>JAJPUD010000709.1:255212-346629 GCA_023553655.1 Myrmecobius fasciatus | reverse complement strand
GAGAGAGAGAGAGAGAGAGAGAGAGAGAGAGAGAGAGAGAGAGAGAGAGAGAGAGAGAGAGAGAGAGAGAGAGAGAGAGAGAGAGAGAGAGAGAGAAACACAGGCGGGGGAGAAAGCTACAGCCAATGGGAGTGTGAACTGCGACCATCTGTCAGCCAATTAGAACAGAGAGAAATAGAGGTTTGACACTTCACCAATCCACAAGCAGGCAGCAAGAAATGACATCCAGCCACTATCGTGGATGAAGTAAGAAGCTACAGGCAGCTAGCTGTCTTACAAGCCAGTCGGGAAAGCAGCAGATGACACTCTAGCTGAAGTCTACCAAGTATTAGTGTTAAGCTAATACCATCAGAGGGGCAGGAAGCAGAACGGGACAGGAGAGAAATCAATCTACTGCACTCTACTTTTACTTACTGTGTCGCCTGGGGTTTGGGGTCTTCTTTGGCCCTAAAAAGATAAGTTTGCACAACTGAGGGCAGTGGCACTAAAACCATCGTCTCCCTACCTACTGTCTACGAAATACTGGACCGATAAAATAAAATCTAGCATTCTCTAACTGCGAAGTCACTCCCTAAGAGTTCAGAGAGCTAGCAGGCAGGAGATTCCTTCTTTTTACATTTCATATCTAAAACTGAAGCTGTCTAATCTGTGATTTTAAAAGCAATGAAATGGAAATACTGCTGAAATTATAACGCACTAGGGTCCACCTTTAGAGCTCTCTGCATCTAACTTTTTCACCAATAATGTCACATGGAAAATACTAAGTTACTAAAAATTGAAAATTTACAAATATGTATTGAAGGTAAAAATACTTTTTTTTTATTTTGGAAGGGGAGGGGAGATGGTTCTTTAGAAAAAACATTCAGGTAAACCTGAGAGGCAGGTGTGATTTATAAGCATCCCTTCCATGTTGGTGGGATTATGGGCCTGGTGTCCCACTTATCTGGAAAATCCCAAAAAATCTTTTGGCCCTCCTTTCATATCAAAGAAGTAGTCTGATATTTTTTATTTTTTCTTTTATGGAATGTTAACAGTATTTTAGTAAAATTTGGGTTAACTATTTGGTCATAGGTTCTGTATCATCCACTGGCCTTGGCCTTTTGTTTGTGGCTTCTACAAAACTTCCCCAAAAATCTTATTTAATTTCTTACATGGCTTATCATATATCAAAACTGCATTGGGGAAAATCGCAATGTGGAAGAGATAACTATAATAGAGTGCCTGAATCAGGAAAACTTGGGTTCAAATCAAACCTAACTGTGAGACTTTAGACAATCGCCTCACCTCTCTGATCCTCAGATAATTCCCTAAAACTTATGCACTAAGTTAAATATCAAATGTTTTCTTGGTTTGATGCTTGATATGTTGATGTTAGTATATTTATCCAATTTTTTTTATTCACCATTTATTTCTTACCCATCTAAATAAATGAGAAAGAAACATATTATGTCTGAAATTAAAGGTTTTCTTCCTTTCTCACATAAATTTGTCTTCTGCTTAATAGCAAAATAAAAAGAAACAAATTGGGGGTCTGTGATGGACATAGTTTATTTTTGGTTCAGTTGTATGATTTCATCAGGGAGGATTAATTACTAATGTAAAAATTCCTTCCACCATTGCAGATCTCCAACTTGCCCATAACATACAAACTTGGAAAGTTTCCTAGAACATTGAAAGGTCATGTCAGCTAAAAATTATAAAAACAGAAGTAGAACTTCAAAGTTAGCTGTCTGTCCCATACACCCTACTACTTCTTATAAATCTCAATTTCCTTTCACAAATAACTTCATAGAAGAGTGACAGTTATTAAATCATAGATTCATTTAAGATAAAGAAACTATATGACATTGCTATGTAAATCCTAACAAATAAAATTAAACTCTAATCACCTTAGTTTTTTTACTTCCAAATTCACAGGGTACAATTTGTGCTCTAGGAAAGGTAAGCATCTATTTATTTTATTCTTAGCTCTGAATCTACATGAAGTCTAATATGAAGACACAGGACCTTGCCCTGAGTTTATCTTCACCTTCCCCCACCAAAGAGGCGACATGGCTTATTGAATAGGCAGTCAACTTTACAGTCAGAAAGAATTATATTCAAGTCCTATTTCTAATACATCTCTGAGCAGGGACAAATTATTAATCTAATAAAATGTAATGAAGGTAAAATGAAATTTTTATTTTGGAACGGGAAGGGACATAGTTGAGGATCTCTACATGACTGCGTGATCCCGGGCAAGTTATTTAACCACCCACTGCCAATTCTCTAAGAGTCTAATTTGCCAAGAATGTGCCAATATTCATTGGTAGAGGAAATTTCCTTAATTTTCTAGCTGTTCCTCCATCCCTAGAACACGCTTTCTCCTTTCCTCCAACTATTGACCTCACTGGCTTCCTTTAAATCCCAATTTAAGCCATACTTTCTAGAGGAAGCCTTCCCTAACCCCTCTTAAATCCAGTGTCTTCCCTTTGTTAATTATTTCCTATGTATCCTATACTGTATAAAGCTTACATCATATATATTTGCTTGTAGTCCCCCCCCACCTTAGATTGTGAATTTTTTTAGGGGAGGACTATGTTTTTTCTCTTTCTGTATCCCTAATACTTAAAACAGTACCTAGCACCATGGTACTTATTAAATGTTTATTTAATGACTGAATTCCAAATAAATTATAGGTCTAGGCCTTATCCTTTATTGTTTCAAATACATAATATAGAAGTTTCTTATACAAACAGTAGGAAAGGTACCCTCTATTTGAGGAGTCTCTCTTTCCATATAGCTATTTACAAACTCTTCTCCACAAGGAAATGTAGCTGCTCCAAAGGACCTCTGGCCACTTTACCTTTTGCTACTTTTCTAGTCAATGCAAAGGACTTTTCCTGATCCTTAGCAAGCCTTTTAACATTATCAGAAATTTTACTCCCTTAGGTTTTGCAAAGTCCTCTATGTGAATGTTTCCTTAACTAATGCAACACTCAATCACTTACATGACTTTAAAAAGAATTTTCTTTTGTTGCCAAAAAAAACCCTCAATTTGTTTTCTTAGACTTTACTCTCCATCATATACTTAGAACTCCTGGGGCACTAGTCTTGTTGCTGTTTCTCCCACAAGACATTCCATCTCCCCGGCATCATTCCTCTGGATTGATTGTCCCCCATGCCTGGGTGTTCACCCTTCCCACCTACTTCTCTTGGCTTCTCTGACTTCCAAGTTCCTTCAGCTAAAATACCACCTTCTGCAAAAAGCCTTTCTCAACCCCACTCCTTTAATGCCTTTCCTCTTTATTTACCTTGACTATCTCTTGTATTAGGCAATTCCTATAGAGGTTGGATGGAAAATGCCATCCACATACAGAGAGAACTACGGAGACTGAATATGGATCAACTCATAGTATTTTCACCTCTTTTGTTTCTTTCTTTATTCCTCATGGTTTTCCCCCCTTTTTTGTAAAACATGACAAATACGGAAATATGTTTACATGAATTGCACATATTGGATCAAAGTATGGTATTTTCACCCTTATGTTGTTGTTTGCCTGGTGTTTTCCCTTATTCGTGTTTTTCCCTTTTAATCTTGTGCAGCATGACATGTTTAGAGTTGCACATGTTCAACCTACATCAAATTGCTTGCTGTCTTGGGAAGGGGGGAGAGGGGGAAAGAAGGAAAAATATTGGGAACACAAGGTTTTCCAAAGGTGAATGTTGAAAACTATCTTTGCATGTATTAGAAAAAACAAAATACTATTTTAAAAAAAGAATTGCACATGTTGAACCTATATTAGATTACTTCCTGTCTTGGGAAGGGGGGAGGTAAAAGAGGGAGGGAGCAAAATTTAAAACACAAAGGATTACAAAAATGAATGTTGAAAACTATATGCATATTTGGAAGAATCAAATACTATTGAATTTCTTTTTTTTTAAAAAAGAATATATCTTATATGTAATGTACATAGTTGTTTGCACATTATCTTCACTATTAGATTGTAAGCTCTTGGAGGGAAAAGACTATTTTTGCCTTTCTTTCTGTCCCCAGTGCCTAGTCAATGTACTTAGTGAGAAAAGAAAAATGCTTGAACAAAACACATCAATGGAAACTCTAAATTAGAAGGTATCTTATAATCCTCCAATCAAACCCATAATTGTATAAGAATTTTCTCTGATGCATGCCCAACTTTGGTTTGAAGAGTTTTAGCAAGGGGTAACTCACAACCTCCAAAAGAAAACTCTTTCCCTTTGGAAATTCTACTCACATTAACTCAAACTTAGCTGTTTGTAGCTTCCAGTCATCATCCCTAAATCTGTTGTCTAGTTCCAAGCAGAACACATCTATTCTTACTTTCAGATGACAGTCTTTCAAATACTTGAATGTAACTATCTATCAAGAATTCCATACTCTCTCCAACATATACAACACACAGACATAAGCACAGACACAGAAATGCATACAAACACACACACACACACAAACACACATACACACACCCCTACCTTCCTTTGAAGCCATCCATTCTAGCTCAGAAAGAGCTGTCAGAGTTTGAACTCCATTATCATACTCTTCAAGAACCCAGGGTGATATTTATATAATGAGAAGGCATGGGAATTTTTACCTTTTTATAACTGATACTGGAGATTTCATTTTGTGTTTGGCTTTTTTTAAACATTAAATGAAAATAGGAAGCAGTGGTGCAAAAGGCATTGATGTACAAGCTGTCTGCCTGTAGCTGAAAAAAAAGGCATCCCGATGCTATATTTCCCCAGTCAAGTTAGTAATAAGAGGCTCTTTTTAGCAACTAAAGTCATTCACATGGAGAATGCAATCTCCATTGTTAATATCTCCACACAACAGTTTTAATTTTAGAAAATAAACAAATGATCTGGAAATTTTCTGTAAAGTTTTTTGGAAACAGGCATAATATTGAATTCTTAATACAGTGATGTGGAGTTCTTATCTCACTCTACCTACTGGATATAATCAAATGAATAATTTCCCTACCAATTAGACAACTAGCTTTTATTAAGCACTGGGGCCTGTACTAAGTACTAAGGATACAAAAGAGGAGGTAAATGTCCATATTCTCAAGGAGTTCATATTATAAGAGTGGAGACAACATGCAGTTATGGACAAAAGAAATGGATATAGGGGGTTAACTAGATATAATCTCAGAGGAAAAGCATTAAGTCAAGAAAGACTTGTAAAAGTTTCTTATAGAAATTGAGCCTTTAAGTGAGACTTGGAAGAAGTCATGAAAAGTATAAGAAAAAGAGGAGGACAGAGAAAGTTCTAGGCACCAGGAAGAATCGATTAGAATGTTCCAGGTCAGAAAATGGAGCATCTTTTGTCCTGGCTCAAAGTACAATATATTATCCATTGTGTTACCTGTCTGTTTTTAGAAAGAAGCTTCAGATGCTTACTCTATGACCTTGGGAAGTCAACTAACCTCCCTATGCCTCAGTTTCTTCACTTGTAAAATGTGAATATTACCTACCTCATAGTTACTGGGATAGTTAAATGAAATAATATGCATTAAGTGCATTGCAAAACTCAAAGTGCTATAAAATGCTAGCTCGTCTTACCTTCATCAGTCACCCAAAAGCCATGAACCACTGTGTGCAGAATTACCAGAAAATATTGTCATTAAAGCCACCTCCTCATAATTATGTCCCCTCTAAATTAACAAGTTGCATGGCAAGTAATAAGCACATCAAAGGAGGAAAGAAATACAATATTTTTCAGTAAAGCTCAAAATCAAAGTAAAACAACAAGTCAGTCACTTGATGAGCTTTGAGCCTTCCAAGAGAGATAACCAAAGCAATTTAATTTACTGAATAAAAAGTTGGACTCCATCAGAGGGCTTGAAAAACTTCCAAATGCTATTGAAACCAAATTAAAGTGTAATTGGGAAATATTTAGCAAAATAAAAATAAAATACAACATAGTGTCAATTTTGGTTTTTTCAAATCAATATGTAGCCTGCAAGGATCCCATTTCTATTTGAGTTTGACACGAAAGGACTGGACAACTTTTATCTGAATTTATGATTCCACCTACCACTCAAATCAATCTGTCCCTTTATTGAATTCCTCTCCAAATGTCTATCTGATTGAGAATCTTGTCCTGAAAAATCACCAGATGACATTGACCAACCAACAACACTGGCCAGCTTATTAACCCTTTATGTCACTTTCCTGCAAATCATCCCTCTGTAGTCTCTCACCTTTACTTTCACCCTCACCTAATTCTATTTCTTCTCTCCATAAACCATAAACAATCTCTGAATCGGGCTCTCTCCTCAGAGGTTCTGGATTAAAAGCCTATAAATTACCACATTACAATGTCCTGTTCTCTTATGCTGCATTCTGTCAAAATGAGCTCAGTTCATCCAATCCCCATGATTTTAGTATCTTATTAATTTCAGTAGCACAAACTCCTACAATTGGAATGTTCTCTGATGCTGATGGGATATTTTTAAACATCTTTCATGATGATTAGAAATTCTGTCCTAGAATATGGAAGAATGGAAATGAAAATCATTATATCCTAATCTTCACAGGCTCACAACATCTACTTGTAGGACACATATCTTTTAGAAAAAATATTTGCTCACATGCAAGGTTTCAGGGAATTTTCTCATACCGCCTCCAGATAAAGTAATTTTTGGAAGAGACAAAGTGAGATATACTGATTTTAGTTATCATTATAAAGTCAGTGTCCAAACTAATTAGAACATAGAATAAAGAGTTCAGTGCAAAAGAGAATACTAGCTTTGGAGTCAGATCACCTGGGTTCCAATCCTACCTCTAATGGTAAGCTATTTAAACTCTTTGGCCTTCATTTTTTAAATCTATATAGTGAAAGAGTTAGATTAGACAGCTTTTGAGGTCCCTTTAGATCTTGCAAACTCTAAAACTATAATCCCAATATACTTTAACTTCTTGATATTATTTTTTATTATTATTAAAACATTATTTGCAAAACAAATGCATGGGTAATTCTTCAGCATTAACCCTTACAAAGCTTTCTATTACAAATTTTCCCCCCTACTCCCCACCCCTCCCCTAGATGGCAGGAAATCCACTACATATCAATTATGTTAAAATACTTGACAAATCGAATATATGTATACATATTTCCACACTTATCATTGTTGTGCAAGAAAAATTGTTAACAAGAAAGAAAAATCAGAGAAAGGAAACAATGCAAGCAAACATCAATAGAGAGCATGAAAATGTTATGTTGTGGTCCACATTTCATATCCCTCTCTCTGGGTGTATATGGCTTTCTTCACTGAACAATTTAACTTCTTGATGTTATTGATATTACATTCTTTAATGTGTATCTCTCATACTTTTTATATGCAGCATGTTCACTTACCAAATCTTTAGAAAATTCAGATTAGAATAGTTTCCTTATGGAGCATTTCTCCACAGAGAGGCTGCCTGAGTCAGAGAAAAAAAAATACCTGGGGCAAAACTCTTCTATGATAACTCTCATAATGTTTAGCAGTAGCCATGGGATAAATCTAAGGAGATTTGTACCAACGGGCATCATTATTGGCTATTAAATCATAATTACCCTTTCATTGCTCATTGAGATAGTTCCAGAGGAGAAAATGAGGTTAGTTAACTCTGCATAGCCCTCTTTCACTTAAATCCAATTCACTTGCAATTCATTATATCACCTTCCTGATGTCACAGTTCTCTTCAAGAAGTAAGGACAAAAGGGGCAGAGCCAAAATGGAGGAGAGTACACAGTCTTTATCTGAACTCCTCCTGGCATCCCTCAGATCAACAAAAGATCAAGCCTGTGAACTGGTTTTGGAATGACAGAACTCACAAATATTTAGAGTGTAACAAATTTCCACCGGAAGATATTTTGAAAGAACTTCAGAAAAGGTCTGTTTCAATTGGACAAAAGGCAGGACAGAGGTGAGAAAGCAGCCAAAAGCAAGGAGTCAGGGGAGTGTGGCATCCACATGCCAGGGAATCTACCAAGAGGTTCTTAGCCAAAATAAAGCAGCATTGGCTACTCTGTCCTGTTTACAAGCCAGTAAATCAGGAGCTTACCTGAGAGAAATACAATGCAAATAAAAAAGGCAAATAGTGAGCCTTTGAACCCCAGGATAACACAGGACCTGGCTACACCCATTCTGCACCAGAAGTCAGTTAGCACCTGCCCAGGGCAGCCTAAAGTTGCTGTTACCTATGAAGGAACTTTGGGCCTATCTCCCCTTTGCCCTAAGAACAAACCTTAACCTTTTTTTAAAAAAATGATCAAAAAAGCAAAAATTGCTTTTATGAAGAAAGAAGAGAACAGATCTCAAACCCTAAGGATCCAAAAGGCAAATCATCTCCAGATGAAATCCCAAAAGGTGATATGAGTTGGTCCTCATCTCACAAGGTCCTCTTGGAAGAATTCAAAAAGGATCTTAAAAGAGAAGAAAAATGGGGAAAGGAAATGAGAACTTTGCCAAAGAGTATGGAAAAGGAAAAACAGAAATTATCTGTAGATTATTCCTTAAAAATAGATTTAGTGAAATGTAAAAATCATATAATTCTTTATAAAATAGATTTGGTGAAATGGAAAAAGAAAGCAACTCCTTAAAAAACAGAATTTGTGAAATGAAAAAAAAATCCAATAAACAAAACATCTCATTTAAAAGTTCAATTGACCAAATGCAAAAGAGCATAAAAAGCTAACAAGAAAATAATTCACTAAAAATTAGAATTGAACAAATGGAAGTGAATGACTCAATGGGACTTCAAGAATTAGTCAAACAAAAACAAAAAAATGAAAAAAATTAGAACAAAATGTAAAATACCTCATTGGAAAAACAAGTGATTGGAAAATAGAAATAGGAGAGACAATCTAAGAATTATTGAACTTCCTGAAAATCATGATGAAAAAAAGAGCCTACACATCATTTTTCAGGAAATTATCAAGGAAAACTGCCCAGGTGTCCTAGAACCAGAGGGTAATAGCTACTGAAAGAATTCACTAATCACCTCCTGAAAGGTTTCCCCAAAATGAAAATTCCAAAGAACATCATAGCTAAATTTCAGAATTATCGGATCAAGAAGAAAATATTGAAAGCCAAAAAGGAACAATTCAAATACTGAGGAGTCACAGCATTACCCAGGACTTAGCAGCTTTCACTTTAAAGGATCAAAAGGCCTGGAATTTGATATTCTAAAAGGTAAAGTAACTTGAATTGCAGCTAAGAAGCAACTACCTAGCAAAATTAAACATTATCTTTCTGGGGAAAAGATGGACATTCAATGAAACAGGTGAATTTTATTTATAAGCTTTTAACTTTTAAAAGAAAGTGATTTGTTTTCTTTCCTTTTTACCTTTTTATGCTTCTCTTGAATTCTGTATTTGAAGATCAAATTTTCTGTTCAGCTCTGGTTTTTTAATCAGAAATGAATAAAATGCACACTTAATAAAATTGAAAGTAAGAAAACTATTGAATTAGTTTTAGGTTGAATTGAATTGGAAACAAATGTAAGAGCTGGTTTTATGAAAAAAACAACAAAATAGATAAACCTTTAATTAATTTGATTAGATAAGGAAAAGAAGAAAATCAAATTTTTAGTATCAAAAATGAAAAGGGAGAATTTTCTACCAATGAAAAGGAAATTAGAGCAATAATTAGAAGTTATTTTGCCCAACTATATGGCAACAAATCTGATAATCTAAGTAAAATGGAGGAATACTTACAAATATATAGATTGCCCAGATTAACAGAAAAGGAAATAAATTACTTAGTTTCATTTTAGAAAAAGGAATTGAACAAGCTATTAATCAACTCCCTAAGAAAAAAATCTCCAGGCCAGATGGATTTATATATGAATATGTGAATTCATTTATATGTGAATACTACCAAATATTTAAAGAACAATTAATTCCAATACTATGCAAACAATTTAGAAAATAGGGAAAGAAGTTCTATCAAATTCCTTTTATGACACAGATATGATGTTGATGCCTAAACGAGGTAGCGTCAAAACACAGAAAGAAAATTATAAACCAATTTCTCTAATGAACATTGATGCAAAAATCTTAAATAAAATATCAGCAAAGAGATTATACCATGACCAAGTAGAATTTAAACCAGAAATGCAGCGGCTGGTTCAATATTAGGAAAACTACTAGCATAATTGACTATATCAATAATCAAACTAACAAAAATCATATGATTATCTCAATAGATGGAGAAAAAAATCATTTAACAAAATCCAATACCCAATCCTATTAAAAACCCTATGAATGGACTTTTCCTAAAATGATCAGTAGCATCTATTTAAAATCATTAGCAAGCATCATATGTAATGAGAACAAACTAGAACCATTCCCAAGAAGATCAGGAGTGAAACAAGGTTGCCTACTATCACCATTCAATATTGTATTGGAAATGTTAACTTTGGCAACAAAAGAAAAAGAGATTAAAGGAATTTGAGTAGGTAATGAGGAAACCAAATTATCACTCTTTTTGCAGATGTTATGTGGTATACTTTGAAAATCCTAGACAATCAACTAAAAAATGACTAGAAACAATTCACAACTTCAGCAAAGTTGCAGGATACAAAATAAATCCACAGAAATCATCAGCATTTTTATACATTACCAACAAAGTATGGCAAAAAAAGATACAAAGAGAAACTGCATTTAAAATAACTATAGATGATATAAAATATTTGAGAGAACCCACCAAGGCAAAGTCACTCATATAAACACAATTACAAAACACTTTCTACACAAATAAAATCAGATCTAACCAATTGGAAAAATATCAAGGGCTCATGGTTAGGCTGAGCAAATATAATAAAAATGACAACACTACCTAAATTAATCTATTTATTTAGTGCCATACCAATCAAACTTCCAATAATTTGTTTTACAGAGCTAGAAAAAAATAATAACAAAATTCATTTGGAAGAACAAAAGGTGAAGAATTACAAAGGAATTAATGAAAAATATGTAAATGAAGGTGGCCTAGTTGTATCAGACCTAAAATTATATTATAAAGCAGCAGTAATCAAAACCATTTGATATTAGCTAAGAAATAGAGGAGTCAATCAGTGGAATAGGTTAGATTCACAGGACAAAATACTCAATAATTATAGTAATCTAGTGTTTGACAAACCCAAAGATACCAGCTTTGGGGATAAGAACTCACTATTTGACAAAAACTGCTGGGAAAATTGGAAATTAGTAAGATAGAAACTAGGCATTAACCCACACCTAACACCATATACTAAGATAAGTTTGAAATGGGTTCATGATTTGAACCTAAAGAGTGATATTATAGGCAAATTAGAAGAACACAGGATAGTTTACCTCTCAGATCTATGGAGAAGGAAGGAATTTGTGGCCAAAGAAGAAATGGAGTACATTTTTGAAGACAAAATAGATAATTTTGATTATATTAAGTTAAAAAGGTTTTGTACCAACAAAACCAATGCAGACAAGATTAGAAGGGAAGCAATAAACTGGGGGGGGGATTTACATTTAAGGATTCTGATAAATACATCATTTCTAAAACATATAGAGAATTGACTCAAATTTATAAGAATTAAAGTCATTCTCCAATTGATAAATGGTCAAAGGATACAATTTTCAGGTGAAGAAATTGAAACTATTTCTAGTTATATAAAAAAAAAGTGTTCCAAATCACTATTGATCAGAGAAATGCAAATTAAGACAACTCTGAAATACCATTACACACCTGTCAAATTGATTAAGATGACAGGAAAAGATAATGACGAATTTTGGAGGGGATATGGGAAAACTGGGACACTGATACATTGTTGGGGGAACTGTGAACCAATGATCCAACCATTCTGGAGAGCAATCTGGAACTATGCTCAAAAAGCTATCAAACTGTGCATACCCTTTGACCTAGCAGAGTTTCTATTAGGCCTATATCCCAAAGAGATCTTAAAGGAAGGAAAGGGCCCCACATGTGCAAAAATGTTTTTGGCAGCCCTTTGCGTAGTGACTAGAAACTGGAAAATAATGTATGCCCATCAATTGGAGAATGGCTGAATAAACTATGGTATATAAATGTCATGGAATATTATTGTTCTGTAAGAAATAACCAACAGGAGGATTTCAGAGAGGCCTGGAGAGACTTACATGAACTGATGCTAAGTGAAATGAGCAGAACCAAGAGATCATTATACATGGCAACAACAAGACTATATGATGACCAATTCTTATGGATGTGACTCTCTTGAACAATGAGATGACTAAAAGCAGTTCCAGTTGTTCAGTGATGAAGAAAGCCATATACACTCAGGGAGAGGCCTGTGGGATCTGAGGGTAAACCACAATATAGCACTTTCACACTCTCTATTGATGTTTGCTTGCATTATGTTTCACTTCTCAGATTTTTTTTCTTGTAGATCCGATTTTTCTTGTACAGCAAGATAACTGTATAAATATATATATACATATATTCAATCTGTCAAGTATTTTAGCATAATTAACATGTATTAGACTTCCTGCCATCTAGGGGAGGGAGTGGGGGGAAGAAGGGAAAATTTGTAACAGAAAGCTTTGCAAGGGTCAATGATGAAAAATTACCCATGCATATGTTTTGCAAATAAAAAGCTTTAATAAAAAAAAAGATGACAGGAAAGGATAATGATAAATGTTGGAGAGGTTGTGGGAAAACTGGGACGCTAATATATTATTGATGGAGTTGTGAACTGATTCAGCCATTCTGGAGAGCAATTTGGAACTATGCCCAAAGAGCTATAAAATTGTGCATACCCTTTGATCCAGCAATGTTTCTACTGAGGTTTGTATCCCAAAGAGATCACAAAGGAGGGAAAGGGACCCACATGTGCAAAATGTTTGTTGCAGCCCTTTTTGTAGTGGCTACAAACTGGAAACTGAATGGATGCCCATCAATTGAGAATGGCTGAATAAACTATGGTATATAAATGTTATGGAATATTATTATTCTATAAGAAATGATCAGCTGGATGATTTCAGAGAGGCCTGCAGAGACTTACATGAATTGATGCTAAGTGGAAAGATCAGATCCAAGAGATCATTAGACACAGCAAAAACAAGCTTTTACAATGATCAATTCTGATGGATGTGACTCTCTTCAACAATGAGATAATTCAGGCCAGTACCCATGGTCTTGTGATAAAGAGAATCATCTGCACCCACAGAGAGGACTGTAAGAACTGAGTGTGGATCACAACATCGCATTTTCATTTTTGTTTTTGTTGTTTGCTTCCATTTTGTTTTCTTTCTCATTTTTTCCTTTTTGATATTATTTTTCTTGTGTGGCATAATATTTATGAAATATGGATAGAAGAATTGCATATGTTTAATGTACAATGGATTACTTGATGTATTGGGGAAAAGGTGGGGAAAAGGGAGGGAAAAATTTAGAATACAAGATTTTGTAAGAGTGAATGTTGATATATTTCTGCCATGTTTAACAAATATTGGACTATTTGCCATCTAGGGGAGGGTGTGGGGGAAGGAGGGAAAAATTGGAACACAGGGTTTTGCAAGGGCTAATGCTGAAGAATTGTCCACATATGTTTTGAAAAATAAAAAGCTTTAATAAAAATGAGGGAATGTTGAAAATTATCTCCAAGTACCTTGACAGACACCTAACCTACACAAGTGGCAGTCTACCCACTTTACAACCAGTATGTGTCAGATGGGAGACTTGAACCCAGATAATCTGGACTCTAAGGCCAATCTTTTAATTTAAATATATGCACACATCATAGAATCTCTAAAAATACTAGTAATAATAATGATGATATAGTGAAGAGAAGAAAAATTATTTAACTTGCGAAATGACACATTTGGGTATCTTGTTAAGACAATCTGATGACAATGACCCTGAGGTAAAAAAAAATAAAGTAAGAAAAGTTAATGATTTAGAGATTCAAAATGAAATTAGCAACATTAACAACTTAATTTAGAGCAATTTTAGATATTGATTATAAATTATATATACATATATATGCACATATATACTTCATCATAAATATAATTACATTCAAAGAATTCAAAGTTGGAAGACATCTTACAAGTCACCCAAAACTATTTTTATAGTGCAGAAAACCTCTCTGTGTTATTTCTTAGTTATTACAATACTTTTTGAAGGACTTAGGGTCCCACTCCCAACTCCAATTTTAATCTCTGATCTTGCCTAAAACTTACTTTAAATCTGATGTTCACAATAATATTACATTATAGCTATTCACAAATTCAAATACATAGGTTGTAACTATATATGTGAATGTGATCAAAATAAGCTGCTTTCTGTGCCAGAGCAGTAGAATACGTTAAAATATAACCAAACTTCTCTCAATTTCCTCTTGATAGATGACAGTGTCTTTGTTACCCAGGAGGGCTCTCTACCAGCTCATATACACTAGACCACAAGTATGGTGTATGTTACCATACACCAATGGCATGATAACATTTCCTTTGTTACAATAAAGGGATTCCATATAGGAACCTGTGTTACCTGGGGAGAGGAGCTAATTTCCATACGCAGAAAGACAAATAGAAATCATCCAAGACATCCCTTTCCCAGCACAACAAAGGACCCCCCGCAGGGTCTGAATTGCTACCTTAGGTGTCACTTTCCTAATTAATAGTGGCTAGAGGAAAACAACAAAGGAGGAGATGGTGTACTGCCAACCACGATTGCCAGGACTCCTGGAAACTGCTTTCTGTACACTGCAGGGTGATATCATAGTCTTTCACAATAGGTAAATCTATTCAGCATCGAATGCCTTCACAGTTTCCTACCCCTCCAATTCCACCTGCCAGCCCAATTTCTGAGGTAGAGAATGAACAAAAGCCACACACTTTTTGTGTTATATCAGCCATCTCATAATACAGAGACTCTCCCTCAAATATCATGCTGATCTCACCCTGCCTGCAGAGCTATATCAGATTAATGCTGCCTGTTGGATCCACAGCACATGGTCTAAATCCACAAAGGCCAAGGTATGTAAATTTCCTATAAAAAGAGGAAAAATAGGAGGGGGTCAGTGACTAGCTAGAATATAGGTATTATATTTAATTTGCTGAGTATTCAATGAGGTCATATGGCTGCTCAGTCACTAATTACCAATAAGTCCACTGACTTAAGAACCTCAGTTTCTAAAATAAGAGGGGAAGATTAAATGACCTATAAGTGCCCATCTAATTCTACAGTTTTATGATTTTACAATGTAGTCACTTCTATTCTCAAGAAAAGATCTTTTTTTTAAATCAGCCAAAAATTTAATATCAGCTCAGGTTATCACTTTGCTATCTTTATTATTAACCTTAGTTCTTTGTAATCCCCCACAAAAGCCATTTATAATCTCCATCACTAAAAATCATTATTTTGCAAAAACTTTGTGAATATCAAATCTTAGTGAAAATATTTAACAGCATATAAAAATCTATTATAGTACCCACATTTCATACTTAAAGGACACCTCAAATTCCCTACAAAATGAATAGGGATTTTTGAAGACATCTGCTATACAGAATTTTTTAATTGTATAAAATATGCTATATTCAGACCAGTAATCTTAACAAAGATTATAATATGAGACATGGAAATTATTCTATTATATTGGACTGAATGTTTCAAAGAGATATGTTAAAATGGGATTCTACCTATAGTCTAATTTTTTAATGATAAAAATGAGGCAGAAAAAGAGAAAGATAAAAACAGTGCCAGTAGAAAAAAAAATCACAAATCTTCTTTTGATTCATTAGACTATCTTGCCTTCATAGATGGCATCAAAGTTGGATTATCCATTGGATATAGAAAATTATTTTTCAAAAATCCTGGGGTCCCTAGTTTGTTCTATCAATTGTTATAGATATAAGAATAAAACATGATCTTCCCTCTTTTGGAAGTAGCATTCAAAATAATTATTACTCTTACATGCCAAATTTTTCATCTCAAATTTCAAATCCTTAAAAAATACTTTAAATGATTTGAAGACTGAAAATACCTGAAAAGCTTAATTGTAATGAACCAAAATTCTCTCCCAAATAATGCTATATGTTCACTCATCCTCCTTTCTTTTCTCATTCCTACATTTCTTTCTATTCCAAATCTAAATTTACTGTAGAAATCTATTACCAAAATAATCATAGGCCCTTTTTAATCCTCACTTTCACTTGTTAAATTATTTTAAATTATTTGAATTTACATATATATGTACATATATATGCATATATATATGTAAATTTATTTCTTTCTCTGGAGTATGATAGGCATTTAGCAAATATTTGTTTATTAAAAGTTAAATCATAAAAAGGCAACCTATATAATTTTAAATCCCTTACTGTGGTATAAAGGAGAGTTATTTGGCACTATCAAAAAGTATAATCAAGTCATTTAAAGGTATCCACCTAAGAAATAAGTTACTAAAACCAGACTTAAGAAGAGGGGACAGCTAGATGGTGCAGTAGATATAGCACCAATCCTGAAGTCAGGAGGACCTGAATTCAAATCTGGTCTCAGACACTTAATACTTCCTAGCTATGTGACCAGGAGCAAGTCACTTAACCCCAATTGCCTCAGCAAAAAACAAAAGACAATGACTTTTAATTTTAATCTTTCTTCCTGATTCAGCTAATGAACTCAATTAATTATTCTAAATCTATTAACAAAAATAAGATTATGACATTCATTTTAAATGATGTTTATTGTCTGAGGATTAGCTGAGCTTGACTCTTGATTAGGTTTTCATTGCACTATTTCTATGTATTATCTGATCAGTACCACCATTGCTTATTAAATTAGTGGAAATAATTAGCTATTACATAATCCAATAACATAATGAGGAACTTTAAATTATATGTCCTGGTGTTAACAAAAGCAGTTGACCAGTACTTGAAACCTTAACCATCTGTGTTCAAAACATGCAAATTTACTATACAAATTAAAGAGAAGAAAAAAAACTTTGCCAAGATGAGAAATCAGTGATGTCCAAATTGACTAGTTTAAATGTCTGGATGGGGAAAAATCAGTAACAACACTGGCAGTAATTGCTCACCTTCAATTTCTTAGTTTAATTTAATTCTCAAAAGTAAAATGGCCTCATGTCTACATAACAGTCAACAGTTTGCATGCTGTTCATAATGTCATACACTACAGTGTTGTGCTGGAAATATTTCACAACTAGCTGAGAGGAGGATAGGAATATATTTGCAATATACTTCATTTCCTTAAGTCTAGACAACCAACAAAGTAATAAATTGAATACTGACTTAAAGCATTTGCCAGTTTCCAAGGTGTAAACAAATGCTGACACAGAAAATTTAACAGCTAACTCAGAACTCCATTCATGTTGATCCATCATACCCAAGTAAAGTACAGAATAGTCACTTGATAAGTATTTCTGAATGAATAGTAAATGAATAACAAAATGAACAAATCAATGAATGAATTATTTTTTTAAAAAACATGCTTATTTGTGCTGGGAAAATTGGAAAATAATATGACAAAAATTAGGCATAGCCCAACATCTCATATATACCAAGCACATATGAGCATATATATATATATATATATATATATATACCAAAACAATATATTTATAGTATACCAAGATAAGATCAAAATGGGTTCATGATTTAGATAAAAAGAGTGACATTTAAGCAAATTAGAAGAGCAAGGGATAGTTTACCTGTCAGATTTTTGAAGAATGCAAGAATTTATAATCAAACAAGAAAATGCAAAATGGACAATTTTGATTATATTAAATTCATTAAAGAAATGCAAATTAAAACAACTCTGATACCTATCAGATTAGTAGGATGGTAAGAAAAGTTAATGATATATGTTCAAGGGGATATGGGAAATTGAGACACTAATGTACTATTTTTGGTGGAGTTGTGAACTGATCCAGCCTATTATGGAGAGCAATTTGGAACTATGTCCAAAAGGCTATAAAACTGTACACAACCTTTGATTCATCAGTGTCACTGCTGTGTTTGTATCCCTAACAGATCATAAAAGATCTGTCACACATGCAAAAATGTTTGTAGCAGCTCTTTTTGTGGTGGCAATGAATTGAAAATAAAATACTATTAAGTGAATATTATTTATTTGGAATCCTTTTTTCATTCCATTTTTGGCAGCTAGGTGGTACAGTGGCTAGAGAGCCAATCCTAGAGTCAAGAAAACCTGAATCCAAATCCTGCCTCAGACATTCACTGACTGTGGGCTATCTACAACCTCATCTATCAAATTGGGATAAAAATAGTATCTGCCTTTCAGGATTGCGAAAATAAAGGGCTTAGTAGAGTGCCTGGCACATAGTAAGCATTATATAAACAAACTATTTTTGTTAGCAAAATCATCATTATTTTACTACCAACTTTAGTAGATATTTTTACAGATTTTCTCTTCAATTCCTTGATACTGGTATAGTTTTCTTAATTGATGACACATACATAGGTTTTTTTTTTTAATTTACCAAAAGTATCCTCCATCTCTTCTCTGATTTCAATAATTCTCAATGTGATTATTTTGTCTTTGCAACCATTTTTCTGATTATAATTCTCATAATCACATGGATCATAGATTTCAAGCTGGCAAGGATATAAAATTGGATTTAGTACATCATTTTATATATTACAAAATTAACACAAAGCAATAAAGTAACATGTCCCATGGCATACAGACAATTAAGTGGCTGAGTCAAAATTCAAACCTAGGACCCTAATTCTTTTTTTTTTTTTATAAAGCTTTTTATTTACAAAACATATGAGTGACCTTTCAACATTGACCTTTGCAAAAAAAACTTTTTTTTCCCAAGCTTTTCCTTTCCTTCCCCCCACCCCCACCCCTAGATGACAGGTAATCTAATACATGCTAGATAGGATAAATTATATGACAAATACAATACATGTATACATATCTATACAGTTATCTTACTGTACAAGAAACATCAGATCTAGAAAGAGAAGAAGAAAAAAACAACCTAAGAAGGAAAACAAAATGCATGGAAATATTCACAGAAAGCGGTAAAATGCTGTGTTGTGGTTCACTCTCAGTTCCCACAGGCCTCTCTCTGGATGTATCTATCTTCATCGCAGAACAACTGGTTTGAATCACATCATTGTTGAAGAGAACCATGTCCATCAAAATTGATCATCGTATAGTCTTGTTGCTGTGTATAATGTTCTCCTGGTTCTGCTGATTTCACTCAGCATCAGTTCATGCAAGTCTCTCCAATCCTCTCTGAAATCCTCCTGTTGGTCATTTCTTACAGAACAATAATATTCCATAACATTCATATACCATAATTTATTCAGCCATTCTCCAATTGATGGGCATCTTTTCAATTTCCAGTTTCTTGCCACTACAAAAAGGGCTGCCACAAACATTTTTGCACATGTGGGTCCCTTTGCCTCCTTTAAAATCTCTTTGGGATATAGGCCCAGTAGAAACACTGCTGGGTCAAAGGGTATGCACTGTTTGATAACTTTTTGAGCATAGCTCCAAATTGCTCTCCAGAATGGTTGGATCCGTTCACAGTTCCACCAACAATGTATCAGTGTCCCAGTTTTCCCACATCCCCTCCAACAGTTATCATTATCATTTCCTGTCATTTTAGCCAATCTGACAGGTGTGTAGTGGTATCTCAGAGTTGTCTTAATTTGCATTTCTTTGATCAAGAGTGACTTGGAGCACCTTTTCATGTGACCGGAAATAGTTTCAATTTCTTCGTCTGAAAATTGTTCATATCTTTTGACCATTTGTCAA
Organism: Myrmecobius fasciatus; assembly: GCA_023553655.1. Classification (NCBI taxonomy): domain Eukaryota; kingdom Metazoa; phylum Chordata; class Mammalia; order Dasyuromorphia; family Myrmecobiidae; genus Myrmecobius; species Myrmecobius fasciatus. The sequence continues at coordinate 326,854 of JAJPUD010000709.1, read as the reverse complement.
TTGGAGAATGGCTTGAATTCTTATATATTTGAGTCAATTCTCTATATATTTTAGAAATGAGGCCTTTATCAGAACCTTTGGATGTAAAAATATTTTCCCAGTTTACTGCTACACTTCTAATCTTGTCTGCATTCATTTTGTTTGTACAAAAACTTTTTAACTTGATATAGTCAAACTTATCTATTTTGTGATTAATCATGACCTCTAGTTCTTCTTTGGTCACAAATTCCTTCCCCCTCCACAGGTCTGAGAGGTAAACCATCCTACATTGTTCTAATTTGTTTATAATATCATTCTTTATGCCTAGATCATGAATCCATTTTGACCTTATCTTGGTATATGGTGTTAGGTGTGGGTCAATGCCTAATTTCTTCCAGACTAGTTTCCAATTATCCCAGCAGTTTTTGTCAAATAGTGAGTTTTTAATCCCAAAAACTGGGGTCTTTGGGTTTATCAAACACTAGATTACTATTGTCATTGAGTATTTTGTCCTGTGAACCTAACCTATTCCACTGATCCACTACTCTATTTCTTAGCCAGTACCAAATGGTTTTGGTGACCACTGCTTTATAATATAGTTTTAGATCTGGTGTAGCTAGGCCACCCTCATTTGCATTTTTTTTCATTAATTCCCTTGAAATTCTTGACCTTTTGTTTTTCCAGATGAATTTGGTTGTTATTTTTTCTAGGTCAGTTAAATAATCTCTTGGGAGTTTGATTGGTATAGCACTAAATAGATAGATTAGTTTAGGTAGTATTGCCATCTTTATTATATTCACTCGACCTATCCAAGAGCACTTGATGTTTTTCCAATTGTTTAGATCTGACTTTATTTGTGTGGAGAGTGTTTTGTAGTTTTGCTCATATAGATCCTGACTTTCCCTTGGCAGATATATTCCCAAATATTTTATACTATCGATAGTTATTTTGAATGGAATTTCTCTTTGTATCTCTTGCTGTTGCATTTTGTTGGTGATGTATAAAAATGCTGATGATTTATGTGGATTTATTTTGTATCCTGCAACTTTGCTAAAGTTGTGGATTAATTCTAATAGTTTTTTAGTTGATTCTCTAGGGTTCTCTAAGTAGACCATCATATCATCTGCAAAGAGTGATAATTTGGTTTCCTCATGACCTACTCTAATTCCTTTGATCTCTTTTTCTTGTCTTATTGCCAAGGCTAGCATTTCTAATACAATATTGAACAGTAATGGTGATAGTGGGCAACCTTGTTTCACCCCTGATCTTATTGGGAATGGTTCCAGTTTATCACCATTACATATGATGCTAGCTGATGGTTTTAAATAGATGCTACCAACTATTTTAAGGAAAAGTCCATTAATTCCTATACTCTCTAATGTTTTTAACCTAGGACCCTAATTCAAAAGCTGAAGTACTTTCTATTCTATGGAACTGAGATTTCCATTCAATTCTTTGTGGGATGAAAGTAAACAAAGTTATATTCCTACTTTTAGACTAGGTGCTTTATAAATGTGTTGGTCTTTGCAACCAAATAAAGGAATAGACTTGATACTTCCAGAGCTATAGTGTGTAGTTACCAAAAATTCTACAGCATCATGGTAATTCAATTCGACAGGAATGTACTATTCAACTGCTATAACATTTCCTTTGTGAAAATATCTTGTTTATCAGATTAACAATAAGACATTGGGAAAATCAAACAAGTAAATGGAAATCAGTATATGTTCAATTTGCCAAAGGAAATCTTTAATGGGACATCTGCCCTAAGTAATTGGACTAAGCAATCCTAGGAAAAGTTCTTCAATTCAGAGTGCCTCCAGAGTACAGTGACCAAGATCTTGAGATGAATCAAAGCCCAGCTATATAAATATTGGGTTCAAGAACAGGCAAAATTGAGCTACAAATTATAAGTCTAATGGGGCACATAATAATACTCGAGGATAGGAAAGGTTTTCATGTAGAAAAGAGATTAAATTTGTGCTGCCTGGTCCTCAATGGCAGAAGCAATGGAGAGAAATGTCAAAGCGAAGTATTAAACTCAATAAAAAGGGAAGAAACTCCCCCGAAATACTTTTTTGAATAGGAAATGGTCTTCCTAGGGAAATACTGAGCTCCCCATCATTGGAGGTTTTTCAAATAAAGGTTGCTGTATGTCAGGACTGAAGGTTGGAATAGGGATTGGTTTTTATGACCTCAATGGGCCCTTCAACATTGTAGGATTTTCTCTTTCCATGGAATCTTAGAACTAAATGAAAATAAATAAACTTGACTTTTAAAGATAGTTCTATTCTCCTCTGTTTTTCAGTGATAAAGAAACCAAAATATCTCGTTATTTGCTAAATGCAGATAACAAATGGTCAAGTGTCTGTTAACCTACATATATATCTTTACAAGATCAAACTGATAGGAAAATCAACTCTGTACCAAGGCTTTAACTTTCAGTGTATCATCCTATGAGGAAGGCCAGAAGTGGAAGTATGCTGTTTTCTTCGCTACTTGACTCAGAAGAAGGGGATAACGTGCTTTTCCACAAAAACTTTTCTTGAAAATTTTGTAGGCATCTATCTCTCTTTTCCTTACATTACATGGATAATAAAATTGTAGATATTTACTTTTTATTTCAGCTCTAGGAGAAATTACTTGGAGTCAACTCAAGAAAATTATAAGTAGCAGCACAAAAAAAGTAAAATGGAAATTATATTTGAGCTAATTAGTATCATCTTGTTCAGAATCACTCTTAGAAGGAAATGAGACTTTGAATCCAGTTCCTTTAAATCTTACTATATCAAAGAAAGAAGAGGACATTGCAACGCCTGGACTACATCGTCTATTTGGGTAACAAAACCTTCTTATATAAAAAATATTTTATCTTCCAGTTATAAAAGCAAAATATGTGTGTTATTAAAGATGCATAACCAATATTTCTATTACTCATGATAAGCATATTTATTTTAATTACATAATTATGATAATAATCATAATGGTATCTTAAATTTTAAATCTTAATACTCTTATAAATGTTATTAACTTTAATTAATATTAATAGCAATAGAAAGCTCCCAAAAATTAGGAGACAAAAGCTTAAAGTTATGTGTTAAACATACTAAATTGGTGATAAATTTATTTTTCATTTCGATATGCCAGAGGTCCAGGTAGAGAAAAAACAATTGACAGGTATGATATCTAATTCAGAACTCCTAAAAAAATCTATACATTGACAATCCAAAGTGAGAGGAAAGAAATCAATTATTTCTATGTATGTGTGTTCATGTATGTTTATATATATATTCTCTCTGTGTCTCTGTCTCTCTCGATAGACAGAGAGAGACACATGTATACACACATAAACAGATACAGTGTTTATGTGCCTGAATGCAAGTGTATAAACACATGAATATGCAACTAGATACTGACAGTTATTTCAGGGGAAAATGACTTCAATCTATATATCTAAGCAAGAATATATTTCTCCTTTAGGGGCATAATAGGTTAAAGTTCTTACTATCACCTAATCACGATCTTTCAGTAGCTTAATGGGAAAGTTATTTTTTTTCTATCATTGGAGGAATTGCTGCACAGTAGAAAGAGAAATTAAATTGAAGTCAGAGGATTTGAACTTAAATTCCAGTGTTGATACTTTCCTAGGTATATAGGAAGTATGGCAGAAAGACCTGAGCTTGAATACCACTTCAGACATTTACTACCTGTGTGATCATAATCAATTCACTTAACCATTTTTGGCCTCAGTAAAATCTGAAAATGAGAATAAGAACATGTATCTAAGAAATATCTTATATTAGATACCATGTATCTTAGAGAGCAAATGAGATAATATAGATAAAGCATTATATAAATTTTGGTGGTTATTATTATGACCTTGTAATATTGTGACCAAGGGCAAGTGACTTAACTTGTTTGGGACTCAGTTTCCTCATCAGTAAAGTAAAAGGTAAATGACCTCTTAGGTCCATTTCTACTCTAAATCTATGGCATGGTATGATAATTCCATGGATGGAAAATTTTCTCTCATGCTACAGTAATGGTGATAACCATAAATTGAGAAATTACCCTGATTAACTTTATCTTCACAATACCAAAATGCTGTATGAAAACTGCAGATTCTAGCCAAACAGCTAGATGTTTTCCTATCTAACAGAAATTGTTGTTTGTCCTTCGCTTCCAAAGAGCACCATGACTTCAGGGAGGTGATGCCATGACATGCAACTGAGTTGGATTTGAGGCTGGGCTGTGTAGTCATCAGCCTCACTTTCTCCTTCAGAGCCATCTGAATCCAGTGGCAAGATACTATGTTTGAAGACATCGAAGTAACTACCACTGTTTCAATCTACTTAGTATTTGACTAATATACAGGCATTTTAGCAGCTCCGGATTAAATGTACTACCTGTCACTAACCTTCACTGTTTGGGGCTAAGGATTTTCATTTATAAAGTACCAGTGACAGACTATGATTTTGCTCTCTCATCATCTAACAAGTTACAGGCAAGCTCATTTCTAGTGTGTTTTTTTATTATTGTTTGCTTTGTTTTGTTTTGATACTGCCTTTTCCAGGTTACCAAGCACAGCCAACTCTTGATTATCCATTTTTGGAGATTACATGCGGCAAAGGCTGAATCTTAATGCATCTCTCCCTGCCATTCAGGATGTTCCTTTCACTGCCAGATGGTGTATACTAAGATAATGCATTCTTAAAATGCTAACATAAACAAAGGATAATTAGGACAATGCCCCTGCATTTTTCCAAGTCCACAAGGCATTGCAAAGCTATATGTAAATAATCTTATGATCATCTACTGTTTTTAATCTTTTATCCATTAGCATGAATCAATCACCAGATAGTTACTATACTATAGTAAGTGGCTGAATTTTTATCCTAACATCTTTGATATTTCTTTAGTTATAATTTTTCTTCTACCCAATTACTGTAAATAATGAATCCCATAAGGGTGTACATTATTTGAATTTGCACTGCATGTTTTTTATTGGACTGGAATCTTTCGCTGTATTTTACACAATTTTAACTTCAAATAGTGTGAATTCTAAAACATTTGATCATTTCGCATGACTCATTATTCATACTAATTGGGATTTGGCTGTACTAGTCTGGCCAGATATCTGAAATACTGTGTTCAATCCTGCAGGACACATTATCCATTACAGAGAAGTTACAGATTTCAGGTTCAGATTGAATTTTTGTATACAACCATTGAAGGAATTTATTTTGCTTAACTAGGCATATTTGTTCCAAAAATTATTTTTCTTTTCTTTTTTTCCAATGGAATAAGAATGGAAATAAGAAAATAGATTTCTGTTTGTTTTTAATAGAAAAATTGGAGGAATAATGTAAATATGAAATATTCCATGAACTGTCAGAAGATGCCACTATTATTAGTTTTACTTGGCTGTTTTATTATGCTAAAAAAAAAGCTGTCTCACAAAGTGGGAATAATTAATAGTAAATATTTGTAATGTAAAAACAAAAATAATTCAATAAAACTTTTTTTCAAAAGAACAAAACAATCTGGAATATGTTGAGAAGAATGTGACCAGGATGAATTTTAAGATAACATAAACTATAATTCTGGGAGAATTCAGGGAGTTTCTTAATCTATTGTCTGTGAACTTATTTTTTTAATATTTTGGTAACTATATTTAAATGTGATTGGGTTCCTTTGTGTGTATAATACATTTGGAAACATTATTCTGAGAAAGGATCCCTAGGTAACAGCAATCTAGCAGAGGACCATAACACATGAAAGGTTAAGAATCCCTGGTTTAGTACAATTTCACACAGCAATTTTCCCAGTGTCATTCAGGTAATAATAAGATGTAGAATTTGAATTAAAGATTTTTTATTCAAAATCTAGTAATCTATATTTGGTTGTTTTCCATTGTGTCTCAGTCTTGGTGACTCCATTTGGGGTTTTCCTGGCAGAGACACTGAAAAGGTTTGACATTTATTTCTCCAGTTCATTCTACAGATGAGGAAACTGAAGCAAACAGGATCAGGTGACTTACCTAAGGTCACACATGAGGGAAGTGTCTGACACTGGATTTGAACTCAAGGCTTCCTGACACTCTATCTATGTGCCATCTAGATCTCTTTTAAGAAAGGATATTTATGAATCTCCCAGAAAGCATGAGTAGTAATATAAAGAATTTATCCAAAGCCTATTATCAATAAAAAACTGTAGTTTCTCCATCAAGATCATTGTAAATTGGCATTATATTTTTCAATCTATGAGTGACTCATGTCCTCGTAAACAGAATTTAAGATTATGGCAATAACATGAATAAATGACAGATCATTTGTTAGGAACTTATAATTTTCAATATTGTATTGTGTTAAATTATGAAAATTCCTTAATATTTCTGAGTATAAGAAAAGTGATTTTGAATTATAATTACTGGGGCAGCTAGATGGCGCAGTGGATAGAGCACCAGCTCTGAAGTCAAGAGGACCCAAGTTCAAATTTGACCTCAGACACTTAATACTTCCTAGCTGTGTGACCCTGGGCAAGTCACTTAACCCCAATTGTCTGGGGGGGGGAGAATTATAATTACTGATTACAAAAAATAGGCTTTAAGTGGTACCAAAAGTATTGGCAACTAAAGTTTGGGAAGAATTATAAATAAAAAGAAATTATTTTTTCAAATTAGATATAATACATAAATTGATTGGCAAAACCAGTGAAATCTGTAAGCTGCATTATAAAAGCAGTTGATTAAAGACATACTTGGTCAGAAGTACATTTGAAATTCCTAGAAATAATGTTAAGAGGTTATATTATCTAGTCTTATGCTTTTAGGCATATTAATATCTAAACAATCTAGAACAAACAGTTGTCAGCCTTATTTTTCACTGTTTTTAGGAAAAGGATATGTCACATTTTATAGAAGCTATTTCCAACATTTAATCACAGATTATATACCACATACTCCCTCCATACCTTCACACTGATAGGCTCACAAGGTTACTTAAAAGGACAGTTAAGTTTCAACTCTTACACTGGACTTTTCTGATCCCTCCAGTCAGTATTCTCTACCACCTGAAATTACCATTGAATAATCTTTGGATTCATTTATCTGTGTACATGGTCTATCATTCTAGTAAGAATACAAGCTAGTTGAGGGCAGGGGTTATTTTTGTGTCTTTACTTCCAATACCTACCAATGTTTTGTCCACAGAATATATTTAACAAACAAATGCCTAACAAATAATCTGTCCACACTTAATGACTATTAAAACTTAAAACTTCTTTAGAAATTCTGGGATACACTATATTTGCTAACATCAACTAAATTAAAGAAATTGCTCTTGGAAAAAGAAGTGATGATTGGTCAACTTTGTCCTCATGATAAGATTGCTTTTTTTCATTTCTTTTCTGTTTTCTTATATTTATTGGGGCTTGGGAGAGGAAGGATGCTTGAAATGTGTGATTTCATTGATATAGGAAATTCTCAATGAGAAAATTCAGTCTGTGAATTCAGACCTGCAACTATTCTTCAATTTATATTCTTAGAGAGTTGTCAAGGGTATTTAAAGATTAATGACTTGCCTAGGGTCACACAGTTATTATCTGTGAGAGACAGGACTTGAGCCCAAGTTTTCTTAACTCTATTATGCTGCATGTTCTCTATTACATCTTACTATCTTTTGAGCGATTAATATAAATATTAAATTATTACTTTGTTGTGTTACATTCTCAAACATGACATTGAAAATAAGTGATAGTGGAAAAAGGCCAGGGGAATGGTGAAGAGGATGAGAGTGGTAAAACAAATATGGTACCAACAGTTTCACAGAATCCCAAAACTAAAAGGGACCTCAGAGGCCTTCAAACTCAATCTGAGAAGCAAACTCTTCAATGACATCCCCCCAAAATGAAAAGTCAACCAACAGGAGAAGATATAATAGGCAGTGTAATCCACTTTTTCATGATTCCAATCCAAATACATTCCAATTATAGCAGAATTGCAATAGATTATGGTTATTAAACCCAAAATCAAACAAAACCAACAAAGCATAGTCATTGCAAATAGCAATTGCTTTTTCATTTTAATTTCTAGTATATAGGATGAAAATGCAGAAGTATTTCTACAATAATTCATGGAATAAGGAGAAAGTAATAGTTGAACGTTGAAAATCAGGAACTTTGCTTTCTAATCTAAACTATGACTTTCCAATTAAAAATTTTTGTGATATTGAACTCATTTGACATTTGTATATGCTTTGTGACTGTAACCAATTTTTCTAAGTACCTATAATTTGAGATCTTAGAATAATAATCACTAGACTTTTTGTGCAGAGAGCAGTCCTATTCTTTACAATCCTTATAGATATTTCAACCAATTACTCCTGCTCCCAAGCTACCCACACCCAGTTACATAGCTTGATAGTTGGTTTCAGTGAATCCTTAAATCATTTCTTCTTAATCATTTCTTTTTTGCTTTTAATAGCATCTAGTTAGGGCATCATATAATAAGTACTTGAAAATCCATGTGAATTCCATTCTTCAACTGTATTCTAGCTAATCCCAGCTAGGACATTTTGTATTATTTCAATAGTAATATATTATCTATATTCTAGAACTTCACCATGGATGAGAGGCGTGTTCTCCAGTGGAAAACATTGGATTTGGAAGCAGAGGAACTGGAAATAAAATTAAGCTAACCTATTTACTACATATATGATAACAAGCAAATCATTTAGCCTGTCTCTGGTTTCTCATCTAAAAAGGTAAGTTGGACTCAATTATACCTCTAAGGTCCCTTTGAAATTTAAATCCTATGAACAGTTATATGAATCATATGAGCAATAATATAATTTCATGAGTTTTGTCCTGGCATTTGTGATTCAATAGGACTTGTGAGTGTTAAATTGGGATTCTGAGGATCAGGATTGGAAAACTTGCTTTACTAGCCAATATCCACTATTTATGTGGTCTTGGCCAAATCATTTGACTTTACAAGATTTCCATCTTTTGATACATAAAATGAAAGGTCAATGGTATAGTAGAAAGATTACTGTGGAATCAGAAGACTGGGTTCAAATTCTGCCCCTGATGCTTACTACCTGTAATATTTTTGGTAAAACACTACAGTCTTCTGGACTCCAGTTTCCTCATCTGTTGTCAGTACAAAAGCATTTATAAAGCACTTACTATATTTCAGGCACTGAACTAGGAATACAAAGAAAGGCAAAAGCCTACTCTCTATCATCAAGGAGTTCACATTCTAATAGAGGAGACAACATGTAATCAATTATGTAAACATAAGACATAAAAAGTGTTAATAGAAGATAATCTTAAAAGGAAATCATTTACAGTAGAGAGTAGGAAGAAGAAAAAGTGAAAAAGGTCTTTTCTTGTGGAAGATGGTGTTTGAGATGACTATTGAAGGGAGGCAGGCAAACCATGATGCTTTTTTAAAAAACAATATTTTATTTTCCATCCATTACATGTAAAACAATTTTTAATATTTGGTTTTTTTAAGTTTGAGTTTCAAATTCTATTTTTCCCTCCCATCCCTCATCCTTCCCTAGAAACAATAAGCAATCTAATATAGGTGATATATGTGCAATCATGTCAAACATTACTATAATAATAATTTTGTACAAGAAGAAAGGAAGGAAGGAAGGAAGGAACCAATGTGATTATGGACTGTCATAAAAGGAGCATAGCATATGGAAATGGAGAGATGACAATCCCATTGTGCTCTGCCTTCTCAGACTTCTTCTTGAATGTTGTGTTCAGTTCTAAGCACTACAGTTTAAGGAGAACCGCCTGGAAACTAAAGAACCTTGAGTTCATTTCATATAAGGATTAGATCAATGAAAACGGCATCTTTAGCTTAGAGAAGAGAAGGAGAAATTAATAGTTATCTTCAAATATAAAAAGGGCTATCATGGGAAGGATGAAGTAAATTTAGTTTATTTAGCACCAGAGAGCAGAAACAGGAATAATGTACAGAAATTGCAAAGCTGTAAATTTAAACTTAAAGCCAGGAAAAGGCTGTCCCACAACTAGATCTGTCCAAAAGTAGAATGGACTGCTTTGAAAGATGTTGGATGCCCTCCTTGTATGTTTTCAAATATAGGCTAAGTTGAAGTACAGATTCTTTTTCAGATACAGTTTGTATTAGATGGCTTCTTAGGTCCCTTCTTACCTTTAAACCCTGATATTGTATGATACTTTTACAATGTTATTACGAGGATGAGATGAAATATGGAATATAAAGTACTTTGCAAACCTTAAAGCACCATTGTCTTCATATCTTCATATCCAAGATGGGTGAGTGGGTGGTAGTGTTGGGGTGCCATGATCTGGTTTCTATAATAGTATATAAGCTCTGCAAGTTGAGCTGCTCCAGGGAAATCATGGAAAATTCAAACTAACAAAGCACTCCTGTTGACTGCTGACTTAGATTCTGGGTAGGGGGTAGGGGTGGGGGGTTGTTCCAGATTTTTATAATCCATATGTATCATTATGAGATGCTGAGCATGAGCTGCAAATCATGACATCATTTTTATAGCAAATATCTCTTCCCAAATCATAAGGTTCCATTAGATCAAGAAAAATTGCTGAAAGAATATGCATGTTGGTTAAAAGAAAAAAGAACACAAGATAGCAATATAGATACCTTGCACAAAATTCAGAGATTTTAAAAAGAGGATTTATCAAGGAAGGGCTAAAAGAAGGAAAACAGCATACATTATGAATGGAATATAATCTTCAAAGAATGGCAAAATATCATTCAATTAAATGCATTTACTAAATACCCATTTTACTAAGAACTAAGGATATGGACAACATGGAATAATGAGTAGGACACTGAATTTGGAATCAAAAGACCTGATTTCAAATCTTATCTTTAAATACTCACTAGCTCTGTGACTCAGGGTAAGTCACTAAGATTTTCAGTTTTCTTAACGTACAATGGGAAAGTTGGACTCAATCACCTCTAAAATCCCGTCTAGATCTAAATCTATGATCCTTCAAAAACTACTATCTATTGAGGGGAGAGGATATAACATGTCAGAGATGAACAAATGAATGTACAAAAGCACTGATCTAACTAACAGCAAAGAGGTATTAAGATGAGGGAAGGCCTATTGTGAGAACTATTTCCTTCCACAGAAACATAATGAAAGATTTAAAACCCCTGCATGTATAGTTGGATAAGGCTAAGTTGATACCTCCTGATTCCAGCTACAAACATATACCTATGCACATATGGTCATTAGAACATGGACTCAGTGGGAGTTGGTCAGTTACAAGGTGATAGTTGTGTTTAATTACTCTATGGTGTTCTCCTTAGGAACAAAATTATTTAAAGCAGCATCAGAGGCATATCTGATGTTGATGATTATTAACCTGACCTACTTACTTCTAAAGAAGTCAGAATTACTGTACTGAGCCATAGCAGTGGGCTACAAACCTCAGAGGAGTCAATAATGCGATATGGCAGCCAGAGCTGCAACTAGGAATTTTTGTGCCCATTGCAAACACAGCCACCTTCACCTGAGGCAAGCAGCAATAAAATATCCATCCACTGAACAAAGAAAAACTGGAAGAATGCCCCCCTCACTTTTTAGTGGCTCTTGCCAATAAAGAAAAAGGTAATAAAAATGATCTTACCACTACTTTAAAGTTGTTTAAAGGGGAATTTTTGGAGAGCTCCTCTGAGTACTTTCTCTACTCTTCCATCTTGGCTCTGTTCTCTAAAGTCTAATATTTTTATAATAAATAGACAAATTACTATTTGATTGATTTATGAGATTAACATCTTATCGGTTTTGATATGTAGCAGAGGCATAGAATATAATGGTCTCTGAAGTGATGTTATTAGTACAGAAAAAATCAGATTAAGAAATCATCATCAGCACCAGCCCTGAAGTCGGGAGGACCTGAGTTCAAATCTGGTCTCAGATACTTAACATTCCCTAGCTGTGTGACCCTGGGCAAGTCACTTAACCCCAATTGCCTCAGCAAAATGCAAAAAAAAATAAAAAATAAATAAAAAAAAGAAATCATCATCAGTAACTACTAAATCTTATGTCTATTGCCTCACCTCTACAAAATCTCTATGTGTTAAGGGTTGACTTAATGAAAATATAAGAAGAGACAGACTTCCAGACTTTATATTGTATAGCAGGCCATCTTTACGATCACACTAAACAGAGTAGATTACACAAGATCCCACTGGGATTACTTTGTAATTTAAAAAATTGATTCAATAGAGAACAATTTATCCTTATAAATACTCCCAAACATTTTCTTCCATGTATTTATATGTTAAGAACATTGAACATAAGAGGGAGCACAATTGATGATGTCCATGTTTGAAGAGATCCTGGGTAATATTACCCAGTTCTTTTAAAGCAAGGTGCTATATAAAGAGCTATATAAAGTATATGAATTCACAAAACATAGGTTCAGATCCTAGCTTTCTTGTTACCTTTTGTGATCTTGATCAAGGTATATCCTCTCTCTAAGTGTTAGTTTCATCATTTATAGATTAGTGACTTCTAAAGCTCCTTCCAATTCTACATCCATAATTCTATGATCCTACAGGTCAAGGAAATTTCTCTTAAGTATTTGAGTATATCAGCATGAACACAAACTTAGCAGAAGATAGGGAGCTCAAAATTGATGTGCGGGAATAGGGGAGACAATGGTCAAACCAGAGATCCATGAAGACTAACGTCTGACTATTGAAGTTGCATGACTTCTGTGGTTGGCTAAAGGCTAGAGCTGATAGCTAGGAGAGAGGGAGTTGAATAGAGTAGTCTCCTTTTAATATTCCATTGAATAGAGTAATCTCCTTTTAATATTCCATTACTCTCCTTATCTTGCTTTATACCTTTCCACAAAGATTTCCCAACTTCCCTCTTTCCCATGCCAAAGTAGCACTAAAGAAGTGAACAGAGGAAGGAATGGTAACGCTTCATGATCTCTCTAACAGTGTCTCTAACCCATGCAGGTCAAAATTCATTTTGAAAATTGAAATATGTCTGAAAAACTCAGTTTAAGATCATGTCTTACCAGCTTTTTCATTTTGTTTCTCAAATGGAGTCATGTCCTCAGACAGTTCACTCAGCAAGAGGAACTTAAACTCATGTTCAAGTTATGCATGAATTTGTCTACATCTTAAAGACTTTGTGTACTTTGGACATTAAATTATACAATACACAAAGAAAGAGCACATCAACAAACAAACTATATTAGCATAATCCAGTAAAATGATCAAAACAGAAATGATAGAGAAACCTGCCAATAATGATATTAATTGAGGTCTCCTGCCATAACTCAGAGAATAAAAAAACTCATGTCTCAATTCCAGGCACAATATGTTGTCAAAAGTGAATAATGCAATTTATTATTTCAGAGGTTAATAAAAGTTTATCCATCATATTCACCCAAATTCATGGTCTGTTTTTATACTGATTTAAGACATGAATACTAAGCAAATATTATCTGAGTCCATTGGCTTAAAAACAGAACTTCAGAATATCATTTTGTCTAGTTCCTACTGGCATGAAAACTCTATAATATCTGTAAACAATATTTGATGCCATTCAACAAATGTAATTGAGAACTTTCATAGGATTATAGGTTTCAAGATGTAAGGAATCTTGGACTCAATCTAGTCCAAAACCATTATTTTACAGTTAGGAATCCAAAGCCAAAGGAACTTACAGATCTAGAGTTGTAAGCAACTTTAGAGATCACCTAATCCACTCCCTTAATTTTACAGATGAGGAAACTGAAATCCAGATAGAATACATAGCCCACTCATGGTTACAAAAAGTAACAGATGGTGAACCTGGGATTTAAATGTATATCTTATGAGATTTTAAATGACATGCCAAAAGTCAACCAGAAGATAAGCAAAAGAGCTAGTATTTGAACCTAGGTCTCAAGACTCCAACCCCAGTGCACATTGTACTATATATCTCCCTCTCTTTAGAAGACTATTTAAGCCATGCAAGGTGACATACATTCAAGCATTCCATGAAATGATGCTTCTTATTGACTCTGAGCACACAATGAAATTAACTCTTCCTAGTTCAGTATGTATCTCTCCAAGAAAAGCTAATAAGACACCTTTCCATTTAGCTTCAAATGTGTGTAATAGTGATATAAATTTTAAAAATTCTAATGTAATATCTTTATTTATTTCTATAATAATGGGCAATAAAAATGAATGAAAATAAACATCAAATCAGATGTGTTTTCATCCAAATTAAATATCTCAAATTTACATTTTAGGGATAATTTTTAAAATTTTTAATCTTATTTGGGATTTTTGTTCAGAGCTTAAGAGACAGTCTAGATAGTCCCATTTATTCATTTTTCAGATAAGGAAATTAAGGCCACAGGAAATTAAATGACTTGCTTATAGCAATAGAAGCTCTAAATGTCAAAGGTGGAATTGAAACCCTGATGCTCAGTGCAGAGGAGAATCCTTTCAATGGTACCATTTTTATTAGTGTGTTTTGTTTTGACATCTCATTCATTTCTGAGCATATATGTCCTTCATTTCTGTCTGGTGAGCCATTCTTATGACAAGGGCTAAAAACGAGAAAGAAGAACTTCAGTAAAATTAACCACAGATCATATCTCCCGGTAAATGTCATATTCCATAGCATAGCCCTCATCTTCAGTAATGAAGGGAGGTAGTTATATTTTCCTAACTCTTCTCCAGTACCAAGTTCATCATTTTCATTCCAAAATGTTTATTTTGTTTGCGTTTTTCTTTTAATTTCTGTTTACATGTTGGTGTCATTGCATATAATGCTTTCCTGGCTTTGTTTACTATACTATACAGTTTATGTAAGTCTTCCCAGGCTAAAAGGAAATTTTAATGCCAGTTTTAAAAATATACCTTTTATAGGGCAGCTAGGTGGTGCAGTGGATAGAGCACCAGCCCTGAAGTCAGGAGGACCCGAGTTCAAATTTGATCTCAGACACTTAACATTCCCTAGCTGTGTGACCCTGGGCAAGTCACTTAACTACAATTGCCTCAGCAAAAAGCAAAAATAAATAAATAAAAATTATATACTTTTACTAATTAGACTGGCATAAAATGGTAACTGAGACAACATGAAACTTAAACTAATAAGCATACACATTTGGGGAAATACAAAAGATCTATATCCCTAAAGATAGCTAATATTTTCTTTAGATATTTTAGATCTAGGTAAGCTCCAAAGAGTAATCCTTGAAAAGATACTAGATATTTTTTTAAAAAAAAGATTCTAATACTAGAATTAACCTTTCACATTCTCACTAACATCAACAGAATTTTAGCCTGAATTATGTAAGTTTATTGCATCTAATTGTACAGTTTGGTGGCCCCATTTCCACTTGGGATTGACACCACTGCATTACATGACAGATGTGTTAGAAAGTTGCAAAATAAAGTGATATATGATGTCCAGCAAAGAAGGTCATTAGCAACTGGGGGCATCAAGAGAAGACTTCATGGAGCTAGTGGCATTGAGCTGAGTTTTAAAAATGGAAAGTAGAACAGGGTTTTTTGTTGTTTATTTTTGAAGTTAAATTTATAAATGCACTTGCAAGACTGAAGTCACTGAATAGTTTGAGGTTGAGACAAAGAATACTCCCCCATCCCTACATCCTGAAAATCATTCATACCCATGTTTCAAGGCCCATCTGAAATTTGGTCTCCTCTGTGGAATCTTTGTGAATTCTTTTCCTCTTCTAAATTCTCATAGCACTGTGTACCTCTTCTCTGTACTAACTATTCTACTCTATTTCAAATAAGCAAGTTACTATCTTTCAAATTTAATCATTTCCTTCAATCCCATTATTGTCAGGGCCCCTTTACTTATTAAGACCTCTATTTTCAGTTTCTAAGTACTACCATCTATTTCAATGTGTTTGGCATTTTCGAATGATCCAGTTATTCTATTTTTAGGAATTGTCCATGGAGGATCTAGAAAGGCTTTATTTTGGAAATGAAACTTGAGCTAGTGTACGACTCAGATTGGGAAACTGGGTGACTGGAAAGATAACAGTAATATCTACAGAAATTGGGAAGTTGGTATGGGCTGCGGTGGCAATATAATGAGTTCTACAGTTAAGTAGCTCAATAGATAGAGCACTGGACCCAGAATCAATAAGACATGACTTCAAATACAATTTCAGACACTAATTTGCTGAGTGACCTTGACCAAATTACTTAACTTCTTTTTGTCTCAGTTTCTTCAACTGTAAAATTGAGATAATAATAGCACCTATCTCACAAGGTTATTGGGAGAATCAAATGAGATAATATTTATGAAGTGCTAAGCACAGCTCCTGGCACATAGTAAGCAGCATTTAATGGCTGATTCCTTTTTGTTCCCTGTTTGGGATTGTTGAATTTGAGATGCCTATGGGATATTCAGGTAGAAATTCCCAACAGTCTGTTGGTAATATAGGACTGAAGACTGAGAGACATGACAGCAGGATTTGTAGATTTGGGGATCATCTGCATAAAATACAAATAAGACAAAGCCTTGGGACATACCCACACTTAGGGAATGGAACATGGAAGAAAAGGTGGACAAATGAACAGGAAAACTAGAAAAGAACAATATAGAACGCCACCTACAAAAAGGAAATTATCTGAATATATAGATTCATATTACCTCAAAATAGGACACTCTGGGGGCAGCTAGGTGGCACAGTGGATAGAGCACCAGCCTTGAAGTCAGGGAGACCTGAATTCAAATTTGACCTCAGACACTTAATACTTTCTAGCTGTGTATCTCTGGGCAAGTCACTTAATCCCAATTGCCTCAACAAAAAAACATAGGGCACCCCAGTTTTTCCTCATATTTCTCTATTCATGCCTCTTCCAGGTAAAGATTCATATAACCGGAGCACACCAACTCCTAATATGATGGGCATAGAATGCTTATGTCCAGGACACTGAAAAGTACACTATGTCTGCCAAGGAACTTTGTAATAGTAGCTTGATACAATTATTCATTCAAAATATCCCATCTTATGCAATATATGGCATTACCTCTTACAACCTCAGATTTTTTTCCTCCATTCATTCCACATATCACAGTTCCTATCATACATGCCATCTGTGAAATGTTAGGAAATGAATGGAAAAGGATGGTTCTAAGGTTTTGGATCTGATTGACTTAGAGAATGAGAACATCTAGTGACAGAAATAATAAAGTTGAGAAAGGAATCTGGATTGCCAAAAAGAATCTCAAAGAATAGCTATTCCAGAGCTTTTGAATGGAAAGAGGTTATTAAGCCTTTATTATGTACTAAACATTGTGGTAAAGTTCAAAGACACAAATACAATCCTACTTTTAAAGAGTCTACTTTAAAATAAAAGCATCAGACACATTTGAAGAAGTAGGGGTCAAGCATTGGCCACTTGGTCCAGAAAGTCAGAGAAATCCTAAGTGGAACAATGCGGATGCATATTGATATAACTTTTTCCAAAGGCAAAAGTCATATTTTTATTACATTTCTCAATGCAAGTGGTATAAGGAAGAATGAGGAGAAGCAAGAAAAAAATCCTCCCAGGTATAATCTCAGGAGGTACAATTTGGTAAATCAAAATTAGCAGGGCAGAAAATGACCAGAATGAAATGAGTTATCCAGGATGGAGTGAGAAATGTGAGAGTGGTAATAAAGGAAAATCTTGATGAAAAGAGAATCCATAAGGCCCATGGTAATTGAAAGGATTCTTTTTTAATGGATAAATAAAGGACAAGACCAAATTCAATTAGGGGAGATGGGAAGCTCATAGTACACAACATAACAAATCAATATTTGTCAAAGAACTGGGTGCTGGGGATACAAATGCAAAGACTGGAAACACTGTGCTAATATTCTATGGGGAGACAACAAGGATATATACAAGTGTGTGTGTATATATATATATATATATATATATATACATATATATATATATATATAAAGAATAAGTCAAAATATATGTTAAACAGTTGAACATAAGGTAGTTTGGGAGGAAAGACACTAATGGGGGATCAGGAAATATGGTGAATGAACTGCATTAATAATTAATAATAATAATAATAGCCAATATTTATATAGCCTTTACTATATGCTAAGCACTGCACTAAGTGCCTCATAATTATTATCTCATTTAATCCTCAGAATAACTTTTGTGAAGTAAGTTCTATTATTATCTCCATTTTACATATGAGGATTCTGAATCCAAAGGCCTCAGTGACTAGCCCAGAATCACACAGCTAGCAAGATTCTGAGGCTGGACTTGAATTCAAGTCTTCCTGAGTAATGCCCAGCCCTCTATCCATACATGACTCTGAGACAGAAGTAAAGAGAGTCAGAAGGCAATCAGAAGGCAATGCAAAAGCATGGAGATGGGATGGGTATTAGGCATGAGGAAAGAAAGAAGGGCCAGGTTGTCTGGATCATAGCCAGTGTCCAATGAATCTAAAAGAATAGATTAGGACCAGGTTGTATAGGCTTTGAAACTAAGCATAGAAATTTGTAAACTAAATAGCAATCTTACCGGCACATCAGAAAGCCAATGGAGTTGGTTGAGTAAGAGAATCACATGGTCAAATCTTCCCTTAAGAAAAATGACTTTAGTTGTAGTGAATATAATTAATTGAAGAAGAAAGGGACTTGAGGCAGGGAGAACAATTAGAAGGCTGTCAAAATAATCAGGGCAAGAGGTGATGAAGACCTGAACTAAATGGTAACCACACAAGTAGAAAGAAGAGGTCAGATGCAAAAATGTTGAGAAAGTAGAAACAGCAAGATTTGACAACTGGTTGGACATGTAGAATGATGGTAAGTAAGATGTTCAGAATAATAGTGAGATCACAAACTTGAGAGACTGGAAAGAATATGTTGTTTGAGTGGGGGGAATAGGGAAATTTGGAAGACAGAAAGATAGTGAGTTCAGTTTCATATTTAAAATTATTCCAAGACCTCTAATTGGAAATATTCAACATAAAATAGGTGATGAGATACCAAGGCTCAAATGAAAGAACAGGCTTTATATAGGAGTTATATGCAGAGAAATGACAGATAAAACCATGGGAGGTAGATTTCCAAGAGAGAAAGTATAGAAGGAAAAGAAAAGAAAGCCAAGGACAGAATATTGGAGCGTGCTTACCATTTCGGGGCATGATGTTGAAGATGAGCCAGCAAAGGAAACTGAGAAGAAAGAGAAACAGGAGAAAATGGTATCACAAAACCCCAGATATGAGAAAGCATCCAGGAAAATAGGGTGATCAACAGTATGAAATGCACCAATTAGGTAAAGATGGATTTAAATTAAGGAGATTATCAGATTTAGTAAACAAAAGATCACAGATAACTTTGGGAGAGAAGATTTATTGAAGTCAGAAGCTATTTTGCAAAGGTTGAAGAATGAATGAGAAGAGATGAAGTAGAGGTGAAGAGTATAGACAACTATTTCAAGAAGTTTGGTTAAGAAAGGTAGGAAAGATATCAAGTAATCATTTGAGGGGATAGTAAGTTTTAATTAAGGGGATTTTAAGGATGAGGGAGAAGGGCACGTAGGAAAGCAACAAATTACCTTCCAACCCATTGGTATTTAGATGAAAAAATAAAGTTGATATAGAAAGGTTGAAGATTAGAGACATAATGATAGAATATGCAATCTTCTGAAGAAGATGGGAAGAGATGGGATCAAATGCACAATTAGAGAGGTTGATCTTCTCAGGAAAAGATCCCTTTGCCATTGCCTGGAGAATGGAGGAAAGAGGAGGAAATAATGTCAAAAAAATTGGAGAAGAGGGAAGTCCCATCAAATGGCCTGATTTTGTTTTCAATAAAGACACATCTCAAATATACTGTCCAAGTACATGTGAAAGGAAGTTGTTTCATTTCATATCAGAAAAATTGAGCAGCAAAGTGTCTTCACAGCAGCAGAAAGAAGATAGGAGTGATATGTTGATGATTGTGCTGTATGTCTCTTAAGACTAGAAACAGAACTAGAGCCTCACCAGAATCAGAAGGGATTAATGAAGATGAATAGAACAATGGCAAAATGAATATCAGAAGCAACAGTTTTCCATTTTTACAAGTTGTAGTGAGTAAATGGCCTGATAGAAACAGTCACATTCATGAAAAATGTAGATTGGCTTCTCCACTGAAGTCCTATTCTAAGCATGGAATAGAGATGACTCTGGATTCCTAAAAAGCCATTCCAATGGAATAGCTTCCACCTAACTGGAAAGACATTTACAAAAGGCTCAATGAGGTCTGGCTGGGTAATGCTAAAGGGGCTTAGCACTCAAAAGTAGGCTACCAAGCATATTTTTATTTATATTTTCCCATGACTTGTAGATATCATCTATGAAGGCCCTTTAATCTGCATTTGTATAGGGAATACCCACATCATCAAAGTCATGAACTAATGGAGTGCAGATTAATCAGGCAGCTACTGGCTTTGGGCTATTGCCCCACATTCAAATATTCTTAGATATTACATTATCCAAAATACTGGCAGCCGGTTTTTATTTAAATCTTCATGTCATGGGTCTAAAAATGATTCTTTCAGGCATTTCTATTATGAGAGCTGCTGAATGTTTTATAACTGAATCCTAATTCACAGATTCAAAGCTTTCAATTCATAATAAAGAATCATTGTAAAGTTGCCAATCTCCTCTGTTACCAACTAATTATAACCATTCACTTCTGCCAGTTTGCAGTTGATCTGCATAAAAAATGAATATGATTGCCACTGATGAAGAGACAACATGTTAGAACAAGCCAGGAAATATAAAATGACACCCCAGTCCAGATCTATGATGCAGAACACTGGGGGAGGGAGGGAAGAGAGACAAAGTATTTGTATTTCTAATCATGTTGGCATACTGCATTAGTCAGAAAGCTACAAATAACTTTGAAATAACTCTGAATAAAGGAGAAAAGATAATTTTTAAAACCTCTTTTTAATATGATAAATATAAGGAATATTCATATCCTCCAGGTTACTCACTAGAAAATCAAAATGACATAATAAAATTTTACAGGGAAAGGGATAAATGTGTGATTTCCTTAATATGGGGAACATTCAAATAAAGAAATTTTCTACCAATGCAAGTAATGCATCTTCTTTGCAAGTTATAGCTTTAAGGAGCTCCCTTCAGCACTGAGCAATTGCAACTCACTCAAAAGTCACACGGTTAGTATGTAACAGAATTAGAGACATAATTTGAAACCAATTTCTAAGGCAAAATTCTCACAATGAATATTTAACAATGGCAGTGAGCCAGTTAGAGCAGGCTCCCCCATGCACTCCTACTGTGTAAGCATGGCTTTTAGTGAGATAGTTGATAAAGTTCTTTAACCTCTCTGTATGTTCACCTCAAAAAAAAATTTCCTTGTAGATGAGATAAAGAGATGTGAATGAGGCAGCATATCTCAGAAGTTGGAAGATTAGTTCATATATTGTCTCTGATATTAAATTGCTATGTGACTGTAGGCAAATTAATCTCTCTGAATATAAATCTCCTCTCTTGTAAATGTAGCTAGTCACCATAGTACCTAGCTTTCTGGATTGCTCAAATGAGATCATGTATATAAAGCTCTTTGGAAAACTTAAGCAAAAACGCCTCCAGTTATTATTATAGCTGTTGTTATTATCATTATAAATTTAAAACACTTTGTAATTAGAGAGCCAGTCTTAGTATCAGGAAGAACAGGATTTAAATACCACTTATGATAGGACCTATGATTAAGGCCAAATCATTTAACCTTTCAGTGTCACAGGACATTTTCAAAGACTGTAAATCTCCAATGGCTTGGTGATTACATAGTTAGAAAAAATTTTCTAGGGGCAACTAGTTGGTGTAGTGGGTAAAGCACCAGTCCTGAAATCAGGAGGACTTGAGTTCAAATATGATCTCAGACACTTAACATTCCCTAGCTGTGTGACCCTGGGCAAGTCACTTAACCCCACTTGCCTCAACAGAAAAAAAGAAGAAAAGAAAAAATTTTCTGAAGATGCCTCCACTAATGAAATCCCATGTCCAAAAAATAAATATCCAGAAACAACTGCAATGCTTATCAGATAAGCATGCCTACGTGGATATCTACAATTGAGTGGCATAGATCCTTGTCTTGCATAGCATTTTTATCAAAGAAAGATGAAGTAATGCTTATCAAATTTGTACATGATGGGACCATTTGTACATGATGAGATAATATATGGAATACTCAATCAAAATCTAGAAAGTTTGATTTTTTTCATGTTTTTTAAATGCTTAAACCAATAATCCTAAGATCTAAATAACAAAATTAATGGAAAGATGATGTCCTTAAAGTCAGTTAAAGAGAATCTGCAGTCCTTGGACCTCAGTTCAAATCATGTCTCTAATATTATTACTAATAGGATCCATTACACTCTGAGTCAATTTTCTCATAATGATGGAGCTGATCAGATTGCCCCTAAAGACTATTCCATCTAAAAATCAATTATCCTCTGACCCTAGGATGAAATTGATTATAATATTATATCCTTGAATTCCAAAAGTTGACTACACAAATATAGGGTGGAAAGAAGTGATCAGACAAAGCTTATCTGATAAGATCCAAAGGTTTTTAGTTTACTAACAAGTTCTACATGAGCAAACAACTTGACTATAAAACAAACAAAAATTATGTTTTTATGCTGCATTAATATTAATATTTCTATAAAACATTTAGGATCTTTCAGGGTTTTTTTTCTTCACAACTCCGAGTTAACTGATACAAATATCACTGCTAGTTGTAGAAGAAGAAATTCAGTCTAGGGTAACATTTGCCTAAGTCAAGTCAAATCAACAAGTATGTGTAAAAAGCTTAGTGCTTTTCATATAAAGACAGATCTAAACAACTGGAGAAATATGAATGGTTCATAGGTAAACCTAGCTGACATAATAAAATGGCAATTCTGCCAAAATCAATTTGCTTATTGAGTGCCATATCAATTAAACTTTCAAAGAATTCATTTATGGAACTAAAAAAAATAACAAAATTCATCTGGAATAATAAAAGGTCAAGACTATTAAGAAAATCAATAAGAAAAACTGTGACAGAAGGCAGCCTAGAAGTACCACATTTTAAATTGTTACAAAGCATTAACCAAAATAATCTTATAATTACTAAGATATAAAGTGGAGGATAGAATAGATTAGGTACACAATACATAGTAGCAAATGACCACAGTAATCTAGTATTTGATAAACCCAAAGATCCTAACTTTGGGGGCAAGAACTCACCATTTGATAAAAGTTGCTAGGAAAATTGAAAATTAGCCTATAATAATCTCTACATGGACTATCATCTTCCAGCTATACAAAAATCTTATATCAAAATCGATAAATGATTTTGATATAAAAGGTGATATCATAAGCATATCAGGGGAACGTGGAAAATTTACCAGTCAGATCAATGGATAAAGGGAAAATTTATGGACAAACAAAATTTTGACTCAATATAAGGAAAAAAACTTTTAACAATTAATAGCTGGCTACACAAGTTAAATAGGCTGACTTGAGAGGTAACATGTTTCAAGTTATTGGAATACTTCAGGTAGAAATTAGATGACTTACTATGAGAGCTATTTTTACAGGGGGCTCACACTTCAGATGTGAGTTGAACTAAATAATCTATACTAACAGTAAGACAACTAACTACAATTGCCTGATTTAGGGGTCGGAAATAACATGAAGGCAGAATGGGTTTTGTTGTTATTTAAATTAAGGTTCTTCAATTTGAAAATGTGTAAGTCAAAAGAAATCTTACTGGTATAGAAAAACAAGAAGTAGATAATAAGATCTTATACTTAAAGGCCATCCACCCCAATATCTTATTTTTATAGGTGAGAAAACAGACACTTAAACAGGATAAGTAACCTGTTTGAACCTGTTTCAATGAGAAAGAAGAGTAAAGATTTAAGCCTCTAACTCCAGGATAGTCTAATGAGCTAAAACCCAGAACCACCAGATTAGACAAACAGAGCAGACCAATGCAAATGATACAGAAGTTAACTCTCCTTCAACAGCTTGTTATTTCTAACTCATCATTACAATTGCTACAGAGCAGTTGGGTTAGGGCTTGAAGCACTTATACCTGTTGAGTTATCCCTCTTAGTCCCCGTACAACTGAAGCAAAAGCATGTCTATTTATGCTCAGTTGCTATTGTAAAAATTTTAGAGCACATGTACTGTGAGTAGATCAGGGCTATACAATATGTTGTAATTTATGAAAACTCTAGTATGCTAAATATCCATACCTCACCAATAGCCATTATCTCATATCTTATATCCCTTTTATGGCTAAACATGTTGAGAAAGTCATCTATAAAAGGAGCCTCTTCTTGTTTCCCCTTCATTCTTCTTAACTCTCTATACCTAGTTTTTGACCTCATCGTTCAACCAGATCTGTTCTCTTCTATGTAACTAATGACCTCTTTATTGCCAAATCTAATGGACTCTGTAGTCTGTACTCCGTAGGCTTTGACACTGTAAGTCACTGCCTTCTCCTTGACACTTTGTACTCTCTAGGTTTTCATCAAAATATTCTCCTTTTGGTTCTTTTCTTATCTGACTACTCCTTTTCAATGTCCTTTGTTGAATCTTTATCCAAATCACATTAACTAACTGTAGGGTGTCCCACAAGGGTTCCTGGCCCTTTTCTTTTTGTTGTCTATCTTATTTCACTTGGTTGGTCTCTTCAGCTTCCATGAATTCAATTTCCATTCTTACAATGGTGATTCTCCAATCTATTTATCCAGCCCCCCCCTTGTTAATCTCCAGGCTTGTGTCTCTATCTATTGAATATCTTGAGCCTGCTATCCTGAGACATATTAAATTCAACATGTTCAAAATTGAATTCATTATCTTTTCCCAAAAACCTTCCCCTCTTCCTACCTTCCCTATTATTATCATGGCACCACCATACTCTTAGTCACCCAAGCCAAGTCCTATCATTTTTATCTTCAGAACATCTTTTATATCTATCTCCTTTTCTCTTCTGACAATAATCATTCTGGGTGAAGAGTATCATCACTTATTGGGATAGGCTTTTGTGCATTCTAAGCAAATCCTTGTGGGAAAAATGAAGCATCCTATAAAAGGGCAGTGTAGCATTGTAAAGGTTTGTTTCAGTCATAAAGATCAGGATTCAAGTCTTGCCTTTGAAACAGACTTGGAACCCTGAACAACTCACATAAACTCTCAGTATCCACAAGCAACTTTCTAAGGCCATGTGTTGTAGAGAAGTTCTAATTCTGCATTAGTATAATGAAATCACAGGTGTAGACCAAAAAAAATTTGAAGCATCCAGTATATCACATAACATAGTAATGGCTCTGAAATCAGGACTTAGGTCTAAATTCTGCCTCAGATATGTCACCTGTGTAACCTCCCAGCGATTTCCTCAGTTTCCTTATCTTTATAACGGGTTGAGTGAGATAGTCTCTGAAGTCCATCCAGCTCTGTATAATCTTATCTCATATTTTGTTTCAGTATTTTTCCTGCTTAGTGAGATGCTGTTTCTAAGCCTACCAATAACAACCTTTATATTTCTATTTCCCATTTAATTTTTTTCACTTATCTAGTCAAACAATACTAATTACATGTGCATTGAATTTATTACATATATATTAGGTCAATCAATCATTGACATGTCTGCACAATGTATGTAGTCAGGTATGAGTATCCCTATTTGGTAGGTGAAAAAATAAAGGTTCAAAGTACCTACAAATAATCCAAACAATCTCAGAAAGGCTAACTGCAATCTCTCTGTGAACCAAGGGAAAGAAAAATATGACTTCCCTTTTAGGTAATTCATGCATTTCTCATTGAGCGAAATCTCTCATCAGGATCAGCACCAGGCAAACCAACCAGGACATTCCTATTACTTCCAGTGTGTTCTGAGTTTACTCATACTAAAGATTCCAGATCTGCTTTAAGGTGTTTATATCCTCTCAGATTTGACTGGTATTCTCCCACATGGAAAGAAATAAGCACCATTACAGGGACCTGGGAAATCAGAAAACACTGAAATAAAAGAAGACCGAGACATTGAGTTTGGTATAATGTAATGTCTAACACAAATATTTTATTCCATTGATCTAGTGATGAGTCAGAAGCAGTCTTGGAGTCAGAACCACTGGACCTGGAGTCGGGAAGACCCAAGTTCAAATCTAGCCCAAGACACTTCCTAACTCTATGATCTGGATAGCTTAGTAAATAAGGTGCTGGTCACCTCTCAGATTGGCTAACATAACAGGAAAAGAGAAAGTTAAATGTTGGAGGGGATGTGAGAAAATGTTGGTGGAGTTGTGAACTAATCCAACTATTCTGGAGAGGAATTTGAAACTATGCCCAAAGGGCTGTCAAACTGTGTGTGCCCTTTGATCCAGCCGTGTTTCTACTGGGCCTATATCCCAAAGAAATCATAAATAAGGGAAAAGACCCCGCATGTACAAAAATGTTTGTGGTAGCCCTTTTTGTAGTGGCAATGAATTAGAAACTGAGTGGATACCCATTAGTTGGTGAATGGCTGAATAAGTTATAAATGTTATGAAATGTTATAGAATACTATTGTTCTATAAGAAACAATCAGTAGGATGATTTAAGAAAGGCCTGTAGAGACTTACATGAACTGATGCTAAGTGAAGTGAGAGAACCAAGAGAACAATATACACAACAACAACAAGATTATGTGATAATCAATTATGATGGATATGGTTCTTTTTAACAAGGAGATGATTCAGGTAAATTCCAATAGACTTGTGATGGAGAGAGCCTTCTACATCCAGAGACAGCACTATGGGGATCAATTGTGGATCACAGCATAGTATTTTCACCTTTTTATTGTTGTTTACTTGCTTTTATTGTCTTTCTCATTTGATCTGATTTTTATTATCCAGCATAATAATCGTGGAAACATCTATAGAAGAATTGCACATATTTAACCTATAATTGGATTACTTGCTGTCTAGGGGTGGGGGTGGAGGGGAAGGAAGGAAAAAATTTGAAACACAAGGTTTTGCAAGGGTGAATATTGAAAACTATCTATGCATGTATTTTGAAAATAAAAAAGCTATTATTTAATTTTAAAAATAGGGTGCTGGACCTAGAGTCAGAAATATCTGAATTCACTGAGTTGGAATCTAGCCCCAGATACTTCCTAGCTGTGTGACCTGGATGGCTCAGTAAATAGAGTGTTGGACCTAGAGTCAGGAAGACCTGAATTCAAATTCTAGCTGTGTAAGTCTATTTATCCTCTGCTTGCACCAATTCTTCAACTATGAGATGGGAAAAATAATAGCACCTAATTACCAGGGTTGCTGTGAAGACAAAATGTGTCAATACTGTATGAATGCAATCTGTTATTATGTAAAAGTTATTTACAGATCTTAAAGCACTATATAAATACAAGCTCTTCTTATTACCAATGTTCTCAAATCCTAGCACTGACACTTAATAGAAATATGACTCTAGACAAATATCTTAATCTCTTTAAGTCTTTATTCCTTCCTCTGTAAAATTGGAATAATAACAATAAATACTTATACTACTAAGGAAAGTGCCTTGAAATGATTTATAAATGTGATTTATAATTATTAAGAAAATCAAAAACTAAGAAAATTATAGAGTGTGCAATTGGTAGATACAGACAATAGCCCTTGAGGTGTGTATCAGCCTCTTTCCCACTCTAAAGCTACCTGAAGACAGCAGATAAAAGCAATCAGACATAAGACTTCTACATTGATGTTTTGGGGGCTAGCCCATTCTACAACTATTCTAGTTTATTATACTCTTCAAATCCTCCCTACTTCCAAATTTCCTTATTCCCTATTCCCTATTCCAAAATTCCCTATTTCCTACAGCACCATCATCTTCCCAATCACCTAGGCTTATAACCTAGGTGGCAATCTATTGCCACATCCTGTCAATTTTGCTTTCATAACAAATCTTGTATGCACTTCTTTCTCTCTTCTGACACTGCTTCCCCCCTGGTAAAGTTTCTCATCACCTGACTACTCCTGTTTATTCTCCACTGTTTCCTAAAGTACAGGTCTGGCAATGTTATCTCCCACCTCCAACCATCACCACTACCATACACACTCAATAAACTTTAGTGATTCCTGATCACCTTCAGGATCAAATATAAATCCTCTGTTTGATAATCAAAGCCCTTCTGACCCCTCCCCAACCCTTCCAATCTTCTTACATTTATCCACATTTACTCTTAGTGATACCAGCCTCCTTTCTGTTCCTCATACTAAATATTCCCTCTCCAGACTCCAAGTATTTACACTGACTGTCCCCCACATCTTGGATTCCTCTCTCTTCTCCTCTCTCCCTACTGGCTTCTCTGATTTCCTTCAAATCCTAGCTAAAATTCTCCCTTCTCCAAGAAATCTTTCTTGATGACCCTTAATTCTAGCTCTTTCCTTCTACTGGTTATTTTCAATTTACCTTGTACATAGTTGTTTATATGTGTCTTCCCCATTAGACTGTGAGCTCCTTGGTATTATAATTCTGTAGAGTTTTATTGGTTCTGCTGCCTTCATTCTGCATCAGTTCACTTGGATGCATAAAGTAGGGCAAGATTATGAAAGGAATTGCAACCAAAGAAACCAAGTTTATAAAGATTTGATGCTATAGTTAATATGGAGCAAGTCAAAGTTTCTTTAAAGTAGTGATTAAAGAAAATAAGTCTGGCAGTGATCTGCAGAACAGATCAAAGAAGAACCATCAAAGAGGGTATTAAAAATATTAATTGGTAAAGGCCTTGATAGAGTGGTGAGAGTATAAACATAGAGAATGAGATTTTAAAACAGACCAGCACTTAAGATGAGGTGCCCCCATGTTTAACATATATAGGATTACTTGTTGTCTAGGGGAGGGGGGAGGGGAAGGAAGGGAGAAAAATTTGTAACAGAAGGTTTTGCAAGGATAAATGTTGAAAAGTATCTTTGCATATATTTTGAAAACAAAAAGCTATTATTTTTTAAAGAGATGAGTTTCCCCAGAGTGGTATACTTTAGAGGATACTAAAAACTCTTATCAGCATAAAAGAAATGAAGTTTAGTTTTTGTGAGACTTTTTGGCCCAGATACATAATTTCACTGGGTTAGGGAATCCCCATCAAAGAAATTCCTCTGGCAATACAGATCAGCAGCTTCTCTGAAATGAATAGTCTTATAGAGAATGGCTTTGGATCCTGAGTCATTAAGTGATTTGCTCACTCATACAACTAGTAAGTCCAGATCTGAACTTAAGGCTTTCTCACTCTATAATTACTTTCCTATCCACTGTGCCAAGATGCCCTTAATTAGTGTCTAATTAGTAATAATAAATACATACCTAACATATGGTATGTTTTCTCCTGCCCTCACTCTAAACAACTGTTCCCCAAATGAATGCCTCTTTGTCCCCCATTTCCTCCCATTCTCCCCAATTCCTTTTCACAATCAATCTTATACTACTTGGGGTTCTGCCTGTGAAGTATTCCAAGGCCCTCTCCTAAATAAATTTATCTTTAAAAGTTGATTTGAATGTAATGGATATAGCATCAGCTGTGGAGTCAGGAGAACCTGAGTTCAAATATGATCTCACACACTTAGCCCCTGCTAGCTGTGTGACCCTGGGCAAGTCACTTAACCTAAACAAACAAGCAAAAAGTTGATTTGAGGAAAGTTTACATGCCACTTATACATGTGAATTCATGCAAAACCTTTCCATATTAGTCGTGTTGCAAGAAAAATAAAGGGAAAAAGTGTAAAAAAAAGTATGCTTCAATCTGCTCTTATATTTCATCAGTTCTCACTCTAGAGGCGAATAGCATTTTTCATTATGGGTTCTTTGGATTTGTCTTGGATCATTGTATTGATTAGAGAAGTTAACTCTTTCATGATTGATCATCATTATAATATTATACTCTTTTTCTGAGGAAAAATGATAGAACTTTGTCCCTAACAGAATTGTGGAGATGAAGAAGAATTCTGATTTGGAGAAAGTCGTGTTTATTACTCACTGTATGAATATCTGTATTTCTAGTTCCTGAATTTTAACTCCCTGCCTTAGATAATTATTTCTGATTTCTGATCACAAATCACAATGTAAGATTCCATTTCCTGAATTTTTTATCTGATTGCACATGTATAGCATATCAGATTGTTTACCTTTTCAGAGAGGAAGAAAAGGAAGGAGAGATAGAATTTAAAACTCAATTTTAAAAAAATGAACAATGAAAAAATAGGAAATTAAAGGACAATGAATATTTTTTAAAATTATGTGTATTGGGGAAAAATAAAATGTTATTAAAAATAAAAATAAATATTAAATTTCCTGTAACATACTCAGCAATACATTCCTGAGAATTTGTAAACAAGGAGATGAAATGGGTATATGACATTCTGCTCCTGTTTCTCATAGTTCTACACAGAATATTAACTCCTTTCACCTATACTATAACACTATTTTGTATGATACTTTATATTTTTAAGGAGAGTCACCAGGAAATAAGTAAAAACAAGTATGCTATATCCGTTTTTATAAATGAAGAAACTGAACCAAGATGTTCAAATGATTCCAAGGTAACGTAATTACCAATATCTAAAACTAAAACATGCATTAGCTGAGAGTAGCTCATTATTCTTTTCACTATACCTTGCTGTGTTCCTTGTCAAGCCCAGACTTGTTCTAACTCAGAATCACACTAAAAATAGAAAGAATACTGACTAGAGCACAAAACTACCTCCTGTTGAAGAACTAATGTTTACAAGAGGAGAAAGAGATCAGGAGTTGCTTTATTACAATTTGGAGATTAAGATTATGGTAACAATGAAATGAAAAGAAAATCAACCAATGACTAATTAGCATCTATTATGTGCAAGGCATTACAAAGCTGTGAATTACACAAAGAAATATGGTAGTCTCTTCACTTGAGTTTATGCCATAAATACACAAGTAAAATAGCAATACAAGGTATATCACAAGGCAGTTCAATTAATTAATTGCCAACTGCCTGGCATAGACAATAAACAAGTGTTCTGAGTTCTAACTAGAAGGAATAATGCAAGAAAGAGATCAGTCTAGAGGTCTTGAAATGCTGCTTGCATTCTGCCGTGACAGCACAAGCACAGGTTATTCCCTTCCCCCACCATCAGCTTCAGAAACCTCAGGAGTAGTCAACATTTCACTGGGAATATATTTGGGACCATGACTTGCCAATATCCATTCTGTTAGCTTAAAGGGAGCAACATGTTTTCAAAGACCTAAGTCCACCTACACTGAAAAAAAGTGAAATCTACAACCTTGATATGTGGATTAGCAAAAATCCATTAAAATTTTTCAATTACATTAGTAAATGTTCCATGAGCTTATCTTTTACTCCCATATTTCATGTTTATCAGTCTCTCATGTCTTCTCATTTCTGTCTCTCCTCAATCCTACCTTTATATCTTATCTGATCCTGCTTCTACACATTCATTTACCTTCTTTTTTACATTCATTTCCATCTTCACTCCCCATCACTTAGCAGCATATTTCTCTGTTTTCCAACCTTTAGTACATTATCATTGTGCTTTTAGCTCTCTCTGCTCTCAACTTCACTTTCCATCACTTACCTCCTGATATCTTTTTTTTCTAATCCATTTTACTAGTTCACTCCAATTTACTGGAATGTCAAGTCTATCTGTCATTTACTCACAGTTTTTCATTTCTTATTTCCTTTTGTTAATTTAATTTTTAATTCCATAAATTTTTATAACAATAAAAAAGATGAATGTACACGAAACTGAAAATCCACTATGCACAACTTGCTATGCTTTTCAAATATAAACAAAATTATCATGTAACTTTTTTCTTGTCTTCCCCTCCCTAGAAATAGCTAACTTTTAGAGATAATTTAGAAACTATATATGTGCATATATATATGTATGTATGTAAAACTATTTTCTATTTATCAGTTCTTTCTCTGGATTCTTCATATGTTCTTTATACTTAATTTGGATCTTTATAATAGACAAAATAATTCATTTGTTCAAAGTCATTCTTAAAACAATATTGTTGTATGAAATGTTCTCAATTCTGCCCATTTCCTTTTCCTTCTTTCTGTCTTCACAAAATTGCCTCATCTTACTTCTGCCTCATCTGCATTCCCCTGATCCT
Organism: Myrmecobius fasciatus; assembly: GCA_023553655.1. Taxonomy (NCBI): domain Eukaryota; kingdom Metazoa; phylum Chordata; class Mammalia; order Dasyuromorphia; family Myrmecobiidae; genus Myrmecobius; species Myrmecobius fasciatus. The sequence continues at coordinate 294,671 of JAJPUD010000709.1, read as the reverse complement.
ATAACCCTATCTAGCAAAGTTTACAAACTTCACTTTCTATACTATCTCTTCAATCTCCCACTACTTTTATATTATCCCTATTTTTTCATTACTGCTTAAAATCTACTTCCTACTATGCTCTCAAAGCATATTTATATGTCATCATTCATTCAAAAATCATTTATTAAATGCCTGCTATGTTCAAGGTATTGTATTATGGAAAGCACAAAGAAAATTAGGACATAGCTGTCCACCTCCATTAAAAGTGGTGATGGACTCAGAGTGTGGATTGTAGCATATTTTTTTTCGACATGGCTAATACAGGGATTTGTTTTCCTTAACTATGTGTATTTATAATGGGTTTGTTTATGTATTTATAATGAGTTGTGTTTTTCTTGCTTTCTGGATAGATCAAGAAGAAAAAGGTAGAAGGGAAAGAATTCAAAACTGAAAATAAAATAAAATTGAAAAAAAAAAGGAAGAAAAGACATAGAACCAACCTTCATAGGATTTACAAGCCTACAGGGGAAATATATAATCATACATATATGTGTTTATATATATATAATGTGTATATAATATATGTGCATATAACTGTATAAATGCATTGTATAATATAGATTTTGGAACATAATTGCATACTAACTGTTCATATTATGCTTCATCTTACCCATATTATTTCATTTGATCATAAGACAGCTACAAAGCGCTCTGAAATAGCAGAGGAGGTAAGATCATTTTAGCCAGAGAATATGGGGACACTTCTTAGAGGATTTTAGAGTCTTCTAAAATGCTTAGGGCATTTTAGCTGGGTCATAAAAGATAATTAGGAAAGATTTCAAGAGTACAGATGGACATTCCAGGCAAAAGGAACATCATGAGTACAGGGACAAGATGTACACAAAAGACAAGGAGTACTCTAGTTTGGCTGGAGTATAGCACATATGGAGGGAAGTAAGAGAGATGGCTGGAAAGATAAGTAGACTACAGGCAGTAAAAAGCCTTGAATGCCAGTTTTAAGAATTTGGACTTTATTTGGGAGCCAGATAAAGGTTTTGAGCAAAGGAATTATATAATAGGATCTATACATTTAGCAAGACAAATAGAGCAGCATATGAAGGATTTCACCCTTAATTTCTTTTTCATACTCTATGTGTTATTCTTGTTATCCTTGTTATTCAGTCACTACTTAACTCTACTTCCAGTAATCTCAAAATAGCAACCATGACTTCTAGGAAGAACCCCAAAGAGCACAGAAGAACCATACGCGTCTATTGCATATGTACTCAGATATATATTATTATTTTAATAGATGATTGGAGCCAACTTTTGGATGGAGCATTAACTGTAAATTGAACATAACATAAAACTGAGAGCTACCTGTTTTCATCCTATACACTCAGACTTTCCACATTCCAAAGAGATATCCAAGGACATATAGCAATGAACCAAGACTATCCCTTTAGCAAATCTATAACACCTGTATCAAAATCATAGCCTTCCACTTAAATCAATCAACAATCATTTATTAAGTTCTTACCATATACTAGGAACTATGCTAAATATTAGGAATAGAAAAAAAATTTTTACAAAAACTATTTCCTGCCCCTGAGAAATTTATGTTGTATGGGACAGGTATCATGTACATAAACAGAAATATCAAAGATACAAGCAGAGTAAAGGGAAGGTAACCTTAGACAGGAATATACTGGCAAGAGTGCCTCCTGTAGCAGAGGATGAGAAAAGGAACTAGAAAAGGCCTCCTGAAAGTGGTGTTATTTGAACTGAATCTTGAAAAAAGTCATGGATTTTAAGAGTGCAGGTGAGAAAAAAGACCCCCAGTTTAAACTGTCAGCCAAAGGAAGTCTTGGATGAATTTCAGAGAATTCTTATAATTTGGAGGAATAAATAGAAATAGCCTCATAGATAGTCAAAGGAAATATTCTTCTTCTCAGTCACATAACTGCTTCAAGCATAACAATTCATATGATGTTAAGCCCCTATAGGGAATGCAAAATTATTTTAGTACTAAAAGTAAGCCTGGGAGTATGAAAGTAAATTGGGTTCAGAGAAGAGAGGACTGCTAAGAAAAATATGGTTGACAAGGGGAATGGAAAGCAGGGGAAAGGAAAAGAAATACAGACATGTATAAGCAGGGTAGAAACAGGAGGTAAGACAGGAATAGGAAGAGTGGACAGAGCCAAGCCTAAGAGAAAGAGGAGGACCTGAAGCTGAGGGTGAATGGGAGCCATGCCAGAAGGGGAAGCAGGACCAGGAGGAGAAGGGAAGTTTGGGCCAGGAGCAGAAAGGAAGCAAAGCTAACCTAATGTGAACTGTCAGGCCAGCAAGCAAAGGAGGCTGAAGGCATTTGGCTGCCACATGTGTGAGAGCACAAAGGCACAGGGCGATGCTATGAAACCTGTACCTTCTCAGGATGCCTCAGTGCCCGGAAATGGAGACAGCAAAAACCTACTGAAGTTAAGGAAAGCACAGGCTTCACTCACACTTAACCAATTATCACTTTTTTCCTGCTGAATAATTTTGACCTGTTTTTACTGGGGATGTTCAGCACAGTAAATAGACATATGTTGTTTATCTACTTCATCCTTTTTCCACTGCCAGAATTTAGATTCAAATGTAATGTCTGTCACAACAGATTTTATAATCCATGACTGCTCCAAATATTTTCTGGGGTCCATAATACTTCCTACATAGACTATGTTAATGTGATTTTTAGCATAAATTGTGAGAAAATGTATAATGAGAAAAATGTAACTGAACTAGTGTTATAAAAAGTAGAGTTGGCAGGAGAACATTGTACCCAGTAACAGCAACATTGTACGATGATATACTATGAATAACTTAGCCATTCTCAGCAATATAATGATCCAAGATAATTCTCTAGGACTCATGATAAAAGGTATCAATCTCTAGAGAAAGAATTGATAGAACTTGAATGTAGATCAAATATACTTTTTTCTTTATTTTTCTTGGTTTGTTTTTTTTTTGTCTGTATTTTCTTTCACAGAGTGACATGTATAGAAATGTGATTTGCATTACTACACATGTATAACCTAAAATTGCTTGCCTTCTCAATGAAGAAGGTACAGAAGGAGAGAATTTGGAACTAAAAAAATCAAAAAAAATGTTTAAAATTGTTTTATATATAATTGGGAAAATAATATATTAAATAAGAAAAAATGTGGAGTTGGGTTGTTTTATTATTGGATCTTTGACATCAACTATGAGAAGAGCTGAAATGGAAACTCCCTCCATTAAGATAGATTGCCTCTACTCTTAAAGAAAAGCAACTGAGAGACAAGTAAATTACCCTTGGTCATATAGTACAACGTATTAGAAGCATGACTTGAACCTACATCTTTCTGGCTCCAAAACTATTCTTTTATCTACCATATTCTTAATTTTTTATTACATTTTGAGCAAACCAAAAAAAATATTATCTACAGTAACATCCATACTATTTTAAGAATGACCATTTGTTTTAAGAAATCATTTTGACTAGTATAAATATCCAAACCAGAAATATGACATATGTAGAAATATGCTTTCTGCATCCAGAGAAAAAACTTATAAATAGAAGCATGTGTAGAATAATTTTATAGATATAGATAGATGGATAGATAGATATGTGTATGTGTCTATATCTATCTATATATAATGATAGCCATATCTAGGATGAGTTGGTGACAGAAGAGAAAAGAAGAAATTTACATGATATTTTTATTATATACTTAAAAGGAATAGCAAGTTGTATATAACAGATCTGCAATTTCATATGCAATCATCTTTTTTATCATACTATTATGAAAATTTTGTTTTATTCCAAGAATTAAAAATAAAAAAATTTTAAAATAAATTGCATTTAATTTTTATTCATATGCTATACTAATTAATTATTGCAATAAGAAGATTCATCATTAAGCAATGCTATTAATGCTAAGTATCATGCCATTGACAAGAAGCTTAATCTGGGTCTTTAAAAAAGCATATTATATATTTCTTGACTTTCAGGAGTTTTGTATTCTAACATGAAGCAAATCTCAGTACTTATGTGAGTCATTGCAAACAATTTTGAACTAAACTGGGACCAAATTCATATTCACCAGAATTAGTTAGATTTCTCTGGACAGGACTGACTCACCATTTACTACTCAAAAAAAAAAATTTCTCAGTTTATCTATAAGCAAACCTGCAGTAAAGAAAAGACTATTTTTGTATTCTGTTTTTCATCATAAAAACTGAAATCAGCTGTGGAAGTACTATTATTCACATAGAAACTTCCATTCAATAAACATTTATTGAGTATCTGGTATCAGCAAGACCCAGATCAGGTTTCTGGGTATACAAGGATGAAAAATGACATAGTATATGTTCTAAAGAGGAAGGTTAGTGAGGAAATATTTAAGGGGAAAAGAAAGGCCAGACTGTCCCTTGAGATTCAAGGAGGAAGGTCCCTTCTGGTTCAAGGAATCAAATAAGGCACCACTGACAAATATCTTAACTTGAACTTGTCAATGGAGAAGAATGTCAAAAATATTTCAAGAAATTTTCCTCGGCACAAAGGATGGTGCGCCCAAAGATACCATAGCAGAAAAGGTCCACCCATACTGGCTTTTCTTATCTCTGTATACAACTTAGATCCCATGGTCTGTCACTTCAATATTTTGGTAAGCACCATCTTGTTCCCTTTGACCTCTCATTGTCATGTCTTACCTGAGAATTCTCATTCCTATTACCCTGACCAGCCAATTTTCCTACCCTTACTATAAAATTTCTAAATGTCTTGGTAGAAAGTATAATAAAGCAGATTTCAGCCAATATAAATCACACAGTGATGGTTCCAACATATTTGGATCATAGAATGCTTGAATATAAGTACAATAAAATAATGCAGGCAAAGTAAATAGATGGGAACTAAACCATGTGTGCCTCTGAATGGCAAAATAAGGAGACTATATTTTATCACATAAAGTACTATTATTCAGTATTTTGGGATAGAGAATAATATGGTAAGATTTGTACATTAGGAAGATTACTTTGAAAGTGATATCTAAATGAATCAGAAAAGGGAGAAGGAGCAAGAAAACGAATTAGGAAGCATTCTAAGCAAGAAGTAATAAGGGTGGTGGTAATTGGAATGGTAAGGAAAATATGACTATAAAATACCAAAATAGTCTCAACAAGACTAGGGCAACTGACTGAAAGGTAGGTGAGGAAGACAAAAGAAAAAACATAAGAATGACTGAGATTTTGGATTGAAGGGCCTAGGGAAATGGTGATATCATCAACAAAAGTAGAGAAGTTAAAAGGAGTGACAGGTTTTAAAGGAAGAGTCATATCCTCATAATTTGATTTCCAAACCTCTCTCCACCCATATTGGCTTTTATTGTCTCTGTATACAACCTATATCCCATGGTCTGCCATCTCAAAATTTTGGTAAGCACAATCTTGTTTCTTTGACCTCCCATTGTCATGACTCACCTAAGAATTCTCATTCCTATTACCCTGAGCAGCCAATTTTTCTACTCTTACTATAAGAATTCTGAAATAAATATATAATAATATAAAGCATAATAAAGCAGATTTCAGCCAATATGAATTCGTGGCACATAGGGATGAAGAAAAAAGCAGTTAATAGGTGTTTATTATATGTCAGGCATTGTGCTAAGTACCAGAGATAGAAACACAAGTCTCACAGAGCCCATATTCTAATAAAGAAAAATAGCACATATAGGAGAGTTGAGTTCTAAGGAAGATACCAAGATGTCATGATCTTTAGGGAATAGTGAAAGTGCAGATGGCAAGACTTCCTATGTGGACTCTTCCTGCCATTCTTCTGTCTTCTCTCTAATCTACCATACATTTACCAAATCCCTATTTCATTCTTCACTATAGCAATCCCAAACTATATTGCTTAGCATTTAAAGCCCCTTCACAACCTAGCCCCATGCTACCTTTCCAGTTTTCTTATATTTAAGTCTCTTCTAGCTCTTGCAGCTACATTAGCAAATTTGTTCTTCATACACTGTATTATCTCTAGAATGCCTTTTTCACTGGGTGGCCCATATTTGGAGTATTCTTCCTCCTCTCCACCTTCTGGCTTTCTTCAAAATTCGGAAAAATTTTTTTGATTCAAAATTCAAAAAAAAGAAGGTTCCATTCCTAACAACATCCCCCAATAATGCCATTCTCCCTAACTTACATTATTCCCTAATTTTCATTGCATATGTCTTGTATTTACATGTTTATTTGAATGTTAATTCTACCATTACTATGTGAGCTTCTAAATGTGAGTTTTCTGCCTTCTTTATAATTCCAAGCTTAACTCTGTAGCACATAAAAAGTGATTAATAAATGTTTATTGACAGATCATTTCATTATAGATCACTAAACACAGAATTAGAAAGAACATTAAAGATCATTTAATCTTTGCCTTTATTTCATGAATTAGAAACTGAGAGAGAGATTTAATGATTAGTACAAAATTACAAAACAGCAACTGACAAAAGCAATCTAACCTTTCTTCTGTCTCTGAATCCAACACTCTTTTCAGTATAATGTGCTTCTTTCTCTGCATCTTTTTTTCTTTCACCTCAATGTGAAAGAGAATAGTGTAAGAGAAGACATTTTTAAATGTTTATGAAGAATTCAAAGAAGCATAAAAAGATTTAGATTAATTGATTCAACTTGAAATAACCACAAACAGGAAAACAATATAGACCATGAAAGCAATGTGAAAGGAAAAGAACAACAATGAAAATGAACCATTATGACCAAATCTGTCACCAAAGAAAAAATGAAAAAATGTATCTTCCTTTCTTCTTTGCAGAGGTTGGGGACTATGAATATGGAACATTGAATTTAATGTCAGAGTTAGTGACTGTGATTGATAGTTTTATTTAATATGCTTTTTATTCTATTTCTTTTTTTATTCTTTGCTACAACTAATGGATCTCTGAGTAAGGAAAGAAAGAATATATTTAGAACTGAAGATGGTATAAAAATATGAATATCAATGAGTATTTTAAAAGAAAATATGAATTTAAATCATCCAAATAAAACATTGAATTTGGAATCAGAACATTTGTGTTCATATCTCAGTTATGCTATTTTCTACTGTTATGATTTTACACAAGTCATTTGGCTGCTTTGCACCTCTATTCCTTCATTTGGAAGAGATCAAATTAAATTTTTCTAATGTCCCTTCCTACTATGAATACTGTGATCTTATGATTTCCAATCATACACATATGCCTTGTACTTACAATAGATGACTATTTCACCAGGAAGAGTGAAACCATTTAATGTGGGCTCTCTCCTAGCTTCTCTCACAATCCTCAAAACTTCTCCATGTTGTTTTTACCCACTCTTTCCTTCTTCCCTCTGGTAACTGAAGATAGATTCCTTGCTTCTCATTAATCTTCCTTGATCTCTTCCCCATTTCATTTACCATTTTGTTCCAGTAGTTATTTTCTACTGTAAATATTCAAACTTTCTTCATTGGCTCCATCCCTTCTGTTGTTGTCCTGTTAGTTATTTTCAGTTGTGTCTGATTTTTTGTGACTTCATTTGGGGGTTTTGGGCAAAGATACTGGAGTAGTATAGCATCTTCTTTTCCAAATCACTTTATAAATGAAAAAACTGAGGCAAACAGGGTTACATGATTTACCCAAGGTTACACAACTAGTAAGTACCTTAGGCCAGATTTGAACTCAGAAAGATAGGTCTTCCTGACTCAGTCCTGGCACTCTATCCACTGAACCACCTAACTGCCTTCTCTGCCTTCTGATCTCCTCAGCACGAAGAAGAAATTATTCTCCTCTTTATGCCCTATCCAGCTTTCCTCTTTCTCCTCTCTGAAGGTGGTCAACAGTGTCAAATGCTACAGACACCAAGGAGAATGAAGACTAAAAACAGATGTCTTTGTATTTGATGAGGTAGCCTCAGTGTGAGAGGTAGCCTAGGATCATGTGCTATGATTGAAATAATATACACTATTTGAGTCTTGGCAAATCCTTTAACCTCTCAGTATCCTAGTCTACTCTTAAAACTAAGTTACAGAGAAGTTAATCAGCATTGGTATAAGGATCCCATCTGAAAGTTCGGTATATAAATGAAATCACAGGTTTAGTCCATATGACAATATTTGATGATCTGGATTCTTTCAATATGATAGTAGGGACATAAACTTGAATTCAAAGAGGTGAGACAAAAATACATAGGGAAGAATAGGAGTCACACAACATAGACAGTGTTAAAAAATTTGGTAGGAAAAATGAGTGCCATGGACCAGTTTTCATTCTGGATCAGATGATGTATACACCCATTTCTCCCTCCTTTATGTATGAAGGGGTCAGGACTCTGTCATCCAAACACAATATATCAGATTTGCCATCATTCTTTCATGATATTAGAATCATTCTCAAAAAATGAAAGGACAAGGTCATGCTTATTCTCATAGGCATGCTACTCCAATGCTTAGTTTTCTCATGTTGCATAAATTGATTTCTTCCCAAAGGACAACTTGAACCCTCAAAGAATCACAGACCCATCAGGGATCCACACTCAAAAACAAACACAAATTGTCAGGAATTCAACTTTAGCACACCTACTCATAAATGCATAGGCTCATGCTCTTGGTTTCATTCTACTACTTTCTGTACACTCAATCATACATACTAAAAGCACTATGCTTAATTATCTGTACCTTCACAATCATCCCTATATGTGATGCATTGGAATAAGACTCTTAAGAACTCTTTTGTGGTTTAGGGATAATCAATAACAATGAGATGCTGTGAGCCTTCTTCAACTCAGATGTCATCCATAAGTGTTTATTAAGCATTCTTGGCACTAGTAGTAAAAGAATTCACTCATTCCCAACCCATTCCACTTCTGGATAACTCTGACAGAAAGTTTTTTTTCTCACATTAAACCAAAATTTTCCTCTATAACATTCACCCATTAATCCTAGTTCTGCCCTCTGGAGCCAAGCAGAATTATTTTTATCCCTTCTCTACAAGACAATCTTCCAAATACTTAAAAACAGTTTGTGTCATTTTCAAGTCTTCTCTTCTGACAGTTAAACATCCCCAGTTCATTTATCCAAAACTCCTATGACATGATTTCAAAGCTACTCACCATCCTAGACAGCCTCTTCTCAATATTTGTCAATTGTATGATTTTAAATTGTGCACAAAAATCCTTTAAAGTTTCATTTTGTCTACCAAGGGAAATTTTTTTCTTATTTAATCTTTACATTTATTTATTAATAATCTTGTAAAATACTTTGGTGAAGCTTTAAGCTCAGATTTTAGAGTCTCCCTCAAAGTTAGAACTAGAAAAATACTCTATGCAATATGAATCAAGGATAGGACAGAAATTTATTTCATACACACAGAAGAAATGTTAAAGGACGAAAAAGCCTTAAAAGACTTAAGCAATAAGTAAGTGACAATCTCTTTACAATCAAAGAATAAAGTTATTCTCCTTAGCTCTCAGTCAATTGTATGACTATGACCATGTGGTCTGACAGAAAATCATCTGCAAAATGTACTTAGTCCTATGTGGTTTCCTGTTTTTTTCAGACCTGGACAAAGATAAGGATGACATACTTGTCGAATTTGCAGATGACTCAAGGGTAGGAGGGTTGGCTAACCCAATAGATTCCAAAATAAAAATTAAAAAAAAATTTGTGTTTTTTGCTGAGGCAATTAGGGTTAAGTGACTTGCCCAGGGTCACAGAGCTAGGAAGTGTTAAGTATCTGAGGCCAAATTTGAACTCAGGTCTTCCTGATTTCAGGACAAAATAAAAAAAAAATTTAAAGGGAGATTCAATTTCTTTTTTTTTCCTATTCTGAAAAGACTGAAGTAAGATCAATTAATGAAACTGACAGAGGCAAAATTAAGCTTAACACTAGTGGAAAAAACCTAATAACTAAATATGTACGCAAAAATGAAATGGGCCAATTTGGGGAGACTTTCCTTCACTGAAGATAGTTAACAAAAGGCAGGATGACCCCTTGTCTGTTAGGTTATAGAGAGTATTCTCATTTAAGTTCAAGTTGAATCAAATGACTTTTGAGGTCTTTTCCAAAGTTGATATTTTGGGTCATCCTAACTGTTCCCCCTCTTATATTTTCATCAAGATTATTCTTGTGTGACATATATTAATAAAGATTTTACAGAGATAAAAAAGTAGGTAAATGGGTCACAAGTTGCTTAATATCTCCTAGATACTTTGGGGCAGAGTATAGTGCTAATAGTTTTATCTATATCTTTTCAATATTTTTGAAATTTCCTGAGTTATTTAAAATCAATAATTGTGATAAGTGGTCAAGGAATATGAATGCACAGTTTTATTGAGGAAGAAATTCAAGCTATCAATAGCCACATGGGGGAAAATATTCTAAATTTCTAATAATCAGATAAATGCAAATTAAAACAACTGAGGTACTATCAGTTTACCTAAGATGGTAAAAAAAGAAAATTGTTAAGTACTGGAAGGCCTATAGAAAAACATGTATTTTAATATAATGTTAATTGGTTGGTGAACTAATCCAACCATTCAGGAAAGCAATTTAGAACCAAGAAGGTAGTCAACTGTGCATGGCCTTTGACCCAGTGATATTGCTACCATGTCTATATCCCCAAAAGATCAAAAAAGTTTAAAAAAAGATATATATGTAGAAAAATATTTAGAATTAATTATTTTGTGTTAGTAAAAAAATTAGAACATAAAGGGATGCTTATCACCTAGGGAATTCCTGAACAAATCATAAATGTGATGGAATATGATTATATTGTAGGAAATAGTTTCCAAAACCTTGGGAAGATTTATATGAAGTGATTCAAAGTAAAGTGAGTAGATTCAGAGAAAAATTTTCAATGATAATAGTATTGCAAAGACTTTGAAAGAATTAGGAATTCTAATCAGCACAATAAGCAACTACAGTTTCAAAAGACTCATGATAAATCAAGTTATCCACATGCAAATAGAGAAACAATGGATTTGAGACAGAGTACATATTTGGAGCATATTTTTTCTTTCTTTTTGTGGGAGAGGGGAACATGAACAATAAGGGAATTTGTTTTTCATAACCATACATATTTGTAATGATATTTGTTTTCTTGTGATCTCAAAGTGGGGGAGGGAAAGAATTCAGAGCTGAAAATACAAGAAAATATTTAATTAAAAAGCCATTGCTGATTGTCTTTAAAAGCACATTAGAAGGGGTTTCTCTTGTGTGTTTTGAACCTGGTCCTGTTGCATCTTCCAAGTTCATCTCCTCAAATGCCATTGCCACTTCACATACTAAAGTAGTTGAGTCTGAATCCATTGGTTTGATTATCATTGATAATAAGAATAGTCTTCTGGAGAAATACTAGAAAATTTCCTCCATTTCACATCTATTAATTATCCACTTTATAGGTTCATCTAAGAAGAATCCCACCCAATCTGGCATAGCTGGGTCTTTGGATATCATAACAAGCTCTTTGCTCTTTTTTTGCAATTGCTTTTTGTTCTAAGAATTTATTGTGATGTCACTCTCTACATGCCTGAAATCTCAGGTCCCAAGCAAAAAGAACTGGTCATATTTAGAATCAACTTATTTCCATTTCCTCTCTTAAAAACTGCCAAACTGTTTAAACAAATCATGGGGTATTTCTTATAATCTCATGCAATATGGATTCCCTATGCTTTAACTTTCTATTGCTTTTAACCTTTATTCTAACTAGTTTGATCTAATTTGGTTGCCATATGTGATTCTGAACTCACATCAATATCTAGTCTTTCCTTCTGTTAAAATGTAACCAAAATTTGATATTTGCAATGTTCATTGCTCTCTAATTGTCTTTGAAGACTGTATTTACGCTGAGCTTTTAGCTTCCTTTAATTTTGAACCAGATTTTTTTCTGCTTGTTGTACTGATGAAATTGAAGTTTTAACTTCTGAGAAGGCAAAGTTGGCTGTTAAAACCAAAAGGGTTAGGCCCTGTACTTAATGAAGAGTATATGCTCCTTTGGGAGAGCTAATAATAGATATTAAGCTATATATAGTTGCACAGTACGGCCAAGAGTCTTCCACAAATATTTGGGGCTCCCAGTACTCCCTATATTTAATGACAAAATCTGCTGTCAGTTCCTAAATCCACCAAAAAGTGTCTAAACCTCTGACATTTGATAAAGACATCAGAATTGATTTTTGCATTTGGGATTCTACCCTATATAGCTAAAAACCCTACATATATTACAATTGAATTATTGATCAATTAGAAGTATTTTATCAGGTGAACTTGATCTAACACATAGCCAGCACACTAAAATATATCTTTTAATTATGAATCTAATCTAGATATTATATGCTATCAGCAGAATCAATATGTAAGAGCATCACTCTGAAAATCCAAAAACCCAACAAGAAAAGCAACGTACTACAAATCTCCTTATACTAGCACTCCCTAATGGAATATGGTTAGAAAATTTCTATCTATTCATGTCAACAACTCAACACTGATTGCTCAGGGAATGGAAATCAGTAAAAATCAACTATGCCTCATGCTAGCCATGATGCTTAAAGGTGTGATACAACCCATTCAATTGAGAATGGTTGCAAAAACTATGCTTTATAAATGTTATGGCAGCTAGGTAGCACAGTGGATAGAGCCATGAGCCTGGAATCAGTAAGACCCTAGTTCAAATCAAGCTTCAGAGACTTACTCTCCCTATATCCCTAGGCAAGTCACTTAGCTTATGTTTGTCCCAGTTTCTTCAGCAGTAAAATGGGAATAATAATAGGACCTACCTTCCAGGGTTGTTGTGAGTAATAAATTAAATAACAATTGTAAGGCACTTAGCACAATGCCTGGCGTGTGGTAAGTGTCATATAAAATAGCTAACTATCATCATAATTTTAAGAAATGGCAAATATAAGGAATTCAGAGAAGCATGGAAATATACAAAAAAAGGTGTAAAGTAAGGAGAACTGAGAATAGCTACTAGAGCGTAAGCAAAAATCTACTTAAAGCCAAATACAGCTACTTTAACAATTGATCTTGGCCCCAGAAATGACAAAATACCTTCCTCTTTGAAATAGAGGATAATATTGCATGTACTGTCACATGTGGTTACTGTCTGTCAGTTTTGCTTAACTACTGTTTGACAGATCACTTAGAATGGGGTGGAAGAGGGAAGAAAGAGGAGAAGGAAGGGAAAAATTATGCTCAAAATTTGTCATGCTACAATAAAACAAAATGCCTAGATAAAATTTTAGAACAGAAAAAGGCTATGTTCACTAAGGAGAAGGAACTGTATTACTGCAATAATCTTTACCTACTAGTTGAAACTGAGGCTAAGGATTCTTTTTTTCTCAAGGGAAGAGGATATAAGCTCTGAAAAATACCACTATCTCAATAGGTAGTAAAGAAAACACTAAAGACACACTTCACCTGGCCAAGGAGATTAAATCAGAAATAGTGTTTGCAATCAGTGATCCAGGAAAGCAAATCAAATAAAACACATACTTCCTCAGAATCGAGAGATACCATAAGCCATAATGTGCCTTTGGACTGGACTTGCTATCTGCTAGCATTACTTGTTCCTGAACAATCAAGCAAACTATTGCGAATCCATACCTTAAATTTAAGCCAAATGATATGCCTTTCAATAGCAATACAAATAAGAACTCAAGGGATACCTTGCTCTTAGCCAATAGATCTATGCAAGAAATTCCCTTTTGTGCTTTGCAGTCAATAACAAGATTTAATTTCAACACAAACCTACCTGGAGTCTGCCTCTATCTCCTACCCAGTGGAATCAAAGTGGGACACCCATGAGAGCTGATGAAGACTACTAGAATCTAAGGAAAACAACACCATAGAAACTAGTCATAACTAAGTTAGAAGAAGTAAGAAGTGCCCTTGAAAAGCAAAAGCACCAATCTATAGCTAGACCAAAAAGGATAGATATTATAAAGACACTAGAGACACCAACAGATAAAAGGTGAGTAATAGATCATCCCCACTTGCACTTCCAGTCATACTCTACTTGAAAGTGCATAAGGAAGCTAAGGAAAGTGTACACCTGACAGTTTTTCCTGCCTCTATTAGCATTCTAGGATTATTCACCCCTATGGCCACCAACCCCCATCTTTAGGTGCAATTCTGTCTCCCTCAAACATTTTTACTAATGTTGTCCCCCCACAAGGGACATACAAGCAGTCTTATTTCAGTAGTTCATCCTCTCAACACTGTCAGCAATGCCAACAGCAAGCTGGTGCTGTCTATAGTCCTGAACCAGTCCCAGCCAAAGGAACTATCAAGACTCTGAACACCCCCATGTTTTATTAGTGGGTAAACAAGACAGCTGCCCAGCTTGACAGCTGCAGTCAATTCATGGGAGTTGCAGCCTCATTCATCTAATAATGACCCCATACAGCTGTACTTAGAAAGCCTCAGCAAGGAGTTCAAAGCACTGCTGATTATCCTGGTCCCGTCCAGCCTTCTCAGCACTGCTTAAGTAGGTTTCTCAGAGTAATGATTCTGGGTATCAACTTCACAGAAAATAACAATTCTTATGGATCTTGGCTCTGCTACATTTTCTGACTAGTCCCTCCATTCCTCAAATATATGTTTGGCTCCATTGAGGGAAATTGTATGTGTTCTCTCTTCCCAAGAGAGTGAATTTTTCTTATAATAATCTATTTGGCTATATGTCTCTGTGCACTTCTGGGGATGTTTAAATATGAATCTTAAACAGATCAGGTTATCAGATGATTAAAGCAAAGAATGAGAACAAACTACATGCAAGTCTGTTACTAATCTAGTGTTTCTCAAATTACCTGTATCTGAAAGAAGGAGAATGGCATTGTTGCTCCCAGTCCTCTCTGCCCTTGGTATACCAGTTGCCTAATAATTGGGTTAACTGCTTTAAAGTTCTTCAAAAGTAGTGCCTTAATTTTGGATTCCCAGTCTTTCTAGAAACTAAATTTCCAGGTTATTAACTAATCTCACTAATACTCTTCTTCCTTACTTGATACTAGATATTCTAAATGCTGATTATATATGTTCCTGAACTTAACTGCCTGACCCACTAGACAAGTTATCCTGACTCTTGGGCCTTGTTTGGTACTTTTGCCAGTGATACAGTTTTCCTTCCAGTATAATGCAAGTTTCTAGACTGAAATATGTTTTGTTTCTGTCTTTGCATTCCCGGTACCTAACAGTGCCTTATATATATATATATATATATGCTTGGTAATCTAAGTTTAATTCAAATTGTTCCTTCTCCCCATGGACTGATCTTCTAGCTGGGAATCTACATTCATTTTCATACTCTCAAAATAACTAACGTTTGCTCTTGTGACATTTAATGTTTGCTCAACTTTGCAGGTCTTCTTGGAAGCTCCCCTTCTTGAACTATTTTAGTGTGGTACCTTCTTCACCTCAATGTGCCTGCTTATTTTGCCATTATGTAATATTGGACGGGAAATTTTTATGTTACTTTCAGGTCTGAAAAGAAATTATTCTCTAAAGTTATTATTGCTCAGAAATCTAATTAGAAAATATTTATTTCCAAAGATCCAAGATATCACTGGAGTCCTACAACTTTGGCGTTTATACAAAAGCAGTCCAACTGTATTATAGCTCATTCAGAAGACATCTATCCAGAGCTCATGCTTCACTCCAAAATCAACTGGAATGACTTCTGACAGTTGTTTCTTCAGAGCTATCCCCCAACAAACCTAATACTCTGGTTCTAGAGTAATAAACAAAAAGGACACTTAATTCCCCTTACAAATGAATGAGTGGCACCTACTACATTTCAGTCACCAAAAAAATGCATGAAAAAGGCATAAAATATTTCATATTCTTTTAGAGTGAACAAATATATTTTATTAATTTTTAGGTTATTGATTTGCTTTTCTAAATTTAGAGTAATTTTCAGAAAGGATTTCTCTCCACATTACCAAAGTATAGTTGAAATTATGTTTGAGAGGCATCAGAATCATAATTTAGATAGTCTTATCCTTTCCTATACAATGTGCTCAATAGGTGACCACATAATCTTTTCTTGAAGACTTCTAATGAAAAGGAACTCATTACCTACCAAAGAATCTTACTGTACTTTTAGATATCTCTAATTGTCAGGAAGTTATTTTTCCCCAACCCAAATCTAGTTCTCTTCAACTTGGCAGTTAGGTAGTGTAGTGAATATAGTGCTGTACTTAGATTCTGGAGTCTGAGCTTAAAGCTAGTTTCAAATACTTGTCTTGCCCATGTGAACCTAGGCAAGTCACTTAATTTCTCTTAGCTTTAGTTTCCCCACGTGTAAAAAGAACATAATAATTGTATCCTCCTCCTGTTGTTGTAAGGACCAAATGAGGTAACATATGTAAAGTGCTTTTCAAAACAAAATATAATGTTACATATAAATATAAACATAAATGCTAGCTATTACAGCTTTCACCCATTCATCTTATTTCTATACTCTGAAATCAAAAAGACCAAGTATAATACTTCTTCTATATATTAACCTTTTAAATAATTGAAGATGCTATCATCTCTTATTACCACCTCCAACATATACCCAGAATTTTATCTTCTCTAGCCTAAAGTGAAGTCTTAGTTCTTTCCACTGACACTGATATAGTAGGGACACAAGTTTCTTCACTATTCTAGTTGTTCTCCTCTAGATGATATCCAATTTACAAATGACCTTTCTAAAATGTAGCATTCAGAATTCAACACCTGGCTAGGTGTTCAGAATATCACCTCTATTATTATTGATGCCATTCCTCTCTTAATACAATTTAAGATTGCATTGGCTTTATCAATTTATTGATATTGAGCTTTCAGTCCCCTCAAACTTCTAGATCCTTTTCTCACCAACTAAATCACTTTCTTTTGAAAGTTCAACAAATATTAATGCTGAAAGGAATGAGAGATTGTAAGCCCCAGCAGGAGTTCTCAAAAAAAAAATTGCTCAAGACACACTTTAAAGTTTAGCCTATATTATTGACATTTTCTCCATTGCTTTCTTAAGTTTAGATAATCAATTAAACAATAAATTAAGCATTGATTTGTAGCATTTGCTTATTTCCAAGCTGTAAATGCTTATACTGACAATTCAGCATAGGAGGGGATTGATTTGAGCTGGCACCTGAACATCCCTGGGCAGAGATGAGAAGAGAGTGCTTTCTGAGTGGAGAGGGAAATAGGCAGGAGTAAGAGAGAAGGAACCTTGCTAAGTCACAGAGATAGGAGATTGAATGTCATGTGTGAAGACCAGGTAGCAGAACATTTTATCTTTTTCATAGATTGTATAAAGAACATTGTGTAATGTGCAAATAAACCTACCTAGAAAGGTAGGCTATAACAAGATTATGAAAGACTAAATGCCACAGAGGTTTTATTTAGTTTCAGATGCAATATAAAGCCATTGACACTGAGCAGTGAAGAGAAATGCTTTGAATATTTAAAATTCTAACTCTGCTACCCAACATAGTAACTATCCTGCCCAACTTTTGTATCATCACAAATTTGATGAGCATACACTTATTCCTTTATCTAAGTCAATCACAAATAGCTGCTGGCCAAGAATATCTCTGGGACACTCCATAATAAATTTCCTTCCACATTTACTTTAACTTATGAATGGCATTTGCTTAAGTCTGATGATTTGACTAGTTTCAAATCCACCCAGCTGTTCCACAGTTCAGCTATCATCTCTCTAATTTTTACAGAAACATAAGAAACTTTATTTTTTTGTTATTGGAACAATATTTCTGAAATCTAAAAACCTACTAGCTCTATCAAAAATGAGGGAAGAAAATAAATTGTCATGACTACTTCATGAAAAACTTATGCTGACTTTTTTATCATTACTTCCTTTTCTAAATGTTTACCAACTATCCCTTTATAGAAGGGATTTAGAAGGGATCCCTTTATAGAAGTGTTTTAGAATTTGCTAAAAATATGCTAACTCACCTGTCTCATATTTCATTACCTTAAAAAGTTGAAAAAAGAAAACTTTTATGTATTTTCAGATGTTGTTTTGTATTTTTGTATTTGTGTTTTGTCTTTATGTAAAGGACTATATTTGGCAAAATTGACATAAGAAGAAATAGCATCCCATAGTTAACAGATATGATCTCAAAGTCAGTAATTCCTGGATTCAAATGACACTTTTTAGAAGTATGACTCTACATAAGTCAGTTTCTGGGGTCCCTGGGAAACTCTCTCAGACAATAAGTTGCAAAGAAAATGACAATCTAAATTAATATCAGTTTCTCACCAGATGCTCACCATACCAATGAAATCACACATGTGGATAAAAAATATTTGGCATATGGTGTCATTTTTCTGTTTCCAATCTGATATTCTCTTACTGCTCAAGAAATGAAGAAAAAAATATTATAACTATGAAATAGGAAGTAATCTTTTCTTATATTTTCCATATAAAAACATAATTTCTATTGAAATTAGAAAAAAAACTTAATTTAATATAATGCTTCTTTCCAAATATTTAACCTATAAATGAACTTCTTAAAATAGTGACATCTCAAGAATAAATTAGGATTTGGTTTTCTTTTATTTCATTTCTACAATGAGTAAAATTTGATTTCTTAAATTAAAATATTTTATATGCTGAAATATTAATGACAGATTTGTTGAATTGTATTAAATTTTAAAAAGCAGCATAAAACAAAATTAATTCATGATTTTGAATCTATTCCACAAAAATACTTTATTCCTTAGTGAAAGCAAATATAATGCCTATGTCTTATGAAAGAAATTTCATATGGATGAATATTTACAAAAAAATATAGATTGCCCAGATTAACAGAGGAGGAAATAAATTATGTAAATAGTCCCATTTTAGAAAAAAAAGAAAGAAAGAAATTGGACAAGCTATTAATCAACAACCTGAAAAAAATCATCAGGGCCAGATAGAGATTATATTGAAGAGGAAGGGAAGAAGGGAGATGTAAGAAGGAATGAATGAACCTTACTCTTATAAGAATTGAATCAAAGGGGCAATAACATATATACTCAATTGGCTATAGAAACCTATCTTACCCTAAAGGAAAATAGGAGGGGAAGAGGATAAGAGAAAATGGAAAGGTAGTGATAGAGGGAGGATAGATTGGGAGAAGGGATAATCAAAAGCAAAACACTTTTAAGGAGGAACAGAGTGAAAGGAGAGAATGGAATAAATAGGAAGAATAGAATTGAGGGAAAAAAAGTTGAAGCAAGTTTCTCTGATAAAGGCTTCATTTCTCAGATGTATAAAGAACTGAGTAAAATTTATAAAAATATAAGTCATTTCCTAATTGATGAATGATTAAAAGATATGGACAGTTTTTACATGAGGTGATCAAAGCTGTCTGGCTATACTCTAGCTCACTGTTGATTGGAGAGGAGCAGATTAGAACAATTTTAAGGTGTTATTTCATACTTACTGAATTGATTAATAGAACAAAAAGGGAGGTGGCAAATATTGGAGGGAACATGAAAAAAAGTGAGACATTGGTATACTGTTGGTGGGGTCGTGAACTGATTTTACCATTCTCTGGAGCATTTTGGAACTATGCCCAGGAGGCTATGGAATTTTGACTTAGTAATGCTACTGCTAGATTTGTATCCCAAAAGAAATTTAAAAAACCAAGGGGGATAGGGACCTAAATGTAATGGAATATTTATAGAGGCTCTTTTTTGGTGGTGAAGAGTTGGAAATTGAGGGAATGACCATCAGTTGGGGAATAGGTGAACAAATTGTGGTATGCCATTATGATAGAATGTCGTTTTGGGAAGCGATGGTGAGATGCTCTCAGAGAAGACTGGAGACACTTGCATGTACTAAGGCAAAGTGAAATACACTATATACGAAATGATAGCAATGTTGTAGGATGATTAGCTATGAATGCTTAGCTATTCTTAACAATACAATGATCTAAGACAACTCTGAAGGACTTATGATGAAAATGCCATCCATCCCCAAAGAAAAAACTGATGGTGTCTGAACAAATATTGAAGCACTTTTGAATTTTCTTTATTTTTCTTGAATTGTTTTTGTTTGATCTATATTTTCTTTCACAACATGATTAATATGGAAATGTTTTGCATGACTACACATAAATGTAACCTATATAGAATTGCTTGCTTTCTCAATGAGAGGTGGAGTAGAAAGGAAGGAAGGAAATGAAATTGGAACTCAAAATTTTCAAAATGACATGTAACTAGGGAAAAATAAATACTAAACAATTTTTAAAAGAATAGATATTTCCCTGGCTAGAAGTTTAGGGGCTACTCACAAACCCAATCTTACTACTGATCAGTGTAGGAGAATTGACCTGCTCTGATTCCATCCTGTCCAAGTTTTCCCACCTTAAGCAAACTGGTAGCACTCAATCCCAGCGTCTTTCCACATTGATGTCAGAATGTGCATAGTCTGATGCAGTTCAGAATTCTTGAACTCAAGAGATTTGTCAGCCTCGACCTCCACAGCAAATGAGATTAAAGGCATGTGCCACTACTATTTTCAAATATAAAATATAATTTTAAGAAAACCAAAGCTTGCATTACAACTTAATTGAGATATAACTAACACTAAAGGATAATTGGCATTGCAGTTTCTGGGGATCTGCAGATGATGGTAATCTTCCCTAGGTCTGGTCCTACTGGTACAAGGTAGCTTGAATTAGAACTCTTCATCTACTCAAATGAAATTTTAAGATGTAATGATTCATATTTCCTGGTACAATAAGTAGAACATTGGACTTAGAGTCAAAGAATGCCAATTTGAATCCAAGCATTGTCATTTTCTACCCAAGTGACCTTGACCAAGTCACTCTAGTTGCCTGAGGCTTAATTTCATCTGGAAAATGAGATCATGAATCTGAATATGTGACCTTATAACTTTTATTTATAGTAGGTGACAACACCATAAATCTCCTAAATAAACCTCCCCCAAAACACTGACCTTTAGAAGAAAACTCAAATGTCATCTGGTCCCATATATTCTTTAGCAGGAATCCCTTCTGGCACACCCTTGATGGACAGTCAGTCACCCAGAATTCACTTGAACAGCTCCTCTTAGGGCAAAATCACAAATTCCCAAGGCAGCCTGTTATGGTAAGAACCTACTTATGGTAATCATAAGTATCTTCTACTACTTGTTCCTCACTCCAACAATATGCCTATTTCTCATTGGGACCAATAGATCTTTTTCTTCATCAACAAAACCGTCAACTTCCATCACTGTTTCTTAGAATCAGTCTTCCTTTAAGATTCCAAGACTGTATTTTACAGTATAAATGATGACCATTCTTTTTTCAGTGTTAAGGATGGTTTTCTATGTTTCATGACTGACTGACTATATCAAAAATAATGTGTTCTTTATTTTTATTACTTGTTTCTCTTAGCTGGGATATAATTATTTTAGTTGATTTGAAAGATTATATGGCACTCTATGCTTATAAAGAATTCTGTCATAAATATAATTAGAGAATTAGCACTGATTATATTTTTCAGTTTTATTAAAATATACCTTTTTTAATTTCCTAAAATTAATTATTATAATGATCCACCACAATTCTAAAAGAATCATGTTATAAAATACTATTTTCTTCCAGATAGAAAATTAATAGATCTGGAATACAGATTGAAGCATTTTTTTTCTTTATTTCTTTTTTTCTTGATTATTTTATTGAGCATGACCAAAGCAGAATATATTTTGCAGCACTATATTTGTATATGTGTAATGAGTATCCTATTTTTGCCTTTTTTTGCTAAGGCATTTGGGTTTAAGTGACTTGCCCAGAGTCACATAGCTAGGAAGTGTTAAGTGTCTGAGATCAAATTTGAACTCAGGTCCTCCTGATTTCAGGGCTGGTGCTCTATCCACCATACCACCTAGCTGCCCCATGTTTTTGCCTTCTTAATGGGTACAAGTGAGGAAAGAGAGTGAATGTGAAACTGAAAAGAAAAAAATAAAATTTAAATTAAAAGCTTAAAGAGTATAAGTGAGAAATGACTAAAAACATGATTGAAAACAAAGCTAAGACCATAATGACATGAATGGGGAAAGGGAAGGTATTGGTTCCATTTTATTTCAAAGACAAACTCAAAACCTCAGGGAAAAGGAAATTTTAGTCCTGAAGATTAGGATAGAAACTTTAAATTCAAAAGGTTGTTATCAAAATATCAAGAGGATAATACTAAATTGGTGTGAAAAGCGAGAGATTTTCCTATGGTCCTCTATATCTTCTTTAATAGATGTCCATACTTTGGGGCCTAAGTTGGAATGTCATAAGTTTGAGTCAGATATACTCCACAACATTGCCAAAATATAAAAGGGAACAAAAGTCAGATTATGGATATGGTAGTAGCAACAGCAACAGAAGCAAGAACCTAAATTGATATCTCCATCCTTCATCCTTTATATTGTACCTTCAACTAAATGCTTTAGATTATATCACATCCCTAGTCTACTACTGGATCTCTTCCTTATGGACAATCTATTACTGCCAAAGGCAACACCATTTTTCCACTCACCGATTCACATTTCCCACTACTTCCCCTTTACTTCTTCATTTTAGCCAAACTAGAACATAAGAAGTTCTTTTAACTCAATGTGCTAAATTCAACCTATGTGAATGTGCTCTAGCCATTACTTCCATGAATTGAAGGCATTTTCTCCTCCCCTCTGCCATACAGAGGCTTTATCTTTCTATTGGATGTGAGATAAAAGAGAACTTGTAATTCTGAGTCAAATTAGGAAGTGATGTGAGCAAATGTAAGATACAGAAAAATAATGTTCAAGGAATATTTGAGGAGGGAGAGAGTACTGTCATCCAAAGAAATCAGGAAAGCCTTAACAGAATAAGTGATATCTAAAATTGATTTGGAAAGAACAAACAATTTCTTTTCTCAAGGAGGTGACATTCAACTGAAAGCAGAGTGAAAGAGAAGAAAATGTGGGCAGAGATAAGTGCTTCTCTTTCATTAAAAACAAAAATTATTTCCCAAAATTTTATAAAAGATTCTGACATCAATGTGTATTCATCTGCATTAAGCTGCTTCAAATATCACACTTCTATCTATCATTTGATGTTTAAGGGCCTGCAGGGACTATTTCTTTGTTTTAAACCTCTATTACCTTATACATAATAGATGCTAAAAATTCCATTCAAATTTGTTTATTGAATTATTAGTTTCATTATTCTGAAAAATATTCTTGCCCTCTTCTTTCCCTGCCCCCCCACCCAAGAAAAACCCCATTTTTCCTGAGACCAACTCTGGTCCAGAGATCGCAAAACATACTATAAAAAGCATTCCTCCATCTTTATTCCTCTTTATTCCTTTATTCCTCCATCTTAATCATTTGTTTGGTTGACATATATATTGTAGCCAGTAGTCAGATATTAGCAAACAGGGAGAGATGGGACAGAGGAGAACTACAGTGCTAGAAACTGGGAGCCTATTCATTTTGACACCAGTGGTGACTATGTATTTCAATGTGTTATTTGATCAAGATAATGTTTAAAAGCATAATTTCAATGCCACAAATACAATTTGAAGTATACAGACTTTGTAGCAGTTGGGATTCCTCTATTTATTGAATATTTTTGTGGCTAAATATTCTCAAAGTAATTTTTTTCAAATATATATTAAATGTCAGGTAGATGAAAAATTAAATAGTATGTTCTTCTATGGCACAAATGATATCTTTCACTATTTTTATACCTCATTCACATAGCTAGCACATTGTGGGACATACAGTAGACATTTAATGAATGCTTACTGGGTTGAGCAAAAAAAAAAGGTGCTTCCAGAGGTAGTTAAGACTCACTTCCCATCCAAAGTCAATGATTTTGATTGGCTGGCCACCTATAATTATTTATACTTACACAAACGCTTAGTAACAACAACCCATTTTCTAAGAAGATATTCTTTTAGTTAATAATTTAGGAAAGTCCTAGTCAAATCCCAGTCATTCTTTGACTAATATTCAATAATTGTGATTTTGGGGAAGAGATTGAAACAGACCACAACACAAGTAAAGTATTCCTCTTGTAGTGAAATGAGGCTTACACCTGCAATCTAGATGAAGGAAAAGATAGGATAAGATAGGAAAATATCTCAATTATAGCAAAATCCAACTGCAGAACTACATATGGAGAGACTACAGAAACATTGAATAAGCAAGATAATCTCAATTAAAATAAGTTAAATGTCTATATATTAATATGGATAAATATAACTGAAAAAGTAAAGTTTTCAATCACTAAGATTGTGTCTATGGCCACATGGTATTTTTAAGCATTGTATAAGGCAAACAGCCATCGTATTCAGGAACAGAAAAGGGGGGTGATGGAAAGGAAATGCCATAAGTCATTCATCATCATTTTATCTGCTTCACATTGCTTTAATGGATCTGTGTGACCTCATAAATACGTAGATCTCAACACATCCATAGCTCCTTGATACTATACTCCTTTTATCTCTGTTCTCCCACATACTGCTCACAAGCTGCCCACATAACTTGTTGGGGAGGATGGAGCTTATTCAAGCTCTTTTGAAATTTCATGACGTTCAATGGAGCATACAATCTATCTATGGCCTATGCATTATTTCATGTTTTGAATTGATCCAACTATTCTGGAGAGCAATTTGGGACCATGCCCAAAGAAATATCAGATTATTGATACCCTTTGACTCAGCAGTGTCTCTACTGGGCTTGTACCCCAAAAAGATCTTAAAGGAAGGAAAGGGACCCACATATGCAAAAATGTTTGTGGCAGCCCTTTTATAGTGGCAAGGAACTGGAAACTGAGTGTATACCCATCAGTTGGGAAAGGACTGAATAAATTATGGTATATGATATATAAGTTAATATTCCACCCATAATATGGAATATTATTATTCTATAAGAAATGATCAGCAGAATGAATTCAGAAAGGTCTGGAGAGACTTACATGAACTGATGCTAAATGAAATGAGTAGAACCAGGAGAACATTGTACACAGCAAGATTTTTGTGATGATCATTTATGATGACTTGGCTCTTTCCAACAGTAAGGTAATTCAGGCCGATTCTAATACACTTGTGATGGAGAGAGGCATCCAAAAAAAGGACTGTGGGGACTGACTGGAGTTCTTCCATGGCACAAATCATGTCTTCTTCTAGTGGGGACACAAAGTATTTTCACTTTTTTGCTGTTGTTTTCTTGGTTTTTTTCTTTCTCATTTTTTCCCTTTTTGATCTGATTTTTTCTTGTGCAGCACGATAAATGTGTAAATATACTTAGAAGAATTACACATGTTTAACATATACTGAATTACTTGTTGTCTAGGATGGGAGGTGTGGAAAAGGGAGGAAGAAAAATTTGGAACACAAGGTTTTGCATGGATTAATGCTGAAAACTATCTTTGCATATATGTTGAAAATAAAAAGCTATTATTTTTTTAAAAAAAGTTCATAACTATTACATTATCTAATTACATTTCACATACTGGAGATTTTACTACTTTGATATCTTCATGGATCTGCCATTTTATCATCTGAATACTCTTGTCAGTAGTACAGATTTTAACTTCTCCATGCCTTGCCATCCTGTGTGATTTTTGTCCCTATTCTACAAATCTTCCAAACTTAATATGCTGGAGCACTTTGCCATATTTTCTTACTATTTCAATAACATCAAAGTACTCAAGCTATCTGCCTATTAACTTTCATTATTATTCTATTACCATCACACCTTTTGATTTCATACATGTCCTTAATTGTATAGTTTATAACACTTCTTATGTGCCAATAATTATTGATAATATGCATGACTATGTGAGTGAAAAATGTATTTAGCTAGTTAGTTTATAACTACTATGCCTTTGGATCATCTGTTGGTTTTTTTAATTTTGAGATTATGGTGTTTCATTATCTATCTGCTGCACATTTATGATTGGAAAAACAAAAATAATAAGTAGGATTTTATAGGCTTTTAAAGTTTCTTTGTAGAGTACCTCATTTTTATCATCACAATAACCCTGAGAGATAGATACTATTATTATCACCACTTTTCAGATGAAGAAACTGAAGTAGATGGAAGTTAAGTAATTTGTGCAAGAACAGGCAGCTAGTAAGTGTCTGAGGATGGATTTCAACTCTAGTCTTTTTGACGCCAGCACACTATCCATTATGTCACATAGCTGCCTGTGAACAATATCCAAATCTATACCTCCACACAAGTTAATATTTTATTAGTTCAAGGGACTAAAATCACAAGAACAAAAAAAGTTATAAGGAGCTTGAGGCACTCTTTACTACAACTGGTGAAACATGATGTAAACTAGGAGCTTCAATCAAATGAATCAACTCAGTATCCTCCACACATATCCTTACTGAATATTCTTCAGCTCTCTCTGCTACATAAATCTCCTCTTGTTAACTTCTGAATGACATACACACACCCCAACTCCCAGTTTATCATTCTATTCCTAAATCAAACATAAACTACCAGGACAGCCCTAAGTCAGGCCCAGCCCAGAAGTGGTTATCCATTCACTTGCGTGTCATAACCTGGGAAATATATGTTTTTCATTTAAATTACTTTTCCATAAATGCAATAGTGGACTATCCTCAGCACTAACAATTGTGGAATATGTTCAAAAAAATGAAATAGGGAAAAATAATTTTATCCAACCATATTAAGGGAGAAAAAAAATCTATACTAGAAGGGGATGCAATGTTAAAAGCACTAGAGAATTGATTCATAAGATTTCCTAGAGAAATTATTTCCATCACCACCCCTCAAAAATGGAAAAAATAATAGACAACATTCCTATGACCAAAAGAGATGACAAGCTAGATAACTGAAGGTATATAGTATAAATATTGCACTGGTATGCAGAAAACCCAAGGATCTAGAAGAAAGCCTCGAGTGCACTACTGATCAGATTTGGTATGGAGGATAAATGGAAGGACAAGAACAAGAATTATACATTATAAAAAATCTTTGCTAGACTGTAAACTGGTCTGGCGGAAAATGTAACTGCACAAATTAGGTCATGGATTCATTGAAGTACTAAAAGATAATTTGGAGGGAGTGCAGGGTGAGGGGTGGACAGACAAACTAATTTCTAGAATAATTATGGGT
This sequence comes from Myrmecobius fasciatus, assembly GCA_023553655.1. Lineage (NCBI taxonomy): Eukaryota > Metazoa > Chordata > Mammalia > Dasyuromorphia > Myrmecobiidae > Myrmecobius > Myrmecobius fasciatus. The sequence goes on along the minus strand of JAJPUD010000709.1, from coordinate 267,515 downwards.
TATACTGAAGAGGCTTCAGAATATTGTCCTTCAAAATAGTCACCTTGAGAGATAATATACTTATTTCTATTTTGCTTAATGGTCTCATCAGTTCCCATGTATCAATCACAATCTTTGTCCTGATGTTCTTCTCAGATGATTCTCCTGATCTCCAATCACCTATTGAACATCTCAGACTGGATGTCCCAGAAATATCTTAAGTTCAACACATCCAAAACTGAACTCATTATCTTTCATCCAAAACTCTCCTCTCTTCTTAAATTCCCTGTAACTGTGAGTGTACTACCATCTTCCCAGTCTTCCAGGCTTGCCTCAACTCCTCACTTCATCTCCCCCACTAATATCCCAATTAATTACCAAGTTCTGTCATTTCTACCTTCACAATTACTCCCCAGTATGCCCTGGCCCTTTCCCCTTATATTGTCGCTACCCTAACAACCATCACCTCTTGTGTGAACCATTGCAATAACTTTCCAATTGCATTCCTTTCCTCAAGTCTTTCCCACTCCAATCCATCATCCACTCAGCTGTCAAACTGATCTTCCCTAAGCATAGGTCTGATCATGGTACCCACCTTTTCAATAAACACCAGTGACCCCCTTTTTATCTCTAGGACAACTATAAAAACTGTTTGGCTTTTAAAGCCTGGCTGCCTCCCACCTTTTAAGTCTTCTTTTATCTTACTTTCCTCCAAACATTCTTCAGTCCAGTGATCCTGGCCTCCTTTCTGTTCCATACAGGCAATTTTTTGGAGGGGGACAAAGATACTGGAGATTTGCAATTTCCATTTCCAACTCATTTTATAAATGAGGAATCTAAAGCAAGCAAGGGTAAGTGGTTTGCCCAGGAATACACAGTTAATGAATGAGGTCAGATTTGAACTCAGGAAGAAAAGTCTTCCTACTCCAGGTCCAGAGTTCTATCTACTTAGAACCTACCTGCCTTCTATTTCACCTTCCAACTCCAAGCCTGTCTCTTGGCTGTCTTCCATGCCTGGATTCTCTCCTTTCTCATCTCTACCTCCGGGTTTCATAGGCTTCCCTCAAGAGTTGTCTAAAATTCTATCTTCTGTAAGAAAACTTTCTCAGTCCTCTTTAGAAAAGTCATAGTGCCTCCATCTTTGTGATTATTTTCAATTTTATCATGTATAGCTTTTTTGTACATAATTGTTTGCATATGTCTCCCCCATTAGATTGTGAACTTCTTGAGAATAGAGTCTATTTTCTGCCTTTCTTTGTTTACTCAGCACTGAGCATAGTACCTGGCTTATAGTTGGTGCTTAATGAATGCTTATTGACTGTTGTGCAAGACTGTTGTGATTGTGCAATATTTTTCTAAAACTCTTCTTTAAAACTGACTCCAATGTTATTCTTTGACTCAAGCGACCACTATTAGACACATACTGCAAAGAAATCACAGAGGTAAAATACTGACATACACTACTACTTCATAACAGAAGTTTTGATTGTAGAAGAGAATTGGAAACTCAAGGGAGTCTCAATAAATTTTGGAAAAGCTAAAGAAATTGTGGTATATGAAGGATATGAAATATTACACCATAAAAAAGACAAAAGGAATGGATTCTGAGAAACCAGAGAAGACTTATATGAAGAGATTCACATTTAAGTAAACAGAAACAGAGGAACAAATTAGAAGACAATAACATCATGAATAAAAATAGTTTTGAAAGACTCAAGCACTCATCAATTTAATGATCAGCCATAATTCCAGGGAGCAGATAATGAAACATGTTACCCACCTCCTAATAGAGAAATGACAGACCAGAGATGGAGAATAAGACACACATTTTTTGAAATGGCTATTGTGTGGATTTTTTTTTTTGCTTGACTTATTTATATTTAATGTAGAATTTCTGGTGGAGGGACAGACAAAAAGGGGGAAGGAAGAAATGGAATTGAAACAGGCAGTATCACAACAATGACACTAAAATAAATAAATAAGGGAAAAAGTATCCTTAAGCAAAACAGTTTTTAAATGTACAGATGAGTCCAGAATATTTAGACAAGCAAGATAGCTTTGAAATAAACATATTAATCATTATTTTTTAAAACTGTATATATTTCATATAAAATCTTCTTTTAATATCATTTATAAATAGATTTGGGTGGGTGTCATGATCAGTATAATTATATGCATATTTTTTAAAGAAATTCTTAAAAAAAAAAGGAAATTGCCTTCAAAGGCAACTTATAAACCAAATGAGACAAACTTGTCTGATTTGTTTGTAATCAATTATCAATTTAAACTAAAAGTATTTAGCTATCTGTTTGAGCAAACAACTTATTAATCAAATTTCCTTTAGGTTAAATACTTTTAGTCTGTTTCCAAAAAAATCCAAATATATTTATATTTTCAAAGAATGAAACTGCTTTCATTTAAGATATTCAAAAGAATGCAATGAAGTCCTTGAAAGTAATTCCAAGACTTCCCAAAAGCATTTTGAAAACTAGCAGCATCACTAAGTGTATAACCTTTCACAACACTAATATGTGTGTGTTTAAATTCTTGTATGTTTGTTTAAAAATTAGTCAAATTTGGGATGAAGAAGATAAGAGAAATGATTGTGAATGCCAGGGGAGCTATGCCAAGAAAGGTGAATAATTTTTATGCACATGTTTGTGGACTCTAGAAGTGATTTTCTCCCCTGAAGAGTGATGTTACCATGAGTGACAGGGGGCACTGAAATGAAAAAGCTAAGGTTATGAATAGGGGAGCATGGTTATAGAATCCCTACTCATCCAAAAACTATATATATTTCAGTTGCCTGATAATTTTTGCAGTTTATCAAGTAACTAATATTGGTTATAACCCAATATGATTCCAAAAATTCTATTTTAAAAAATGTTGCTATTACTGGAGGAAATTATTTTTAAAGAAAATACTTATTTTATCTATTTTAGTTAAAGTAAGCCCCTCTCTAACTTGACTTTCACCAGTTATTTAAATAGATTAATAATGTTACAATTAGGAAAAAGATAAAACTATTACCAAATTTTGCTCTTAAATAAACTCATTTCTATACATTCAAATTTGGAACAAAAGTTCAAAAAGGAAAATGTGCTTGGATTTAATTTTTTTTAAATCTATGAGAATGTCATTCTTTAGATTTAAGTGAATGAGACAACCTTTTTTAAACAATGTGTATTTGGGATTGTTGATCACAGGGTGGGGGCAAAGACAGGAAGCTGTACTCTCTTAGAGCAAACCAGAGAGTATAAAAAGCTCATGACCAATTATGTGAGAACAGCTGCAATTGAGTCACTGAGCTAAAATTTAAAACTACCCTAACTTTGTCAAACAAATTCCAAAGCATACTCAAGAATTTAAAGATACAGAAAGTGTTTTTAAATGCTAAAACTTGTTAAAATATTACTAATTCTTATTTCAATTCAATTGAGTTCACAATCAAGAAATAACTGTGTAAGGCCATTGTAATAGTCTCTGGGAAAAAATGAAAATAAAAAGGGTCACTGTCTTCAAAATAATTTTCATTTAGTAATGTTAGTACTCCAACATACCATGAATCTATGCTCTCATCCATTCTCACTCATGGGGCTCATACCGGTTTCCACATAAGTTTGCCACACAAGATCCATCCAATGTGCTTGAAACCTTATTCCTATTCACTTGACACTGGGTGAACACCAATGAGCTGAACAAGTTATTTCTTCTTCCTACTACATGACGAGTTCATTTTCCCCCCAGAAACATTACAGGATTTCATAACTAGGAAGGCCTTCAGAGGCTAGAAAAATTCCCTTAATGATATGCTCAACAAGTGATTGATTGAAGATCTTCAATAAGGGAAGATTCACTACTTCCTTATGGAACCTTTACAGGGTGCTACTATCTCGTGCAACTTCCCCCCCCAGTTCTAGGTCTTCCCTCTAGGACCAAGGAAATAACTCTAATCTCTCCACCATTATCATACTCCAGTTAAATATTACACACTACTGGGGAAGGTGGGTGAGACAGTCAAACTCTTTTGATGCCATCCTTTGCATCATGTCTCCATAACTGTTTATAATGTTACAACCTATTCATTCCCACTATAACCTCTCTACTGATTTTTTTTTTGGCTTTTTGTTGAGGCAGTTGGGGTTAAGTGACTTGCCCAGGGTCACACAGCTAAGGAATGTTAAGTGTCTGAGACCAGATTTTAACTCAGATCCTCCTGACTTCAGGGCTAGTGCTCTATCCAGTGCACCACCTAGCTGCCCCTCTCTACTGCTCTTTTAATGATCATCAATGTCAACTCTCCAGTTTCTGTAATGTTCCATGACTCAGTCATACAATGTCATCAGAAGAATACCATGTTAAAAAGATATATCTGTTTCATGAATTTGCTTCTAGGGAAGAGACATTAAAATAACTTTTCAATTTTCTACATGCAATCCAATCTGCTCTATTTTTCCTATTCAATTATGGGCCCATTTATAATGTCTATTTTTTATGTCCATTTGTTCAAGATACATATTCTGATAAATGAGCTTTATAGGTTGTCCAATCGATAGCACATCATATACTTGGCAATATACATTCTTCAGGCACTTGATTTCCTCTGTGTAGAGAATTAAACCAAACTCTTAGGGCAGTTTATATAAGTGTAGAGTCTAGCTTCTTAAGCTATGGTTTGTGACCCCATCTGGGGTCTCTTAATTGAATGTGAGTGTCATGAAATTATGATTTGTTACCAGTAAATGTTTGATTTGCATACCTATTTTATATACCCATATACCCAGGGTCACATAGGAATTTTTCAGAAGAAAAAGGGTCATGAGGAAAAAGTTTAAGAAGCCCTGGAAAAGAGAACTATACCTGCAAATTCAATGACTTAGGGAATTTCTGGATATGCACTTTCTCTGCAACTAATAGTCTCAGTTTTCTCAAGAACTGATGCATAAAATGACTTGCCTAAAGTTACACAACTATTATATGTATAAGACAGAAGCTGAACCCAGGTCTTCAAGACCAGCTCTCTATCCACTATTCCATACTGAATCACTTTTATAGAATAGCTATATTTTATTTGTTTAAAATAGTTGAATTACAAATATAAAGTTTTCTGACAGTTCAAAAATTTAAATCAAATTCAACAAACATTTACAAGGTACCTATTATGTGCAAGACACTAAAGATACAAAAAGTAAAGACATTTATTAACAACTAGCCAGATGTCAAAACTTCACTAGGAAATAAACATCATTTAGGGTTTTATTTTTAATATAAAAATATGAATAGATAAATGAAACATTCTGCACATCTGAACATTTCTGAAGTATAAAAATATATCTTAAAAACAAAGGAAATCACAGAGTATATCTCTTGTCATATTGGCCATTCTCAAGTTCTCCAAATATTTAAGTATAACCAACAGGGTCAGTTAAGTGGGGCAGTAGATAGTCTGTTGAACCTAGAAATAGGAAAACTTTAGTTTAAGTCTAGCCTCAGACACTTACTAGTTGTCTGATCCTAGGCAAGTCACTTAGTCTCTGTCTAGCTCAGTTTCCTTATCTGTAAAATGAAAAACATTATAAAACCTACCATGCCAAGGATATGGTAAGAAAAAAATGAGATATTTGTAAAGCATTTTGCAAACGTTAAATTGCTATAAATCCTCTTATTATTCGTGGTGGTGGTAGTAGTAGTAGAAGAAGAAGAAAGAAAGAAAGAAAAGAAGAAAGGAAGAAGAAAGAAGAAAAAAGAAGAAAGAAAGAAGAAGAAAGTTCATAGTTTAAAGAATCTATATTCTCCTTTTTGGAATTATGGAAAATGTTTACACAGATTTCTTCTTGTAACATCTCTCTTAATCTCTATAAGTATACAAAGATCACACAGAAAAGATCTTTGGGTGCTCTAGGAGGTAGTGAGATTTGTTTAGATAAGATGATTTGAATGAAAGTGAAAGCAGATACCTATTACATCACTCCTTCTCAAAGAAATATATTCCTTTTCCTTCTAGTTTCCCAATTTTTCTCCTCAACGCATTCCTGAATTTATGGTTTTGATATCATTAGTGAAAGTTGGAGCCTGGTCACTGGTCTCCTTTACCTGTAGGTCCAGCCTTCCAAAGTCTTTCATGACTAACAACTTCCCCAGTTGTTGCTTCACTAATTGGCATCTGACCATGTTATTTTTAGTCCAAGAGAACTTGAAAACAGGAGAGGTCAGGCCTAGAGGTGCCTGAGCAGTCCAGATGGCCCAGGCTTACCTCTGGCTCTGGATCCTTAGCCAAAAGCCAACATTTAAACCTTGAATTCTCACAATGCTCAGCAGGTTCTCAGATCAGTTTTTGGCTTCCCTCCAAAAATAGATGTGAACATTGTGATATACAATCCTGAATATTCATACTGGGGTCTGATCTTCCAATTACTGAGTGAATGATTGCTCATGGCATCCAACAGCTTCTAACACCTGAGTCATAAGCAAAAGCAAAGCAGAGCCCACCATATGTTTTTATCAGTTGGGCAGAAAATAAATCATTAAGAGTGGTGTGATATACTATAAAATAGAGAAGGAAGAAATCAATATAATTTATATTTGGTAGTAGCTATATATTCCAGGGTAAAAAAGTAATCTCCTTGAAGTCAGGGAGTTTCATTTTTGTCTGTCCCCCTAGTACTTACCATAATACCTTATACACAGCAGTCTCTTAATGAATGTCAAAATAATAACACCTTCCTCCATTATTCCTCCAGATCTCTGAGCTGAATCTTGGAGCCAGCCACCTCTCACATGACTTTGTCACACTCTGGCTGTATGAAACCTTGGAGAACAAGGCCCCATCTTAAACACCCAAGGAGAGGAAGAATATTTTTGCACATAGTTCACAGTATAAAGTATTTTCAGCTGCTTCACACTTTGCACAGGATGCAAAGAGACAGGTGTGATGATACTGAGCTCACATATATAGAAATACATCCTGAAGTTTAAAAACTGAAAAAAGGGGAATAGACAACCCCCCTTTATAAAACTTAAATGCTCAAGGAAGAAAGCCTTTATGCTATACAGGGTTAGATTACTCCAACAGTCATTTGTTGTGGGTCTGGATAACCACGGTGCCCAAATTTAACCATTTAGCCATCTTGGTAGCCTCTGGTCTGTCCAGAAGTTTCTGCTCCTACTTCAGCCTGGCTGAGGTGTATTTGGTCCTGTGCTTTATCTCTTTCTCCAGTGGTGTGATCATGAACAAATCACTTGACTGCTACAATCTGCAATTTCTTTGTCTAAAAATGGAAGAGTGGTATTGGACTAAAAGTTCTCTTCAAGCTCTAAATCCATGAATGACCCTCCTAATGCTTCAAAGAGAACCCAGAGTTGTGAGGAAAAGCATTTGAATTAAAGCAAGTGCATCAAAGCAAGAAATTTTATGTTACAAACTTTATACAGAGTGTTCCAAAAGTCTCACTGGAGTTCTAAGCTTTCAGTTTAGAGAACAGAATTCTCTGCTTTGTATGCAAACCAATGGCAACTATTTTTACTTTTTTGACTGAAGGGAACAATAGAGTGAGCCCACTGGAACCATTAAAAGATTATTAAAGCTACTATAAACTAGAGGGCTAATTTCAAAACCTAGCCATGCAAGTTGCATGAGCATAGGGAAATTTTGAATAAAATCATAATGCACAAATTAAATGTTATGCTTTAGTTAGCATAAAAGTGGAGTCAAAAGAAGAAGGGGGCTCACAATTAGATGCAATTATGGGAATGTCCAATTAAATGACCTAGATTCATGACCTAGGAAGTTGGATGTAATAGTGATTTCAATTCCATTTGTGGGCAGAAGGAGATATGGCTTAGGATTTCATTGGTGTAAAGAACTCCCAATGAGAAACGTTGTTCTTCCAGTGAAGATTCACAATTGTTCTGAGAGTTTTGTGGGCAACTTAGAGATCTAATGATTTGCTCGGGGTCACAGAAAGTATCTAATAGAGAAATAACTTGAACCTAGGTACTTCTGACTTAGACCAGATCTCTATCCACTATGTCATCCACTATGCTACCTCTCTACACTTAAAATGCTTATAAATTAAATAATTATAAATTGGATAGTTTTAATTTACAAATTATAGAAACCTTGTGTAGTGGTTAGACAGCTGCCATCAAGAGCCAAGAATTGTGTTCAAGTCTTGAGTATGACATATACTGACTATTTATCAATCAACATTGGAAGAAGAAGTTTCTTTACAAGAAAGATACATCAATGAAATCTCAAGTCCAGTAAATGTTCCCTAAAAATATACATATTTTAGGGAATTATTTTCTGATCATGAGAAATGATTGAGCAACTTACCCTTATTGCTTTTCAGAATCCTCATTTTAAAATAAGAGGACTTAATGAGATAATTGTCTAAGGGCAGTTCCAATTCCAAAAGTATATAATTTAGTTCATGATTCTATTATTTAAGTGTTCAGATTTTCAAATCATGGATATATACCTTGCTACTTTTTTCTATTAAAAATAAGCTAAATATCTCATTTTAAAATCTAAGATAAAGTTTTTATTCCAAATATATTTTCTACAGGCAAGCATAAAATTCTATTTAAAAATTCTAATAGTAAAAATAATATCAATATTTGGACTTCTGCTATACATTATCTGAGAACTTTTATGTATCAGTAGCCATGTTTCATGGCTCCATCATGGCAAAGTGGATAAAACCCTAGACCTAGAATTAAGAAGCTTGGGCTCAAATTCAGCCTCAGACACATGTTAAGCTGCAAGTTATTTAATCTCTATCTGCCTCAGTTTCCTCAACTATAAAATGGAGATAAGAAAAAACTTGTGTACAGAGATTTATGAGAACCAAATAAGATATTATTTGTAGTGTTTGACACAATTCCAGGCACATAATAGGTACTTAATATTTATTTCTTTCCATCCCCATGGCTCATAGATACATTTGAATGTTAAAAGCCATGTAAAATCTTAAGCAAAAATCTGTCTGCTTTTCATAATAGAAATCTGGACAGAAAATAAGAATTTTCACTTGCCTTCATTTGATTCTGAAGGGAGTGGGGGAATGGAAGAAGAGAAACAATTATTTTTTATTATAGAGAGACTAGATTTACTCTTTACTATTTGCTGCATCTGCCACCTAAAATTGAATGCTAATATGTGTGATGTGATCCATCACCACACATCAGTTATATCAATATAATATTTAACCTTTTCCTTTTCCTTCCTGTGAATTATAGTCACTTGCCTACAGTTTTGTGTGTGTGTGTGTGTGTGTGTCAGCACTAGGCAACACATTTGTGTCCTTAGGATAAACCAGCAACAGTCTGCTTTTTCTTCTGTTGAAAGAATGGCTGAGGAACTGAGACATACATGCCACTTTCTTAAACAAATTAAATTGTTCATTGGGGAAAAAACTATATTTGCATATGCCATGAAAAGAATTTTTTTCTTGAGCAATATTGAAAAAATAAACATAACAACATAAGACCTAGTTATAGAAGGCATTTGGTTCAATTTTTAATTCCCTCCCCCTTTTAAAAATTAAACTTCTGGTGTAATTTAGCCCTTGTTATAATCTTACCCATATCTTTTCCTTCAGAATCAATAATATCTTAACTGCTACTCCTAATAGTATTCTGGGATTCAAATAGTCCCTAAAAGCTTTGTTGATACAGACCTCAGAGAATTTGGTCTCTGAAAAGCTTGGAGGTAGCAAGAGTTCTGTTTCTACTCATGATATACATGAAACATGCTAGGGTGCAAAGGCTTGCAAACTTTTTGGTCTCAGGAGTATTTTATGTTCTTAAAAATACTCCTCCAATCCTCACCCCAAAAAAACTTCTGTTTCACCCCCAAAAAACTTCTGTTTGTGGGTTATAGTTATTTATATTTCTAATACTAGATATTAAAATTAATAAAAATTTTAAAGTATTCATTTAAAATAATAATAATAAATCCATTACATGTTAATAAAAACAACATATTTTTATTGAAAACAACTATATTTTTTCCAAAAAATTAGTGAGAAGAGTGGCATTGTTTTACATATTTTTGCAAGTCTTTTTAGTGTCTGGCTTAGCAGAAAACAGCTTGAGTCTCATATCATCTTCTGCATTCAATCTGTTGTGGTATATTGTTTTGGTTGAAGTATAGGAAGAAAACCTGATCTCATACAGTTATGTGGTTGAAAATGAAGCATTTAAATAGGCAAATAATACTTTATCTTTATATAAAAAATAGTTGTGACCTTGAAAATCACTTGAAAGTGTCTTAGCAAACCCTTAAAGGGCATGCAGAAAATTTTGAGAACTGAACAGTATAATGGAAAGAGAATTTAATTGGGAATCAGAAGGCCTGAGTTCCAGGCATCTGAGCAAGCCCAGGATCTAAGCTAGGTATGTCAGCAAAAATCTAGAAGAGCATTCACAGTAGTTTTTCCCCTAAAAAAGAGGAGAAGAACCAGTGGGAAAGCATCCACAAAATATGCCTCCAAAGCTGGCCATTGACTGGTAGTGTTAATTAAAGCAAATCACTATTGGTATGGTAGACAGTCTTGGACCTGAAGTCATAAAGACCTGAGTTTAAATCACACTTAGAAATATATTCTGTATGATTTCACATGTATATTTGATATTACATTGTTACCCATTGGGGAGAAGGAGAAGTAAGGGGGAGGAAGGAGAAAGAGAATTCAGAACTACAAAAAAAATTTAAACAAATGTTAATAATCATTTTCTTTTTAAAAAAATAAATTATGTGTAATATCATGGATTTAAAGCTGAAAGAGATTATTTCTTCCAATCTTCTCATTTTACACATTAGGAAACTGAAACCCAAAGATCATCTGCCTAAAGTCAGAGGAGAGGTATGTAACAGAAGTAAGATATTTAAGTTATGAGACCTTGACCAAGACACTTAACATCTCTGAATTTCAGTTCCCTCATCCATAAAATTAGGAAATTGAATTTGGTAATCTCTAAAGCCTTTTCCAAATAAAAATCTATGATCCTATAACTTCCCTGAATCTCAACTTTTATATATGTAAAAAAGAAAATCAAACAAGCTATCTGATTGGTTGCATCTTTCCTAAGCTCTGAAATACAATGCTCTCAAGTTCCCCCTAAATTTCCTCCTAGTATTAAATCTTTAGTTAAATTTCTATTCAAACTCTTCTCTTTCATTTCTTTCTTCTGGCCCTAACAAAGGCAAAAAAAATGAACAATAAGCATTTATTAAATATTTGCTATTGACAAGCCCCATGCCAATAATTAGGCATACAAAGAGAGGCAAAAACTTATTTCCTCCCCTTTAAGGAGTTCACAATCTAATGAAAGAGCAAGCAAGCAATCAGGAGCATACAATATGCAACATAAATGGAAAATAATTTCTCTGAGAAGAGTCTAGTAAAGGAAGGAATTAAGAAAAGTCTCCTACAGAAAATAAGATTTAATCTGAGTCATGAAGGAAGGTAGGAAAACTAGGAGGTGGAATTGGAGGTAAGAATGGAGAAAATTCCAAGCACATGGAATAGCTAGAGAAAATTCACAGAGTTAGGAGATGAAGTATGTGCAAGGAACTAAAGTACAAAAGAGACTAGAAAGGAAGGAATGGGTCAGATTGCAAAGGATCTTTAAAAACCAGAGAGAATTTTACCTTTGATCCTGGAGATAAAAGGGAACCACTGAAATTGATTGAATAAGAAAGATCACTTTGACAGCTAAGTTAATAATGAAATAGAAGGAGGGAGAAATATGGGGTGAAAAGATTAACCAGTAAGCTATTGCAATAAGCTAGACATGTCATAATGAGTGCTTTCACCAGGATAACTACTGTGTAAGCAGACCAAAAAAGACACATGCTAGGAATGTTGTGAAGGTAGAAACAAGCTTTGGCAACAGATTGGATATGTACAATGACTTAGACTGAAGAGTCAAGGATAATATCAAAGTTAGGAGCCTAAGTGACTGAAAGGATGGAAGTGTGCCAGACAAGGGCTTCTTAAACGTGTTCTACTTGTGATCCTTTTTCATCCAACAAAATTTTTTTAACATGACCCCAGATATATAGGTATGTAAAATAGTTATACAAATTAAATATTTACTGATAAAAAAATCATAATTTTGCAATCCCCACATTTAGTTAGAAGATCCTATATGAAGTTGCAACAACCCACCATTAAGAAGCTTTGCCCTAGGGGCAGCTAGGTGGCACAGTGGATAGAGCACCAGCCCTGAAGTCAGGAGGACCTGAGTTCAAATCTGATCTCAGACACTTCCTAGCTATGTGACCCTGGGCAAGTCACTTAACCCCAATTGCCTCAG
>JAJPUD010000709.1:217596-254597 GCA_023553655.1 Myrmecobius fasciatus | reverse complement strand
GAGAGAGAGAGAGAGAGAGAGAGAGAGAGAGAGAGAGAGAGAGAGAGAGAAACAATGCAAACTCTCTTTCCTGAATTGCCTGTGGGTTACTAACCTAGTTCTAGTCCCAAGATATTTCTCCCCAAACAGTATCAAAGGCTATCTTCATCCTTCATTCATGGCTTCCAGCTACCACTATCCAAAATGCTACATCCATGCCATAATTCATTCCTTAAGTCATTTGTATTCTACTTCTCCCCTTCAACTTGGCCAATTTCTGCTTAAACTCTTCATTTATGGAGTGAGCCTTCTACTTTGTGTCTTCAACCTACGTAAAATTTTTGAAGAACTTCAAACTTGATCTGTAAATAAAATAACATGAGGTTTTTGCTTGGTCTGGTTTTTACATTACAGTTTTTTCCACACAGTGTATCACCATTCTCAACCTTATTAAGCTTGTGCTGGGGGAAAAAATGAGTTTGGTCTTCAAACACTACAGACGGTGTGTAACATAAAAATTAAATTAGAGTCAATTCAACTCAATTCAGTGTAATTCTATTTAAAAAGCATTTTTCAAACACCTGTTACCTATTCCAGGCACTGTATTAGCCACTAAAGATATATAAATATATTTTTAAAATCCAGTCAGGTGCTGCTCTCATGGACCTTCCCCTCAGCATGAGGAAAGAAGGCAAGGATTCAACATCTAAAAAGATAAGTTTGATGAGGAGGAGAACTAACAACCAGAGGCATCACAAAAGACTTCTCACAGGAGGTAGCAGCTAAATTTTACCTTAAAGAAAGATAAAGATTTTAGCACATTAATGAAAGAAGAGGTGCTTTTTATGCCTAGGACATGGCCTGTGAAAAAGCATCAAAATGAAAAGTAGCAGAAGGAATGTTAAGTTCAATTAATAGAGAAGCACTGGAGAACTGAAGAGAGAAGAAAGAGCTCCATTATTAGTGAAGAATTTTTAATCATATGTAAAAACTCAATTAAATAATTTCTTATTAACTGCTTATTAGTAATGTTAATAGCTAACATTTATATAGCATATTTGCAAAGTACTTTACATATACATACATATACAAAAGGGTGGGGTAGGAAAAGCTTCTTGTAGAAGTATAATTTTAGATGAGACTTAAAGGAAGCTAGAGAAGCCAAGTGGAATTTTAGATGGGATTTCCAGGGAAACCAAGAGGCAGAGATGAAGAGGGAAAACATTCCAGACATGAGACCACTGAAAATGCCTGAAGTTGAAAGATGGAGTTTCTTGTTAGAAAAACATTCAGGAGGGCAATAGCAGTGAACTATGGAGTATTTGCAGGGGGTGGGGAATTTAGGTCTAAGAAGACTAGAAATGGGGTGGAGTAAAAGCCAGGTTATAAAGGGCTTTGAATACCAACTGACTTTTATATTTGATCCTGGAGGTAATAGGGAGGCACTGAAGTTTATTGAGTAAAGAAGAGGGGTGGTATGACATGAACAAAACTGTACTTAAAGATCACTTTGAAATTTAAAAATGAAAAAAAAATAAAAATAATTGGAATGGGAAGAGACTTGTGGCAGGGAGACCAGCAATTTATTTCAATGTTCTGGAGATGAAGTGATGAGGGCCTGAATTAGAGTGATGGCAGTGATAGAGAAGGAGGGTGCTGTGTTTGATAGAGATGTTAAAAATGTAAAATAGACAAGATCTGGCAACAGGATCTGTGGTAACAAAGAATGAGAAGTCAAGGATTATTCATCAAGGTTGTGAGCCTACATAACTAGGAGGGTGTTGGAACCCTCAACAGGAATAGAGAGGTTCAAAGGAAGGAAAAGATTGTAGTAAAACACAGTGAGTTCAATTTTGAACATTTGAGTTTTAGATGTCTACAGAGCATCTACTTCAGGATATATATATTAAGCAATTGATGTGAGACTTGGAATTCAGCAGAGAGGTTAGGACTGGTTAAGAAGATTTGAAAATCAACACAATTCTCAAATATTAGCAATTCAGTTATCTTCTGATAATTGAATCTATTGGTGCCAATGAAATCACCAAATGGAATAAGATTGAGGGAGAAGTAAGTACTTGGGACTTAGGAATTACCCATGGTGTATGTCCTGAATTGAAGATCAAGAAAAGGAGACTAAGAAGTAGTAGTCTAAGAGAAAGAAAACTAAGAGAGAGTAGTCATTAAATGTCATGAAGATCTGAAGAGAAGAGGAAAGGTCCACAAGGATGAATTTCTAGATCAGTGCCATGATGAATGCAAGGCCGTATAAGAAAGCATTAAGCAACCTAGGGCATTAGTATACAATAAATATTTATCTCTCTAGATCTTCTCTTCTCCATTTCTTCCAACTAATACTGAGATGTCCTCTTACCATCCTGGTTGCCTTCTTGTTGATACAATCCTTTTAGTCAATGTCTCTTCTAAAATATGATACACAGAAATGGATATAATTTTCAGTAGCTCCCTATAAAATATAAGCACCTCAGCCTAGTATTTAAAACTACTATGATTTTGAACAATCTTCTCAGATTTCTTTTACTTTACTCTCCTTCACATATTCTATATTCCAAACTGGATCTACCTGTTTTTCCTCAGTCAATATTACATCTCCCACCTCTGTGTTTTGGCATAGGTGCAGCATGTCTCATATCCAGAATGTCTTCTCTCCACTTCTCCATCTTTTAGAAATCTGAGTTCCTTCAAGGCTTAAATCAAATGCTACCTCCTTCAGAAAGCTTGCTCTGGTAATTCCCCAAATTGTCACTGTTCTCTCCCTTTTCAGATTACCTTGCATTTCTTTACCTGTTTACATATTGTTGTTATGGTGGTGGTGGTTTGTCCTTCCTTCTTGAAGAGGACTATGACATGAGGGAGGTGGTACCATGACATTCAAGTGAATTGGATTTAAGTGAGGGAGGGCTGTGCAGGTCACCTGCTTTACTTTCCCTTCCAGAACTATCTGGTTCCAGTGGCAAGATATCCATCAAGATGGCCTTTGGATGCAACAGAAGATCTTGGCCCTTTTAAGCTAAGGTCTTCAACAGGTCTAAGTTTGATTGAGGCTATACCCATTCAATGATTCAATGATTAAGGCTAGATCAAAAAAAAAAAAAAATCTAAACAAACAAATAAATAAATAAATCTGGGAGGGGAAGACCCTCAGGGTTTCTGGCTAAAGCAGATATGATTGCTATTTACATTCAATCTGAGTCAATCAGGACCCAAACAAGCACCAAATAAGTCTTGATTTAGGACCTATTGGTAGCCAATGAGAATCGAATCAGATAGGTTTGGGTGTGAGACATGATCTTTGCCCAAGGGTAAGCATTTAGAGGACAGATATTATTTTTGCATCTATGCTTTGCATATAAGTGGTAAACTAGAACTACCATTTACTACGGATGTAACCCATGATTGTAGTAGTGTCTGGTTGCCACATCATACTTCTAATTCGTTAAAATATGGCTTTTATAAAAATAGCTTAAAAGAGGAAAGGGAGCTCAACTATTCTAAGGCAAAGAAGATCAAAGAAGAAATAAGAAGGTTCTTCTGGGTGGATAAAACAGCAATAACACTAGAGATAACATTACAGCAGTAATGTTCAAATCTCTTCTATTTTCTGTGTCAATAACAATGATCTTTGGACTACAAAGAACAGAACAAAAATGAATAATACAGAATTGAAATACAAGAAATATGGGGAGACAGTAAGGGAAAAAAGAGAAAACCTACCTGCCTTTGAGTAATCAACTCTCTTGGCAATGATTTAAACAAATCCCACGGTTCAGAAAGAATTGGAAAATATGATTGCTGACCCACTGCCAATAATCTTTAAATGATCACAGAGTGAAGTCAATTTTACTGTCTCATAAGCAATAATGAGTATAAGGAATTCAGAAAATCCTGAAAAGAAAAGACCTATATGAAGTTGCACAAAACAAAATCAGAACTAAGAGAACAGGACACATAATGACTACAATGAAATGAAAACAAAGCTAAAAGGCATCTATATTCAGATTAATTGCAATAACCAAACTTGGTTCCAAAGAACTAAGGATAAAACTTACATCTCTCACCTCAGTAAAGATCTCTAATGACTTTGTTCCTGATTATCAAGACTTTTCCAGCTCTTCCCACCTCCTCACCATCAAGATGCTTCTATCCCTCCTGCCAGCTTTGTTGACTTTTCAGCCTTGTTCCCACTGCTTTTTATTTTACTTTTATATGTTGTCTTCCTCCATTAGAATGTAAATTCATTAAAGACTGTCTATTTTTGCTTTTATTTGTATTCTCAAAACTTACTCTAGTACTGTCATATTTTGTTGCTGTTGTTCAGTTGATATATTATGTCTGACTCTTTATTCTCCCTTTTGAAGTTTTCTTGGCAAAGATACTTGATTGGTTTGCTATTTCCTTCCCTAGTTCTTTTTACAGATGAAGAAACTAAAGCCAATAGGATTAAATGACTTGCTCAGATATAGCTAATAATTGTCTGAGACAAGATTGGAATTCAGGTTTTCTTGACTGCAGGTCCAACATTCTATCCTTTGAATCATCTAGCTGTCCCTAGTCTAGCACTTAATGAATGCTTAACAAATTTACTAATCTGTAGGTTGTTACATACACTATCAGAATTCCTTTGCTTTGTCAATCACTTTTATGTACATTTTTTTTTCTTTAATACATGGCAGGGTTTGATGGAGAAAGAAAGTAAAGTATATTTTTAAATTACCATATTACTAGGAGAAGACATTATAAATATACTGGCTCACATAAACTCAGAAATCAAAAAATATGATAGCTACATCATTGGATTGAATTGAATTACATGAAATTTAATAATGAGAGTCATAGCATTGGAAGACTCCTTGGAGGTCCAAACACATGAACCAGTTTTACACTTAGATTCAAAAAAGTCCTTTTCAAAAAATATAAAATGGGGGAAAACTTGGTTAGGCAGCAGTTTTTATAAAAAGGATCTGGAAACTTTAAGGGATTAAAAATTCAATGTTATTTAATAGCATAATAATTTCAAAAACATTAAAGTGATATTGGATTCTGTTAAGAAAAGCATAACATTCAGGATAAGGAAAGTGGTAGTCCTGCTGAATTCCATTTTGGTGAGATGTTGGCATGTCCTGTGCTGAGAACTACCATTAGAGAAGATGTTGATAAGCTGGAAAGAGTTCAAAAGAAGGCAATCAGTATAGAGGAATGCCTTGAGATCATTAATCAATCAATCAATAAGCATTTGTTAAACATCTACAATGTAAATACAAAGATAAAAATGAAATAGTTTCTGCCCTTAGGGATCTTACATTCTTTCAGTGAATAAAACATGAATCCAATAAGTACATTTACATAAATATAAAGACTATATAGATAACATAAATATAAGGAAAATGTAGGAGAACATTAATAGATAAGTGAATTGGACAAGGTATCATTACAAAGAAGATAAAACTGGAAGAGAATTTTGAAAGAAATATTCTTCTAAAACACCTCAATGAGGTGAAATGAGGGTAGATAAAGAGTATATGGGGAATAATCACTATGAAAGTCTTGAAATGGGAATTATTGTGCCTTGTGTGAGGAGCAAGAAGGTTAATTTGGCTGAAGTGTTAAGTATGGAAAGAGGAGAAATATGCAAATAATATGCAAATATAGATGATGCCATTTGAAGATTAACTAAAAGAATTATAAATGTATACCATGGTAAAAAAAAAATAATAATAGGGTTTATCAAATCACAGATTAAGAACTAGAACGGATCTTAAAAGGCATCTAATCTATCTTCTCATTTTAAAGATGAGAAAACTGAGGCAGGTCCAGAGAATATCAAAGATTTGCCCAAAGTTAGGAAATTAGGAAGTAGCAGAACCAGAACTCAAACTCAGGCCCCCTGACTACAGTGTCCTTTCTACTGTACTACCTTGTGGAAAGGCATAGAGACCAGAGAATGCTGGCCAAGCACCAGCAACACCAAGTAGTCCATTCTAATTGGAACCAAAGTCATATGAACAAGCTGTAAGGAGAGATAAGCTTGTAAAGGTAAAAGCATACAAGGCTATGGAAGGTCTTAAATTCCAGGGAAAGGATTTTCCAGCTTATTTAGTTTACTTATTTAGGCAAATGGGAGTCATTGAAGAGTGTTGAGCTGAGTCAGTACATGATCAAATCTGTGCATAAATAATTTTAATCTAGCCGCCTGGGGAGGCTAGATTGAAGGGAACTGCAATTAGAGGTAGGGACCAAGACTATTTCAGGAGCCCAAAAGGACAGTAAGGAAGACCTGAACCAGACTGATAGCAATGAAAAAAGAAAGCACAGGCAACTTTGGAAGACATGAATGGGGGAGGGGAAAGGGGAATATATGAGGCTGAGAAGAAAACTAAGCCAAAGATAATGTTTTTCTTAATGTCTAAGTGACTGAGTGAAGAGTGATTTCTTCAGAAAAATAAGGATATTAGAGGACAAAGTGTATTGAGGAGAAATATAGTGAAGTTCTAAGAGGTTTTAGATTTTTAAAATGTAAGTTTGTATTATTTAGAGGGGAAGTGCAAAGTTCAACATTTTTGAGTATATCACATCTTTCATTGTATTTTCTTTGAAAAACCAATTGTGAATTGGAATTGGATCTCTATAAAAATAAAATAATTATAATAGAACACTTGAGTACATCATATTTTTCATTGTATTTTCTTTGAAAAAAATGTGAATTGGAATTGGATCTTTATAAAAATAAAATAATTATAATAGTTTCCTTATTAAATTCAAACAGCGCCTTAACTGAGTAAAGACCTCATAAACTATACCTACTATACTTTTTTGTTTTGTTTTGTTTTTTTGGGGGGTTCAGAGATATATATCTATATCTATATACATGTATACATATATACATATATACATATATACATATTATTTGGCCAGGAGGTATCAAGCAAATTATACATATATATATATATATATGTATAATTTGCTTGATACCTCCTGGCCAAAAGATGGCACTGTACTATCAACCATCTCAGAAAAGCCATAAAAGTACCCACCATAGGATAGTTGTCTTGGTGAATTTTATATTACTTCCTCATTGTAACAAGCCAATTGGATATTAGCATACTCCAAATGGAAGTGGCAGTTGAGAGAACATCCATACAGGATGAGTCCAAGAAGCAATCTGACCTACCACTAATAAACTACAATTGAAAGTTCAAAACACAACATAAGAATTGCAGTCCCACAGATGTGGGAACAGTGACCTAAAATGCCAAGAAGCTACTCAAGAAATGTAAAAAGAAGGAGGGGGGAGGAGGGAGAAAGGGAGAAAAATAGGGAAAGAGAGAGGGAAAGAGAGAGAAAAAGAGAAGTGGGAGGGAGGGAATGAGGAAAGGAAGGAGGGAAGGAGAAGGGAGGAGAAAGGAAAATTCTCTTCTAAAGCAATTTCTTCTTTGGCCACTGATGATGTAGGTTCTATGAAAGCTATACAAAGAAAGCTTAAGAAAGGGAAATTACAACACAATCAGCATACTCTTTCAATCTGTTATATAGGACTATGCAAGGAAAGGATTGTTAAATGTTGCTGCCTACCCTCAAGAGAAAGGAGTACTGAAAAAGAAAGCCAAGTATAAAAGTAGACCCTGTCAACACTTCTTGTTCTCAGAGTTGTTAGAGGTCCCGGAACTCTCCCTCTCAAATTCCCATAGTGCATTCCAGCCTTTAGTGAAGCTGTGACCCCTGGCTCCAAGTAGTGCTACTATAAAATGATGATGAAATTCTTTAAACACTAAGCACTCACTAACGTTGTTGAATGAAAGCAAAAATAAATGAATCAATATATAAACTATGATTAATCACTATTTTAAACATTTAACAGAGCTGAGTTTATTTTGTTACTTTTTAAAACTATGATTATTACTGTACTAAATCATGTTATAATAGCACATCAGAGCCTACACTATTCATAATTTGGCCCTTAAAAGAAATGTTTTCATCACATAATCATCATAGGCTGAGTATTAGAAGATCGTAGATAGTGCAATCCTTATACATATTGTACCACTGCCCACAGATCTCCGGTGAAAAAGAAATTCACTATCCTCCAAAGGAATCCATTCCATTTTTGGACAACTCTAATTTTCTTGGCTAAGCTGAAATCTGCCTCACTGGAATTTCTACTCCATTGATTCTAGTTCTGCCCTGAGTAGCCAAGAAAAATAGGCCTTCATCTTTGAAATGACAATCTTCTATATATATGAGTATTGCTTTTATGTTTCCCTCCCTCTGACCGTGGCTTTCACTTCTCCTTGCAAAGAAACCATTCTCAATTGTTTCAATAGATACTAATATGACACAGTTTCTAGTACCTTTGCCATCCTAGTCAACCTCCTCTGTGGCATGGACAGGTCCACAGTGAAATAGAGAGCTAAATTTCCATGATGTCTGGTCCACAGACCAATTGTTCATTGAGAAATTTTCCAGAAGTCCATTTCTCATGAGACTGAGTACCTGTCACACAGGTTAAGTAAATCAAGAAGTAAATATTCTGGTTGATGAAAAGAGACTTAAGAAGAGAAAAGGAAAAGTTATGTGAAAGAAACAATTATGGAAATACTTGGAAATGGAAGGGTAATTCAGCCATGTAGCCTTCTAGCTTGCTTGCTAGAGACCGAGAAAAATAAAACTTAAGAGACAGTCAATAAATATTTACTAAAAGTTTACTATGTGATAGGCACTGTGCTAAGCATCAGGGATACAAAGAAAGGCAAAAAACAGTCCTTGCTTTCAAGGAATTCAGTCTAATGGAGAAGACAACATGTAAACAACTATAAACAAACAAGCTAAATAAAGGGATAAATTGGAGATAATAAACAGAAGGAAGGCTTCTTATCAAAAGTGGTAGTTTAGCAAAAGCTTGAAGGGAAGCCAGGTTGGCCAGGAAGCAGAGATGAAAAGAGGAAGGATTTTAAGGCATGGAGGATTGCCCAGAGTAAGGAAATGGGGTATTTTCTTCAAGTAACAGCAAGAAAGCCAATGTCATCTGTTCGAAGACTATGTGATGGTGAGAAAGAGTGCTGTATAAGAAGACTAACTAAGGCAGTAGAAAGTTACAAGTATTACAAATGTTCTACGAACAAATCTATCTTCTTCTTTCCCCACCACCACCACCTCCACTTAGTATGGAAGTGACTTTGCCATGCCC
This sequence comes from Myrmecobius fasciatus, assembly GCA_023553655.1. Taxonomy (NCBI): domain Eukaryota; kingdom Metazoa; phylum Chordata; class Mammalia; order Dasyuromorphia; family Myrmecobiidae; genus Myrmecobius; species Myrmecobius fasciatus. Next base: position 245,416 of record JAJPUD010000709.1, on the reverse strand, counting down.
TCTCCCTAAATGAGGGAGAGAATCTAAAAGGCTAAGAATTTTCTCTCCCTCATATCACAGGATCCCAGGGTATTCAAGGATAAGAGATTGTAATCCCTCAGGAATGTGTGTGAGATTGTTTCCCTATTCCTTTGTTAATTATTTTAATCCTAATTAACTATGTTACTTTTTAAATTTTTGTTGTCTATGATATTCTAAAAGGTGCAAACGGATTTCTTATGACATTTAAGGCTCCTAACTGATCTGGGATGGGCACTGGAGATAATTGGAAAACACACACACACACACACACACACACACACAGATGCATCTACATACAGCTTTTTTCAAATACAGCACCACAGAGTGACCACAGCCTTGAGGTGTGCCAACTATCATCTGTTTAACTCTATTCTTCTATCAATGAAGTCACGGGTCACATTTTGTTCCCTGGCTTGTCAAGCTTGAAAAGTTGGTATTCTATTAGAATCCAAGATTATTTTTCACAAGAACTGCTTTGCAGTAATACCTGACTACATTTCCACTTCAAAAATGCTATTGTCAAATGGATCATTGCATCAAAATTCTAAAACTGAAAGGAACATCAGATGTCATCTAATCTGACTCATTTTATTGTTGATGAAATCTAGGGATATTAAGTGACTTGACCAAAGTCACATAAGTGATAAACATCAGAGGTTGAATTTGAATCCAGATCCTCTGTCCCCAAAGTCTGTGCTTTCCTTTCTTAATTAGGTTTCTCTTAGGTCCAATGTATTACCTTGGTACTTGATGTCATTCACACTAATCTAGTCAGCATGCCATATCTATCTTCATCCACATAAGGCTAAAAACACAATCATTTCATAAGTACAGTAGAGACCTTCCTCCTGACATCAATCCAATAATCAATACTCTTGAGCATGTGTGAGTACCGAAAGCTCTCCCTTCCCCTTGGGTTTTTGAGGGACTAAGACCATCCCATTCCCACTGACTATTCTGAGGATGAGGTCTCTGCTTTCCCAGAACAGTAAATCATTTCTCTATCACATCTTTCAGAAGCCTGGAACATAGTTTCTCCAGGTGAGGAATTCTTGAAATAAATGTGGACAGCTAGGTTCTCTTTGATTTTCTCTTTTGTTAGTTACCCCTGGTTTCATTTCTCTATTAATAATTTTTTTAATCATTCTCTACAAAAAAGATCATTGTCCTGAGTAGAAAAAGAAAGAAAAACAAAATAGTTGATTTCATTCCACCTTCTCTGTCATTCAGTATCATCTCAAATTTAGAATATATCTGGTCAGCTAGACAGTTGACAAGCATTTATTATGTGATTCCTATACCTATTCATTGTGCTAAGTTTTGGGCATACAAAGGAAGGGAAAAACAGTCCCTTCCCTTGAAGAGTTCAAATTCTAATGGGGGATACATCATGTAAATAACTAGGTACATATAAAACATATACAAAATAGGAGCAGTCAAGTGTTGCAGTGGACAAAATTGAAACCCTGGAGTCAGAAGGACTGATCTCAGAAATTTACTAGCTATGTGATCCTGGGTAGATTTCTTCACCCTGAATTTGTCCAAAAATTTTTTTAAAGATATAAACACAAAGTAAGAAGATACTAGCAGTTGGAGGGGGGAGGGGACAAAGGCTTCCTTAATGAAAATGGACTCTAAAGTAAATTGAAAGTTTGTTTTGAGATCAATTTTGCAGGAAACTTCTATAAGTGACCTGAGCTAAAGAAGAACAGATCAGAGCCACAAGATTGCATCAGATCTATCTAGAAGAAGAGAGACATCTACTTCTTCCTTTGTGTCTTTTATCTGTAAATTCTACTTATCAAAGGGGACTATCCTCTTTGATTTTGTCAATTTTATCAGAGTATTATTACCCCTTTGATTTTTTTCAAGAGTCATCCATTTTTCCATTTTTCTTTCACATTGTCTCTCTTCATAGATCCCAAGAAATACTTGATGAAGTGTTTGTCTTTAATCTAAAAGAAATGGTCAAATGACCATCCTTTTTAATAATCTGTTTGCCTTTTTAATAAAATGATTAAATTGCCCCTCCCCCCAAAAAAGACTTTGAGATGAATCTTGAAGGGATCCAGGAAAATTAAAAAGTGGAGCCATAGTTCTTTTAAATCTTTCATTATGATCATCATCACAGCACACTGCCTCTCATAGGAGGCAGCCTAGTATAATCTTTAGAGAGCCAACCATGGAGTAAAAAAAAAAGAATCTGGTTCCAGTTCTGCCCTTAACATATATTATCTGCATGACAGTCAATTATTGCAAAACAATTGACAATCTGCATTTGTAGAGGGATTTTCCTTACTAAGAACTCCTTATAGGAGGGAAATGTTTGTGGCAGCCCTTTTTGTAGTAACTAGAAACTGGAAACTGAATGGATACCCATCAATCGGAGAATGGCTGAACAAATTATGGTATATGAATGTTATGGAATATTATTGCTCTGTAAGAAACAACCAGCAGGACGATTTCAGAGAGGCCTGGAGAGACTTGCATGAACTGATGCTGAGAGAAGTGAGCAGAACCAGGAAATCATTATTCATGGCAACAATAATACTATATGATGATCAATTCTGATGGACATGGTTCTCTTCAACAATGAAATGTCTCAAACCAGTTCCAACTGTTCAGTGAAGAAAGCCATATGCACCCAGAGAGAGGGATATGAAATGTGAACCACAACATATCATTTCCATGATCTCTATCAATGTTTGTTTGATTTGGGTTTCCTTTCTCAGATATTTTTTGTTCATGTAGATACGATTATTCTTGCACAGCAAGATAAATATGGAAATATATATATATATATATATATATATTTGACTTGTCAAGTATTTTAATATAATTAACATGTAGTGGACTTCCTGCCATCTAAGGGAGGGGAGGGGACTAGGGGGGGAAATTTGTAAGGGAAATCTTTGTAAGGATGAATGTTGAGGAACTACTCATACATATGTTATGCAAATAAAAAGCTTAAAAAAAAACTAAGAACTCCTTATAATGATAAAGTCATTGGTCTGAATTTGGTTTGTTTGGTTTTTTTTAAAATATGCATCACTAGGTCATTGTGTGCTTTAGCCTTTCTAAGATTATTAATAAATGACTGGCCACTTTTTTATCTATCCTCAGTTATATGCCTTCTGCTCTGTCTCTTACACTTGCCCCTTTTAAAAGTAAGACTGTAAGTAAATTCTCTGTTTATCCACATCATCCTCTTCAGTCACCTCCTGCTTTTCCTCTTTATTAGTATCAACTGTAAACCTAATTTCCTTGAGAGACTCTCATACCTCCTGAGCTGCTTTCAATTTTAAAGTCTCAGACCAGAGATCTTCCCTGTCTCTGAACTTGGAATCCACCCTGTTAATGCCTCCTAGCAGTTCTCTCCTTATTAATCACAAATTCTAAGATGGCAAGATCATTCTCTCTCAATACTCATCTTTACATGAATTGGTTCCTCCTAAGTAATCAGAATCAGCTTAGCAGTCTCCCTTCTTCACTGCCTCTACTTTCTGAAAGATGAAACACATACAGATCTGAATGTACAAGAACCCTAACTCTCCAAGTTATAATTTGTAAATCAGAGACCAAGGTGTCAGTAGGTTTGTAGATTATTTATGCTCCTCCCTTCCTTTCCCCTACCTCCATTCCACATTGGCACTAATTTACCATTCACATCTAGCAATGGAGATGCCTTGAGACTCTGAAGATTGGGAAGCCATTATTCTAATGATAAGGCATTTTAAGGACCAACAGGAAAGTTGGAATGTGGCCAGTTAGGGGTATATTGAGAGATCCTAGTACTTCCAATGAATTAAGTAATAGATTGTTAGTTCCAAAAGTCTTTATGATGCTAAAAATAACTTTCTTGTGTTCAGCACAATTATCACTAACCCAGATTCTGTTTTCATTCACCCAAACAAGATTCTGAGTTCCCATACGAGTTGACTCAGATGCCCAACTAAGTTTAGTTTCAAGTCAGAATAGGAATCCTAGTAATTGCATGGGAAAATTCAGGGCTAGGAGAAAAGAAAGTGAAAAGAATAAAGGATGGAAAATGAAGAGGGGGAAGTTTTCAGATATTAAAGCCCCATAATTTTTAGTACTGTACTAGCAGTGTAATAAGTACTATAATAAGACCACCCTTGATCACTGATTATATGTAGAACATGGAACACCCCTTGCTGCTATCTAAATGAGGAAAAAGTACATTGTAGGGGAAGACAGTGAAAAGCAAAATGTTACACTTTAACAGGAGAAGTTTGTCTGATTTGAAGCCACATTGCTGCTGGCTCTGATACAGTTTCAATCAGAGGTGAAAGCCATGTGCCTCCAAGACCTAAGAATGTGCTCTGAGTTGAAGGGCACAGTCTGAGCCAAAAGTCTTGGGATCTGAGCCATGGATGAAACAAGGGCTCAGCTGGAGAGGGTTTGGAGAAGAGAAGGGAATGGGACTGAGCTTTAAGGAGGAGGGGCAGAAATAGGACGTAAATCAAAGAAAGGAGAAAGAAGTCTGGATTAAGGCAACAGATTGTACTAGCAAATCTGTCCTTGGAAAGGTAGGGGGAAAAGAGGCGGAGTGTTTGACAATACACTGAAGATATGGAAACATATTGTAAGTTGGGAGACAGTTTGAGCCATGGCACGATGCGTGAATTCCCTGGGAAGCTGCAGATAATATTTCCTGCCGCAAAATCTGGTGGCCAGATTGGAAACATGTGTTCCAAGACAATTCCTTGAGATTGTCTGTTGAAATTTAAAAAAAACGAATAAAATAGATGACTTTTTAATGTTCTTTTGGGGAAGAATCAAAAAATAACTTTCTTGTGCTAGTAAAATCACTGACTGAATTCAACCATCATTTATTAAATGCCTACTATGTTCAAAGAACTGTCCTGGATGGTAGAGATAGAAGATAAAATCAATAAAATCTTTGCCCTCAGGGAGTCTACATTCTATTTGAAAGTTATTAATATTACTATGTGTGTGTGTCTATCAAAGAATTTGACCTAAAATTCCTTAGTATTGAATCAGTTACTTTTTTGGCCTCTCTTTTTTTGTATTGTAGAGTTTTCTAACAGATAGAGATAGCTTTTATCAGTGGCAATAGGAAGTTGGAAAAAAATGAGATAGAGTATGTATTTAAGGGTTTATTTCATCTGGGTTCCTTCATATTGAAATGTGCCTCCCAAATTTCAAAATTTTGCAGGAAGAATAGTCACCAAAAAAAGCCTTAAAGTCATGCGATTATGGTTCATATCTAGGTTCATATCTGGGCTAATTTGTAACTTATTTACAACTTTCTCTGACCATTAAAAATTAACATAAAAACCTTATTGACAAATATTATGGCCTTGTTTTATACATGTTTATGGTATGGAACTATATAAATGGAATCTATAATTTGTTTCTTTGCTTTGGTTTCAGAAATTGTCTATAGAGATCTACAAGAAAACATTCCTTGATTTCTATAGCAGGCTCCAGATCAACAATATGTCCTCTAGAATTACATTTTCACTCTAAACATCTCTTATATTTTCTGGAAGCCTATTTTTCTGGGTAAGTACTTCTAATATCCAGTGGGTTAACTTATATTTAAAGTTGTGCCATCCTGCAAGTTGTCACTAGACTGCAACTGGGAATCAGGGCCAAGTGGTGAGCTGTTTTAAATCAAGATAGTAATTCGGAGGTTCCTAGAAATGGCTTGTCTAAACCTGGAATAGGGTTCCACTTTATTACTAAGAAATTAAAGAGTAGCCAAATAGAAGCATGCTAAGGGGAATAGCATCAAGAAACACTAACAGAGACCTAAGATAAGATGACTCAATATAACATGAGCATTGGCCTTGGAGTCTAGAAGACCTGTATCAAGTTCTGTACCAGACACTTACTAGCTTCATGATCCTAGACAGATCACACAATCTCTCTGGGACTCAAGTTTTCTCATTTGCAAAATTATGGCATTGTACAGATCCCTGGTAACTTGAAATCTGTGACTTTATGACCCATGCTGTTGCTTGGTCATTTAGAACTTGTTGCTGTTATGCTCATCTCCTTATATCTCCTTCCTTGCCTGCTTACCTCTTTTTTTTTTTCCAGTTCCATCACTCAACACAATGCCTGGCAGATAATAGTTATTTAATGCTTGTTGACTCTATTCTTCAAAGCTCCAAAAGAGCTCATCTTCATAAAACTTTTTTTTCAACCACTCCACTTAGACAACACAGTTTAACAAATACATATTAATTGAATGACTCATTTGTGAAAGTTTTGTCTTCCCCAATTAGATTATGAGTTCTTTCAGGACAGAAACACTTTATAGAATTAAATAACTTCCCAACTGTTCTCTGCATAAAAGGTGCAAACTTTCATTAGGAGAGGGAGTTTTCTCATGGGGGAAATCCAATGGAACCACCACTCTGGTCTTTGCCCTCAACCCTGTCCCCATGTGTCAGGCATTATGTTAAGTCTATTTATATTGTGCACAGAATAGTTTTAATAGAACTAGCAACCATCTTTCATGAGAATGGAACTCCCCATTCCATGAATTGTGCAACAGTGGCCTTCTAGAGAAAATATTCTTTCCTTTGTCATGTAACCTAAAAGAATAACTTAGATAGAAGTAAAGAGCATTTCTATAGGCAAGATACCTGTCATCAGATAGATTTTTTCTCAGATCTGTCTCATATCATACTTACAACCTAAATACCTAATAGTCATACATCATCATCTTCATCATCATCATCATTATCATCATCATCATCAGAGCAGACATTTAAATACCTTTTTATAGCTTATAGAGTATTTTGGCATTCATTTCCTTACTGCTACTTCAGAATAAATCTGTAAGCTAAATACCATAGACATCACTGGCCCCAGTTCACAGATGAGGAAACAGAATCTGAAGTTTATAGAATTTGAATGACTTGTCCTTGACCACACAACTAATTTTGTCAGAAATTATATATGAATGGAGTTGGAATACAACACTCTATCCACTATGTAAAGCTGCCTCCACTCATAGAATGAATGAGTTTGCCATTCTAGAATAGCAGAACTCAAAAAATGGAAGAAATCAATTAAAGAATAGTCAATCTATTTGCAGCTGGATAGTACAGTGGATAGAGCACCCAGTTTATAGTCAGGAAGACTCATTTGTATAAGTTCAATTCTGGCCTCATTTCTTACTTGCTGTGTGACCCTGGACAATTCACTTACCCCTGTTTGCCTCAGTTTCCTCATCTGTAAAATAAACTGGAGAAGGAAATGTCAAACCACCTCAGTGTCTTTGCCAAAAAAAATGGGATCATAAAGAGTGAAACACAACTGTAACAACTGAATAACAACAGGATCTTGCAACATATATTTGAAATATATTCAAATCTCTTTCAAGTGACTATATCTTCTATAAACACTAATCCAAATTAGCATTCTATTCATTATTTCCTGTTAGTTTAGTCCATAGTTATAGATTTAGAGTTGGAAGGAATCTCAGAGGTCATCTAATCTAACTTCCTCATTTAACTGTCAGGAAACCAATTTTTTCATTCCCAGAGAAGCTAAGTGACTTGTTTAAGGTCACATAGTGATTGAGGTGGCCCCTAAACTCAAGTCTTCTGAAATCAAATCCTTAGCTTTTTCCACTTTACTATTATGACTCTCAACTTTCAAAATCCTCCACAAAAATCCTCTCAGTGCTTCACTGGGTAAGAAGGAGGCTATAGGCTATTGTAGTCTGTGCCAACACAGCCTGATTGCTGGCAGATTCTACCAAACAGGAAAGACTTACAATTCAGGCTAGTGACCAATGGTCATCCAGTCAGAGAGACTTATCACCAGAGCTGGTGACCAGATGACCGATTATTATGACTGTGTCAAGTCCAGAAAGTATGATTTTCTAAGACATGAAAAAGTTGCAAATCTTTATTAATGGAAGAAGTAATCACAGCAATAAAATTCCAGAAATACAAAGATTTCAGAAAAAACAAGTCCTTTTATCTTTTATCATGATCTATCTACCCACCCACATATATATATAAACACACACATATGTGTGTATATATATACATACATTTCTGTCTGAATCTCTCACTTTATAAATTTCTCTGTATGTATAATATAATGTGTATGTATAATATAAATATCAACATGTTTCTCTCATATACACACATATACACACAGATGGGCACCATAATGGATTTTCATTTTACAAAAGAAGGCAGAGGTATGATACAAGTAGATCCAATCAGCTTCTGATTGTTAATTTTTTGGAAATTTGCAAATGCTCCAAATCAGGATTTGATTTATTGTTTTGTTGATTGTCTAGACTAAAAAAAAGTAATGAAAAAATGTTATTAAGGCTGGCAAAACTTAAAATTGTCAGGATTCAAATGAAAGTATATTTGACTTCAAGCCTCATTTCTCTATTACTCATATTAATTTCATGACAGAAAAACCAAGTTTTTTTAAATGCACTTATATGAAAAAGATAATGCCAATACAGAGAGTTTGACATAGAGAAAAGAGTGGAGGATATGCCTTTGACTCAGCAGTGTTTTTTTTTTTTTTTTTGGGCCTATATGCCAAAGAGATCTTAAAAGAGGGAAAGGAACCCACATGTGCAAAAATGTTTCTGGCAGCCCTTCTTGTAGTGGCTAAAAACTGGAAACTGAATGGATGCTCATCAATTGGAGAATGGCTGAATGAATTATGGTCCACATACCAAGATAAGATCTAAATGGGTTCATGATCTAGATATAAAGAGTGATATTGTAAACAAATTGGAGGAACATAGGATAGTTTACTTCTCAGACCTGTGGAGATGGAATAAATTTATGTCCAAGCAAGATCTGGAACTCTTAACTGAACACCAGATAGATAATTTTGATTATATTAAGTTAAAAAGTTTCTGTACAAACAAAAATAATGCAGAGAAGATTAGGAGGGAAGCATCAAATTGGGAAATCATCTTTACATTTACGGGTTCTGATAAAGGCCTCGTTTCTAAAATATATAGAGAATTGTCTCATATTTATAAGAATTCAAGCCACTCTCCAATCAATAAATGGTCAAAGGATATGAACAGACAAATTTTCAGATGATGAAATTAAAACTATTTCTAGTCATATGAAAAGGTGCTCCAAATAACTATTAATCAGAGAAATGCAAATTAAGACAACTCTGAGATACCACTACATACCTGTCAAATTGGCTAAGATGACAGGAAAAGATAATGACAAATGTTGGAGGGGATGTGGGAAAACTGGGACACTGATACATTGTTGGTGGAACTGTGAAGGGATCTAACCATTCTGGAGAGCAATTTGGAGCTATGCTCAAAAAGTTATCAAACTGTGCATACCCTTTGACCCAGCAGTGTTTCTATTGGGCTTATATCCCAAAGAGATCTTAAAGGAAGGAAAGGGCCCCACATGTGCAAGAATGTTTGTGGCAGCCCAGTTTCTAGTAGCTAGAAACTGGAAACTGAATGGATGCCCATCAATTGAAGAGTGGCTGAATAAATTATGGTATATGAATATTATTGTTCTGTAAGAAACGACCAGCAGGACGATTTCAGAGAGGCCTGGAGAGACTTGCATGAACTGATGCTGAGTGAAACGTGCAGAACCAGGAGATCATTATACACAGCAACAACGATATTATATGATGATCAATTCTGATGGACATGGTTCTCTTCAATAATGAAATGTTTCTAACAAGTTCCAATTGTTCAGTGAAGAAAGCCATATGCACCCAGAGAGAGGGATATTAAATGTGGACCACAACATATCATTTCCATGATCTCTATCGATGTTTGTTTGCATTGGGTTTCCTTTCTCAGATATTTTTTGCTCATATGGATATGATTGTTCTTGCACAGCAAGATAAGTATGGAAATATAATTAACATGTAGTGGACTTCCTGCCATTTAGGGGAGAGGAAGGGACTAGGGGGGAAAATTTGTAATGGGAAGCTTTGTAAGGATCAATGTTGAGGAACTACCCATACATATGTTATGCAAATAAAAAGCTTTAAATAAAAAATAAATAAAAATAAAAAATAAATTATGGTATATGAATGTCATGGAATATTATTGTTCTCTAAGAAACAACCAGCAGGATGATTTCAGAGAGGCCTGGAGAGACTTACATGAACTGATGCTGAGTGAAATCAGCAGTATCAGGAGATCATTATACATGGCAACAAGACTATACAATGATCAATTCTGATGGACATGGTTCTCCTCAACAATGAGGTGATTCAAACTAGTTCCTGTTGTTCAGTGATGAAGACAGTTATATACATCCAGAGAGAGGCTTGTGGGAACTGAGTGTGGACCACAACAGAGCATTTTAACACTTTCTGTGAATGTTTCCTTCTTAGGTTGGTTTTTTTTTCTCTTTCTAGATCCAATTTTCCTTGTGCAGCAAAATAACTGTATAGATATGTATACATGTATTGTATTTATCATATGTTTTAAGATATTTAACATTTATTAGACTACCTGCCATCTAGGGGAGGGGATGGGGGGAAGGAGGGGAAAATTTTGGAGCAAAAAAATTTTGCAAAGGTCAATGTAGAAAAATTACTCATATGTTCTATAAATAAAAAAACTTTAATTAAAAAAAGTCGAGGTTATGAAGGGTAAAATGGAGTCCATGAAATCAGGAAAAACTGAACTCAAGTCCTTTCTCTGCATTTAATAGCTATATATGCAAGTCAGTAATCTTTGTCTCGAGGTTTCCTTCTGTCTGAAATGGGATAAAGTAATATTTATACAACCATCTTTGCATATATGGTGGTTGTATGGACAGTACTTTTCCAGGTAGGGTATATGGGGTGTTCAAAAAAAAATAGCACCCTCTGATGTGGGGGTTTGCCTAGACCTTTTCAGGGCTACTTATCTTTATCTGGTGTGCACTTGATTCTCCCAGCTCTCACCTGTGGCTTCAAGAAGCTGTAGCATGCTACAGAGGCCACACTGTGGTAAACCATCTTGGCAGAAAGGCTAAACAAGTTTAAGTGTAACCAAGAAGTCTCAAACTCATCAGTGAGATGGGAGGGGGATTCTTCCCCAACCGTGTGAAGACTTCCTCCAGAATGGGTAAGAACACTTTGTTCCAATGACCATAAAGGTGACTGAAGCAGGTACTGTACAGTGCATTAAGTTCAGTCAGACATCAAAGATGCTAAAGTCATCCACTGCATCCCAAGCCATCTCCAGTTTTCTTGATTTTTGTCTTGCTACTGGACTCCAATGACTAGAAGAAAGAATGAGGCCAAAAGCTTCAAGAAACTCTACCTCATTAAAATCCAGTTTATGTATGAGTCAAAAGGTATATCCCAGTGATGTCATTTTAGTCCTCATTGAGAACAAAGAACCACAAACCAACCAACCAACTTTTCCAGCTGTTACTAATTAGGTTTGCATCCACAGTGGTATAGGGGATAAAGCTGGACCCAGAGTTCAAGACCAGTCTTAGACATTTGATAGATTTTTTGACTCTAGGTAAGTCAGTTAATCTGTCTACATCAGTTTTATCATTGGTAAAATGAGAGTAATGATGGCACTTACTTCCCAGAGTTGTAGTGAGGATAAAAATAGATGATATTTGTAAAGCCCTTTGAAAACCCCAACGTACTACCTAAGTGCTACTTATTATCATCATTATTATAACTATAATTATAATGATTATAATTATCATCTATAAATCACATAGAAAGTCAGTATCTTTTAAACATTAATCATAATTTGTGATGATTTAGATCTAAGGAAATTAGGTTTCAATAGGCAACTTTTAATTAAATAATGAACAAATAGAAACTAAATGCCTCGTCTAAAAACTTGCATGAAGCAAGTCTCCAAGAATATTTCCAGACAGGAAATATAATTCAAAAACCCAAAGTATCTTGTTTTCTAGATGCTGAACAGTTTTTCACTGCTTTTAGGGGAAAAGATGTCATTTTCTATATATAATAGCATTGATAGTCAAGATCAAGAACATAAAAGTAACAAAACAGCACCCAAAGTCTGCCCAGTAAAGAAATGAGAAGCAAGAGCTATTTTCGGGGCCATTCAAAAATAAGTAGCATTGACTTGGTTTATATTAAACTCTAATTGCTACAATGAAACAAAATGCAAAATTAAAAAGAGCAAACAAAAATTTTGCAATTAAAATTTCAAGAAAAATGTGTCTCTATAATAATTTTTTGATATTAGTGATAACTCTTGTATCGTCAAGTTTATATTTTTTCTTGATAACTTTTAATAATAATAAATCATAGCTATTATTTGCACAGTGCATTAAGAGTATGCAAAGCACTCTCAGTTGTGTCATGTTATATCATATGATCACTTTCACTAAAATGTAAATTCTTTGAGAGCAGTGATTTTTTTTTTATTGTGTTTGTCTCCAGAACCTAGTTCAGGGCCTAGCACAATGTGGAGACTTAATAAATGTTTGTTGACTTACTGCTTGACTAAATTATAGGATCATAGATCATGAATAATTTGAAAAAGCCCTCAGAGGTTTTCTAGTCTAACCTCTCATTTTCAGGGAAGGATATTGCAGCTGAAAGAGACCGTATAACTTGCCCAGAGTCATATAAGCAATAAATGAAATCTGATATTTGAAAGTAAGTTTATTGTCTCCTATTCCAAATAAGGCATAATGCTCTCAAACTCCTAGAAAATCCTGCATTTTACTGCTATTGTTGCTAGTATATGCTAGTTTTCTTTTTTCTTAATCTCTAAAAATACTTTTCTACTTTGTTTTGGAGGTAGTTTGTCGTCCCCCCCCTCCCCTGGCCCCACTATTTTCCCAATAGGTCAATTAGGCAAACTGGAAAGACAGATGATCAATTGAGATATAATTAAATTTTCATTTCTAAAAATTCTTAGAGTATTAAATATCTCAAAATTCTAAACATAGTATCCCCCCAAAAATTTCAAACTTAATTTTGTGCTGAATTTCATACGTACAAAGGGAAATAGATTTGATAGGATATACAATTTGGTAAATAATACAAAAAAAGGCTCTCGGTTACTTGTAACTTTTTTGAAATTTTAATTCAAGCAATAATTTACATGATCAAAAAGAAATAAGGAACGTGATCAATAATTCACATTAGATAAAGTTTTGCAATTTGCAAAGTACTTTACTCACAGCAATCGGATCAGGTAAATGATGAAGGGAAAGATCCCTATTTTCCAGATGAGGAGATTGAGGTTTTGAGACACTAAATGTCTCTGACCACACAGCTGGTAAGTGTCAAAGAGGGGGAATTCAAGCCCAGTTCTCATAATTTGAAAGTGCAGTCTTTTATCCACCAGCCAGCTAAGTGGCACAGTTAGAGTTGGCACAGTTAGAGTTAGAAAAATCTGAGTTCAAATCCAACCTCAGACATGAGAGAAATAATTATTTCTCCCTCATATTAAGAATCAATTATTGAATTAGGGCAAGAATTTTTTTCCAGAAGCCAATAGGCTGCTGAATCTCTGAGGGATAGTTACTGTTAATGATGAGAGTGGATTAACTTTCTTAACAATCTTGTTCAGACCCTAATCAGAAAGCTGATTGTGTTCTACTCAGGTTTGGATGGTGGGTAAATTCTTTAAGTAGATTATTCATGGCCGAACAATCTAGAAGTACATCCCTTAGCCATTGATTAGAGTGGTTCCACTTCTCAGTGTAATCCCAAAGAAATCATAAAGGAAGGAAAGGGCCCCACATGTGCAAGTATGTTTGTGGCAGCCCTTTTTGTAGTGGCTAGAAACTGAAAACTGAATGGATGCCCATCAGTTGGAGAATGGCTGAACAAATTATGGTATATGAATGTTATGGAATATTATTGTTCTGTGAGAAACGACCAGCAGGATGATTTCACAGAGTCCTGGAGAGACTTGCATGAACTGATTCTGAGTGAAATGAGCAGAACCAGGAGATCATTATACATGCCAACAACAATACTATATGATGATTAATTCTGATGGACATGGCTCTCTTCAACAATGAAATGTTTCAAACCAGTTCCAATTGTTCAGTGAAGAAAGCCATATACACGCAGAGAGAGGGATGTGAAATGTGGACCACAACATAATATTTTCATGCTCTCTATTAATGTTTGCTTGCATTGTATTTCCTTTTTCTGATTTTTCTTTCTTGTAGATACGATTTTTCTTGCACAAAAATGATAAGTGTGGAAATATGTATACATATATTCGATTTGTCAAGTTTAACATAATTAACATGTAGTGGATATCCTGCTATCTAGGGGAGGGGTGGGGAGTAGGGGGGGGAAATTTGTAACAGAAAGCTTTGTAAGGGTTAATGTTGAAGAATTACCCATACATATGTTTTGCAAATAGTTTTAATTAAAAAAAAAAGAATTGACTGCCACCCTCAGGAACACACACACTTCCAAAGGCATATAAACTGAAAGCCCATTATTATGAGGGGTCTTTGACATTCTAGAGTGCCAATGACATAAATGCCAGCATTATTTTAAAAAAACAATTACACAGAAATTATATCTCAAATTTTTAAACATCACAAACACTTTCTCATTGACACTGAGTAAGTCATTTAACTTTTGTCTACTAGTTTCCTCATCTGTAAAATAGAGATTAAAAATAGCACTTACTTCCAAGAATTGTTGTGAAGATCAAATAGATAATATTTATAAGGCACTTAGCATAATGCCCAGCATGCAGTAAGCACTTGAAAAAAATTTTCACAAAAAAAGTCCACTTTTATTACTACTCAATTTACCCTTTTACAGGCATATTATTTGAAATGTAATAAGATTTCTTTTTTAAAAAATGTAATAAATTGGAAAACAAATAAATAACCCTGCAGTCACTGACAGTCATAGAAGGCCAAAGTCAGAACCGACCTCAAGTACAATACATTCCTACCTGCACTGGAATGCCCACTATCTCAAAGCCTCTATTTGAAGATTCCCGGTAAAGGGAACTCCTTTATAGACAGAGGAAACCTGATTCATTTTGAGACAATTCTAATTATTGAGAAGATTTTCCTTATTCAAGGCTAAATTAACCTTTTTGTCAAGTTCTACTCACAGTCCTAGTTCTGCCCTCTGAGGACTGGGAGAAAAAGCATAATCTCTCAACCCTTCAGATACTTGAAGGTTGGCAATTACATTTCCAGTTCCAAAACATAAAGAGAAAAATTTTACTGTATGATATAGGAAAAAAAAACAGTTAAAACCACTCCAAATGACCAATAATTGAGGATCCTGAGTATAATCAAACAACAGTGGTAGCATCTGCTGCTATGTATAGTTCAGCTGGGTCACCATAGACTTTGTGTGTTTACAAAGATTTTCTTTAAAACTCCTATGAAATATTTATAAGAATTCAAGCCATTCTCCAATTGATAAATGGTGAAAGGATATGAACAGACAATTTTCAGAGGATGAAATTAAAACTATTTATAATCATATGAAAAGGTGCTCCAAATCACTATTGATCAGAGAAATGCAAATTAAGACAACTCTGAGGTACCACTACACACCTGTCAGATTGGCTAAAATGACAGGAAAAGATAAAGATGAATGTTGGAGGGGATGTGGGAAGACTGGGACACTGATGCATTGTTGGTGGAGCTGTGAACGGATCCAACCACTCTGGAGAGCAATCTGGAACTATGCTCAAAAAGTTATCAAACTATGCATACCCTTTGACCCATCAGTGTTTCTACTGGGCCTATATCCCAAAGAGATCTTAAAGGAGGGAAAGGGCCCCACATGTGCAAGAATGTTTGTGGCAGCCCTTTTTGTAGTGGCTAGAAACTAGAAACTGATTGGATGCCCATCAATTGGAGAGTGGCTGAATAAATTATGGTATATGAATGTTATGGAATAGTATTGCTCTGTAAGAAACGACCAGCAGGACGATTTCAGAGAGGCCTGGAGAGACTTGCATGAACTGATGCTCAGTGAAGTGAGCAGAACCAGGAGATCATTATTCATGGCAACAACGATACTATATGAGGCTCAGTTCTAATGGACATGACTCTCTTCAACAATGAAATGCTTCAAACCAGTTCCAATTGTTCGGTGAAAGAGAGCCATATATACCCAGAGAGAGGGATGTGAAATGTGGACCACAACATAACATTTTCATGTTCTCTATTGAGGTTTGCTTGCATTGTATTTCCTTTATCGGATTATTCTTTCTTGTAGATATGATTTCTCCTGCACAAAAAATGATGCAATAACTATACATATATTCGATTTCTTAAGTATTCTAATATAATTATCATGTAGTGGATATCCTGCCATCTAGGGGAGGGATGGGGAGTAGGGGGGGAAAATTGTAACAGAAAGCTTTGTAAGGGTTAATGTTTAGGAATTACCCATACATATGTTTTGCAAATAAAAAGTATTAATAAATAAAAAAATTAAAAAAAATAAAACTCCTATGAAATAATTTAGCTATTAATGAACAATGGAATATTATTGGTAAATGACTCAAAATGTTATATGTATAAATGTTATGCAGACAAGATCTATCATTGCCCAATAATTCTAGTTAGAAGTTATTTTGTGTTTTTTATTAACTCTTTAAAAAATCCTAAAGTATATCCCCAAACCTAAATTCCTTTGGGGGTAGGGGGAAATACAAAAATTGCACTAAAATTTAATTTAAATTCTTAGTAGTTATGTTTCATAATTACAGTAATCTAGTCAGTGCCTCTTCTAAAAAAGATATTTCACTAATTATATCTAATAGGTAAATAATCAACCCCTCAACAAGACAAATATGTTAATTCTTAAGTTCTATAACATGACAGAAATGTTATTTTTCTAATAATTAGGCTAACGTATAATACAGCTGTCATTACCTTATGGAACATGGTTTCAAATGAATGAATGAATCATATTTTCAATGAGAGATGGCTTAGCATAGTGAAAAGAGGACAAAGCTAATAGTCAGAAGGTCTGTATTCTAGTCCTAATTAATTTGGCCTCCTATTAGCTGCATGGCTTTGCATAAATCCTTTCTCTGATCCACATGTGACAAATGAAGTTTTTCATCTGGAAAATAATCTATAAAGTCCATTCTCATAATATGAGTCTATAATTAACTGAATTAACAAAATTACAGTGGATTACAGAATTCATGTTCATTAAATATGCTTTTGGTCTTCTGAATATATCTAGCTTCTCTGACATATAATACTGAAATAATCTAGAATCTCTGGCATGGTCATCTGCATTACTGAAGGAAGTTCTTGAGGGGGAGGGAGGGGGTTAAGCATCATCTACAAAAAAAAAAGGTTTTAAGGAAAATTTTCTTTAATTGCCCTTTATGATTTTATCCATAGCCATTTTTTGGTCTTTTGTGGCCTCTCTCCCTCAAGGTTGCATTAAATTAACTCCTAGTGGCATGGAGATCTGTCACCAACTTGCTTCATACAGACTAACATGCAAGGAAGAACTTACTAATTAATTACTAAATTATTACTAATTTATTATTTATTAGTCATACAGACTAACATGCAAAGAGGTAATTACTAATTTATTACTTAATAAAAAAATAGAGCCCATACATGGAAGTAAAATAACTGATCCAGCCTCTGAATAGAAAGAATAGATAGTCATACAAGTGGCAGAAAAAGATTCTTATCAAGGAGTCCTAAACAAAAATCTGTCCTCATTTTAGTCACTATTGATCAATAATGTAATGAAACATGGGATCAAAGAGGACAGGGAGAGAGTGCAAGCTGATGATATAAGAAAAACATAACAAGTTTGACTTAGTTGTGATTGTGTGAAAGCAAAAACAAACTTCAAGACCTTTCTAAACAGAACATTAAAACACTGGAGTATGTCATAGAGCACAAGTTCTTAGAACTTGACAAGAACTCAGAGCCCATTAGCCCACCCTCTGTTGGACAAGAACTCCCTGTACAGCAAATCCCTGAAATTTGTTCACTTGCATCAAGAACTGCAAAGAAGGGTAATTGGTTCATAGAACTTAGATTAGTAAAGGATCTTAGAGATTTTAGAATCCAATTTCCTCATTTTATGGAGAGAAAATTAAAGATTAAATGGGTTCGATGACCTGCCAAGGTCACAAAAGTAAGAATTACTGGAAGCTGGCCATTTACCTCAGTCCTCTGACTTAAAGTTGGAAGAAACTTCATAGGCTCAGCTTGTTTAAACCATTTGTAAATAAAAATCATATCTATACTATCCCAACAAGTGTCATCAACCACTTGAAAATCTCTAGTGAAGAAAAATGAATGGCCTTCTAAAGCAGCTCAAACACTTTCAAATCTTTTTATGTAATAAATATATACTTTATTACCAACTTTTCTTAATTTCCATAATAAAGTAATAGTGAATGTTTAGATATCTATAATGCCTGTTTAGAACTGTAGCAATAGGAATATTACTGCAATATTCCTGTCCTTGAGATCACTAGGGTGTATTGTCTTCCTGGAAAGGATATTACACACATGGGAGTGAGTCAAAGAACACATAATTTCCCAGCTGGAAGAGATTTCAGAGGCCATTACTCCAACCTCTACCTGAACAATAATTCTTTCTATGGTATCTCTGACCATTGTTCATCCATCCAGCAAAAAGCCAAGAGAACAAAAATCTACTATATCCTAAGGCAACTTATTCCATTTTAGGATACCTCTAATTATTAGAAAAATTTTCCTAACAATAGATCAGAGGATGGTGGCCAAACTGATCATATGAAAGAACTAGGAGTGTTTAACCCAGAAAACACATGACTGGGTAGAAGAGAAGGAGATATTAGAGAACATGATTGCCTCAAATACTTGAAAGACTGTCATGTGTAAGATATATGTACTTATCTGCTTGACCCCTAGAAGGAAGGTCTGGGAGAATCAGACTTGAGCTCAACATACAAGATAAATTCTTAGCAATCAGAGCAATACAAAGGTGAGAGGCAATTGGTTATGTTCATGAAAGCTCCCCAAGAGGAGTCTGGATGGCCACTAATCAAAAATGTGTTGAGGTGATACCTGCCTGTGTAATCTAAAGAGTCATGGTTATATCCAGAATGGCTTTCAGAAAGGTTGGAGTCAAATTACTTGACTGACAATTGTATTACATGTAAGAAAAGAAATTTTTAGGAGCAGACTTGTTAAATAGGGAAGATGGAGTTGAAATGGTCCCAGGTTTTCAAAAACGGAATACCTCTAATTAGTCCATAAGTTTGTTTAATATTCCTTTTAGGGATTTTTCCACTGCAACCACTTATTGCCTTTTAACAATATATCTCACCTTTCTTATTGCCAAATCCAGTGATCTTTCTCTTCTCTGCAATTTCTTTCATCACTCTGCATTTGCCACTAATGATCACTTCTTCCATCTTTATACTTTCTTTTCCTTTAATTTCCAGGGTGCTGCTCTTTCCTGACTTTCTTCCTAGTTTTCTAATGATTCCTTCTTAATCTCCTTTTCATATGACTATAAATGGTTTTAATTTCTTCATCTGAAAATTGTCTGTTCATATTCTTTGGCCATTTATCAATTGGAGAATGGCTTGAATTTTTATAAATTCGAGTCAATTCTCTATATATTTTAGAAATGAGGCCTTTATCAGAATCCTTGAATGTAAAATTTTTCCCAATTTATTGCTTCCCTTCTAATCTTGTCTGCATTGGTTTTGTTTGTACAAAAATTTTCTAACTTAATTACACTCTCTTCCTTGACAATATGCCATTCCTATAGCTTCAATTATCATCACATCTACACAGTTGATGTCCAAATGTATATCTTCACTTCTGACCTCTCCACTGGGCCCCAGTATGAAATTTCCAACTGATACATATTTCTATCTAGATATACCACAGATACCTCCAATTTAAGAAGAGCTCATAATCTCTCTATAAAAATCTTGTTCTTGTTGAGCCCATATTTCTGTTTTAATACCATTATTCTTTTAGTCATATACTTGTATATTAGAAAGATGGCTTTGGTAGCAGTGCCTGATTTGGTGCTAGTTCTTCTGTGAAACTTTCCCTGACTCATTTCCCACCCCTTCATCTATATACAGTCTCTTCCCCCTCAAATTACTTTGCATTTATTTTTCTCTGACCACGCTAAATCCCCTAGTAAAATGTAATCTCCTAAGAAAAGAAACTGTCTTAAAATTTTTTGCTTGTTTGCTTTAGGTGCCTAGCACACAGCAGGCCTTTAACGAATGTTTATTTAAATACACTGAAATGGTATGAAAGGCAGATTGAAAAGGAGAGAGAATAGAAGTAGAAAGATCAGCTAGAAAATATTATAATAACACAAAGGAAACATAATTAATGCCCAAACTAGTTGCAGTTTGCAGAAGAAAGAGGACAGATATAGGAGATATTTTGGATTTTGCAACAACCTGATTTAGGAATCAATTGCTAGTAGAGAATAAGGAAGACGAATGAAACAATTCAAAGTTTTAAGTTGTGGTGGTTCATCCATTTCTTGAAGTAGGTCTTGATACTTCCTATCTGCTTACTATTGACTATGAGAGATTTGAGAACCTGCTCCATGCTGTGTGTGACTGAGGGGCTTGTACTGTGTGATAACAAAGAGTTCTTTAATTGGTTGCCTATCCAGAAGAGCTGATGACTCAGTCAATGAACTACAAAAGGAACATTCTGTCCCTTAGCTTGCTTTTCTGATTGAAAGGGGTGGAGACTATTTTGAGCTGGACCTGTAAGTTGGTGGGGAGGGGGCAGCTACCCTGTTTCCCATTTATTCTCAAGGCAGCTACGAGCACATGATTATCTCTGCCATTTTTGTGTACATTCATTCCTAATGTTAGGCAAACAGATAGGCAGTCCATAATGAACATATCCAGGACTGACAATGTCCTTGTGATTTCCAAAAGGTCTGAATCCCTTTGGAACCTGGAAAATGGCAGCTGCACCATCCATCAGAGTGGCAATGGCTTATGGCAGAAGATATTCCTATATTTAGGAGCAGAGAAACACACCAAGGACAGATGGATGAGGAAAAGCAGTCACCCAAGGAAGGAGATAGCTTCAGGAACATGAGATTTCATAGTGTAGAGGAGGGTATAAGATACTATCCCCAAGAAGAACTACATAAGAACTGTGAAAAAAGGACTTCCCAATTCTAAAGTACTAGCTGTTACCCTTTGTCATATATATTTTCAACCTATTATACTACCATTATAAAGTTTGAGCCCACTTTTCCTATTGATGCTATGTGTATTTGTGGAAGAGTGAGCCTTAGGTTTTAGAGATGAATGTTCTTGGTATGTCATTTGAATAAATGTCTTTGATTTTTAAAAGCCTGAATCTATCTAGCATACTGGTTAGGTCTCCAGATATACAGCATTAGTTGAATAAAGCTCCGAATGTTTACCCCTAGAATTATGAAAGTAAGCAATCATGCTCTGGAGGACCCCAACCCACAAGCCAAAAGTACAAACTGAGGGAGCAGCACCAAATGGGATGCTACTTTGCTAATTACAGAAACTCAGAGTTGGAAAGGACCTCAAAGACTACCCAATTTAACCCATACAAGAATAAGATATCACTATACAATATAGCTAACAAGTGAAACAAATCATCATAGAACTTTCACTTGAAAATCTCCAACAATTAGGAACTCCTTCAAAGTAGTATGATTTTCCTTAGATATCAGGCCCAAATTGGTTTTGAGAAAACCTCCATTCATTGCTCTTATTTCTGATCTCTGAAACAAAATAGAGCAAGTCTATTCCCATTTCACTTTAACAATCCTTTAAAAACTTAAATAGAGTTATCATGCCCCACCCACACTAACACAGGAAAATCTTCCCTTCTCCAAAATAAACATCTTTAGTTCCTTTTGCCACTCCTCATATGACATGAACTCATATATTTCATTGAATTTTTCTCCAGTTGATAATTCCATCTTCCTCTTTTCTGCAAGGGGGGCAGGTGGAGGGGGGAAGGACAGAAGAGTTGCTAGGTGGCACAATGGATATGATGCTAGGCCTGGCATCAGAAAGACCCCTCTTCCTGAGTTCAAATCTGACTTCAAACATTTACTAACTATATGACCCTGGGAAAGTCATTTAGCCTTGTTTGCCTCAGTTTCCTCTGTAAAATGAACCAAAGAAGGAAATGGCAAATCTCCAGTATTTTTGCCAAGAAAATCTCAAGTGGCATCACAAGCATTTGGGCATGACTGAAAATGACTCAAAAACAACAATCTTTCTCTCTTCTAGGTATACATTTCCCTTTTTATTTCAAATCTGACATGCACTGCTTTTATTGTCAAAATTGATATAACTCCACACACATGTATTAAATATCTATAATGTGCAAAAATATTGTAGTAGATGCCAGAAATACAAAACCAAAACTGAAACAGTCCCTGACCTCAAGGTGCTATATTGTCCTATGAATTTTTCAGAATTTTATTTCTTCTAAGATCATTGTGCTAAGTAAAATTTTATTACTTATAAACTGCCTCAGTTTAAAAAAAAGAATACAATAAATGAGAGACTTGTGGAAAATTTCTCCAAGGTATACTATTTAGGTAGAAAGACATTGTTCCCCCAAATTGGCTTGTCCTTTACAAAAATATATGCTTATCTTTGTGAAGACATGCTATTAGTCCTCCTATTTATAGAAGAAAAGAAAGAAGCTGTGCAGAATTTATTAATTAGATCCTTCACAAGATAACAAAATAACTTCACAGGATGCATTTTAAGTTTAAAAAACAAACACCAATATAGTTTTAGTTTAGAAGTGGAAAGTAAAAGCATTTAATAATTTATGTTTCAATCCAAAACTCTTATGTTATACGCCTTCATGATTAAATGGCATACATTTCCTGTCAGACTAAGCCCTTAAAATACTTTTTATAGTCATTTATCCATACACTGAATGCCTATATATCTAAACGGTTTTATCACTCTGTCATAATAATTTGTGCTGGATTGATTATTAAATTCCCTTACTGAAATAGCAAACTAATTCTTCAGAATATTTAAACAAAAATTGAAAAAATAAAATAAAGCCAGTAAAGATACATGTGAAAGCTTCCCAACTTTTGAAAATTAGTCCTTTACATTTTATGGGCTATTGTAACACTTAGGATAGATGGGGGAGGGGGGGGAATAAAAATCCTCAAAGTCCAGAAAACCTGAAATTCAGACACTAATATATTGGCTCTGTGTGACCCTAGGCAAGTATATTCATCTCTCAGTGGCCCCAGCATCTCTATAAGAATAAGTCACACAGCAGTTGGTGATCTTAATCAACAGAAATAGTTTCCTTATGATGTTCCTACATCAATGAAATCATAGGTCTGAACACACACAAAAAAAATAACTGGATTAATATTTACGAAAGGAATTAATGCACTGCCTAATAATTCCTGTGTATTTTCCTTCCTATTATATCACATAGGATCTCTGACAATATCAAAGCAAGTAGGAAAATAGACATTTATAGAGTGAATGATTCCATCCATTAAAAATGAATCAGAATAATATGCCAACTACAGGAATTCCAAGAAGTGAAAAATCATATTAGATCTAGATAAAATAAGGTGTGAAAGGTTTTTTTTTTGAAAAGTATAAAAGTCCTCAGCAAATGGCATTATTATGGTACAGAAGCTTTCTTTAAAATGTAGGTCCAGAATTAGACACTGAGGGAAATACTAAGAATAATATGCAATTCTTGATTATTAAAACTAATGAGGAAAAACATAACTGACTAATAGAAAAGTTTACAGATTATCTACAAACCTGAGTCAAAAAAAAAATCAACTTCTTAGAATGTTGGGAGTTTTTTTAAACCAAAGCTGGCAAAAAGTAGCAGAAAAGATTATAATTTTACTTCCTCTTTCTGGTCCTTTCCACCTACTTGGTAGAGATGCCAACAGCAAAAGAACTGCAGTAGTAAAAAGGAGAAGCAAGGGGTGTGTTAACTGAATAAGTAGTACCTAGTGAAAAAAAAAACTAGGGCTTTGTCCATAAATACTAACACTTTACAATGCTAGTAAGCACCTTTAAGGGCTCTCCTTGTTATTCCTACTAATGGTCAACTTTATTAACTTTGGTTTTTAATTATACTAACAACATAAAAGGTTTTATTTGTAATGTTTATATTTCTTCTTTTTCCTTTTCTACAATTTAAAAAAAATATATTTTAAGTCTTTGAAATAATCAAATACTTTGTTCCTTAAATCACTACACCTTTGTGTTAAGATCTCTATAATAATAATCCTATTTCACGTGTTTATTACCTATCTGGCTTTAAATGTCACTTAACTCCCTCAGTCTCAGTTTCATCATCTATAAAATAAGTCTTAGACTACATGAACTGTGAAGTCCCTTCAAACTTTATATCCTATTAATCTAAATCTATGATTTTATGAATTCTGAAACTGGATAATCAATTGTCAGAGCTTAATAAATTTGGAGGTCTAAGTCACAAAATGATACAGCTGAAATATATGTGTATGTGTATCCTTACATATGAATGTGTGTATGCACACACACATATACATATACAAACATACATTATATGTATATATTCTAACAAACTGAATAAGGCATTTATCAAGATACTTTAATAAATTTTATGAACATATATCAGCATAAGCCAGACTAGTCTTTATCAGAAACTATGCAAATATAATGTTAATATTTACTGAACAAATATTGCATGTGTTTGCTTACTGCACAAATTTAGCTACAGATGTACTATATACACACAGAACTACCTGGAAAAGGCTTACCACAATTGTACATTTTGCTTATAAATTTTGAGCAGTGTCACAAGCTATTGCCCATAAGTTTGGCTGCATGTCTATATAATTACAGTAAATGGGAAAACAATTTTCAAATTTGATTTTATTCCAATATTTTTAAAGCATTAGGAATAACATTTTACTCCAATCTTCCTTTAAAAGTCACTCCAAAATTCCTAAAGCCTTTTGGAATGATATAATAAATAACCATTTTAAAACTTTATAATAATAAAGGTAGAAATATGTTTGTCAATCTCTCAATACATTCTATTGGAAGTGAGTATAGCTCATATAATTACTTTTCTCTCAAATATTTTTAACTGAAATTTTTGATAAATGTGGATGTATCTATTATAATTGAACTGTATTTTGATGAAATGTGTAATTACACAATAAAATAACATTTCATGGTAATGAAAATACAAATTACATCAAAATATGTGAATTATAACAACACAATCTCTCTCTTATTTAAGTAGCAGTTTAGTAATAATCAAGAACCACTTTAATTATTTGATTTACTGTAACAATTACAGAAAATATCATTTCAATTTTCTACAAATAAAAATCTTCAAGAATTTGGCAAAATCTTTGTTTTGAGGTATACATAAGAGGCTTTTAGAAAACAAAGTCTATTGTCCATTAAATGAAATAAATTATTTAAATGAGTTAATTTTTTCATGCCACAGCCACTAATGAAACAAATAAATTGCCAAACAACCATTAAAATCCAGATATTATCTCTCCAAGACCAATTATTTTTAAGTAGCAAAAATACAGGGTTCAGGATATTATGGATAATTGGTTAAAATAAAAATTAAAATAAAGGAGCAGTATCTTTCTGGAAATATTGTGAATATCTCATAAAAATGTACTCTTGACACAATAAACTATTTTAAGTAGTAGCTTTATTTAAAATATGAAATATAATAAAAACCTAATACATATTATGTTTGTGTTTACACAAATTAATAGTTTCTTTATAAATGAAGAAAGGCTACTAAACACAGTTTTTTTTTTTTTTAATCCTCTAAGTTATTAGAGGTCAGTGTGGTAGTTTCATCACACTGAAACATTCTTCTTTGGGTGCTTTTGTGGTGTGTAAAGAGTAAGCATAGAATATGGACAAGTTTCATTTGATAGCACTGCAAAAGGCATTCGTTTCCTCAATGGTGACAAGTAAGATGTCTTATTTTAAGTAAATATCATACTCCAAGGTCTTCAAGGAAAAAGAAACAATCTAAAAAAGTAGTCTTTTTTTTCTAAGGTGATATGTCTTCTTCACAATCTCCGTCACACTGCACTTTTAAGGAATCACATAACCATAAAACATTTAAAGGGAACCTGACCAAACAAATCTCTGAGCAACACTGACAGACAGCGGAAACAGTTTCAAAGCAATGGATACACAACCCTGTCTGGACAGTTCCCTGGTGCTGAAGTTACAGAACTGCTACACCGCGTCCAAAATGTGGCTCTCGCTATTGCTGCTTTCTCCAGTTTAAAGAAATTCCAGTCCTCTAGATTATTCGTAACAGAACTTCACATGGTAGAAAGCACCCAAAAGTGTAGTAGGGGTGGGAACTATCGGTCCTTCTGGATTAAACAGATTTAGTAGTTACAAACAGGAAGAGCAGCTGAGTGCAGGGGTGTTGAAATACGCTGAGGGGGAGGGGTTGGAAGATGGCGCCGGTTGCACACCCACCCAAAGCCAGGGCTGAGCCTAGGCCCCTAGAATACGTATCCGCCCTTTTGCTCACTTCCACACACATCCCAGTCAGTTCTGCACCTGCAAATACGTTCAGGGACAGAATTGCATTCAAGGAGAAAGCAGAACCGGAGGCCTCTAACCCGTCACATCTGAAGTACTGGTTCAGCCCTCTTTTGCACCAGCACCAGTGAGAAGAGCACCTGTGCACGGCCATATTGGATTCCTTGCCCCAGTCATTGCCTCCGAGAGGGGGGTGGAGGGGAAAGGGTGAAGGGACTCAAAATTCTCAATTCAGCACCTGCACCGCTGGAACACACATCCCACCCCCACCCCCACCCCCCAGAGCAAACCTAATACTAGGGAAAACCGGAAGGCATTTGGAAAATAAAACTGCCCAAAATAAAACTCCCTTTCTTCCTTCCACCAGCAGCACCCTTAACATCACCACCGTCCCTCTCTGAACACCGTTCCACACACCCCCACCCTCCTCCACCAGCGCACAGACACACGGAAAACACCCGAGGCGATAAAACACCAAACAACCTCCTCAAAAACGCACCCGACAGCGCGACTTAGAAAGAAAAATAACAAGGGAGGGGGAATGACCCAGAGACAACAGGGTTCTGTCTAGACGCGGGGGGGGGGGGGAGAGAAAGGGGGATGGAGAGATGGAAGGAGGGAGGGCACGGGGGGAGGGGAGAAAGAGAACCGGACATGGAGCCGCGGTCCTTACTTGAGCACCGATTGCTCCTTTTCCTCTTCTTTCTTCTGTCTGTCCATGACTGCTAGAATAATTTTCCTCTCCTCCTCAGTGAGGTGGCTGAGATCGGGCATCTCGGGCTGCATAGGCGGCTGAGGAGGAGGAGGAACAGGGCCACCCCGGGGCCCGAGAGGAGCCGACATGTTTGGTGGAGCTGAACAACACTATAGGAAATACTGTAGCAACTGAAGTGGCGGCGGCGGCGGCGGTGGCGGCGGCAGCAGTAGCAGCGGTATCGGCGGTGGCGGTAGCAGCAGCAGCAGCAGTAGTGGTGGCAGGGGCGGCGGCGGCCACCAGTGCTGGGAGAAATACATACAAATCAATACCCTTTCAATCAACGGCAACACCCCCCTTCCCCAATAAATAAATAGCAGGGGGGAGGGGAGGAGAAGATGAGAGTTGGGGGGAGGGGATAGGAGCGAGAAAGGAGGGGTTGTGGAGTGTGGAGTTTAGGTTTCTTTTCTTCTTTTCGAAAGGAAGGGGAAGGGGTGGAGAGAGGGAAGATATAGGGACGGGGAGAAAGAAAGAGAGAGAGAGAGAGAGAGAGAGAGAGAGAGAGA
>JAJPUD010000709.1:195193-217496 GCA_023553655.1 Myrmecobius fasciatus | reverse complement strand
ATGTGTCAGAGAGAGAGAGAGAGAGAGAGAGAGAGAGAGAGAGAGAGAGAGAGAAATTGGAAAGTGAGTGGGGGGGGGGAGCAAAGAGATCTAGAGAGTGTGACAAGTGCCTAGGGAGGGAAGAACGAGGAAGGTGGAAGGGACGGTTGAGGGGTGGGGTGACAGATTGTGAGAGTGAGGAAACCAGGCAGCTGTATGGTGTAAGTGTGTGTTTGCCGGTGTTTGTGTGGATTGGAGGAGTTAGGAGAACTGCTTGAAAGGTAAGGGTGGGTGGAGTATGTTTAGAAAGGGTGAGCACGCCTGTGCTTTAAGAGTGTTAGAAAACTGGATTATGAGTGCTGGTTTGGGATGGAAATCCGAGGACTGGAAAGTGTGAATGTAGGTGCGCGCGCGTTGACTGTGCGGAGCTGAGGGAGCTAGATTGGTAGAAGCTTAAAATGAAAATCTTGATTAAATAATAAGTGGGGACTCAAAGTCCCGTGAACTCAGTTGAAAAGACACTCTGGGGGAGCTAGAAGAAAAGGGACCCGAGGGCAAAGGGGAAAAATGATGAAGGGAAGAAATGGAGAACTGGTAGTAAGAGAAGGTAGACGATTTTTTAAAAGAAGGGGGAAAAAAGGGGAGAGGGGGGACTCAAGTCTTTCGGACTGATCACGTCATAGTGGTATTCTAGAGCCGGCGAGTGAGGACATCTTGAGGAGAAAGTGATGGTCAAAAGACTGCGGGGGTGGGCACGGAGGGACTGAGATTACAGGGTTAAAGCAAAAGAGAGAGAGAGCAAGAGGAGAGGAGGGTGAAGAAGAAGCGCGGAGTCTCGTAGTGAAGGCCTCCTCGGGTAACTGAATGGAAGTCAAAGCAAGTCCTAACATACTGAGAGTGCCCGCTGAAGATGGAGACTGCTGGCTCATATGGAGGCGGCGGCTGCCGCCCCCAGGTCCATAAAGTAGCCTTTAATGTGTCCGGCTCCCAACCTCAGCAAACTGCTGCTGCCGCTCCAGACAATCTCCTGCTCCTCCCCTCACACAGGGCCGCTTCTCTTTCTGGCAATCGTTCCCAGTTCTCAGATCCTTGCTGCCGCCGAGCCCGGGGCATGGCGGGACGCCCCCGAGGGAGTCAGTCACCCGCTGGGGGCTCCGTCTCCCAGCCGCCGCCGCCCACGGAGGAAGACCTGTAGGGAGGGGTAGTGTGCAGGAAGCAGGGCGGGTGGGAGGTAGTGTGTTCCTGAGCTAGGGACCGATATTGAGTGTCCCGGCCCCCCTTCGCTCTTCTGACACTAGAAGAAAGAAAGGGCAGAGGGGGAGGGGCGATCGGATTTATTAATAATAATAATAATAAACTCAGAAATGGCTTGCATGAAATCCCGCCGGATTTGAAAGGGAGGGAGCTAGGCGAGAATGAGGAGAATAAGAGGAGACAAGTCCCAGGAGAATTGCTGGAGACTCGGCGTCTGGACTCCCGTCGGTGCCGGGCGCTGCCCTGACAACTAACCCAGCTGGAGGGAGGAGGGAAAGAGAGGGGGAGAAGGGGAGGGCGGAAGTGTGGAAGAAGAGGGAAAGAGATGGACCCTGTGGAGATGAAAGCTTGGAGCTGTACTGTGGGGGAATCGTGAACATATCCCTGCTCCCACTAGCAAGTAGTTTAGGACTGGGCCAGATTTCTATCAAATAGGTAGTGTAAAAACCTTGTGGGGTTTTGTGTTTGTAGTTTGTAGTAAATTGTCTCCCTGCTGCTGTCTCCCAGGTACCTATACAGAGTCTCGTTCCAGAGTTGGGTGCAGATGCCTTGGAATCCCATGAAAAAAATTAGAGCTTCGCTTCCTACTTCTTTTTTGTCTTCCTTTATATCCTGTTCCATAAAAGCTAAGGAAGAAAAGGAGAGAACTTTTCGCCTGTCTAAATTACCTACACACTACAAAAACCTACTAGTTCCTGCACTTGTACCTGCCAAAGCAGGGGAAATGATTTATTTTCTCTAATTATACTTTAACAAACTATGAATGGAGAGAAACAAACGAAAATTAAAAAACAATAAACATGCTCGTTCCTCCTCCAAATAATACATTATGACATTATACATTATATACATTAGGACAATGCAACATAAATTACAATTTATAGAAAAAATTCTAATGTCAATAAACAAGTGCCTTCTATGTGCTGGGAATACAAAAAGGCAGGTCAGCCCCTGCTTCAAGGAGCTTCCAATATAATGTCGAAGATAAGGAGCCAGCAATTATGAACAAATGAGATATAGAAAAGATAAATCGAAAATAATCAATTGGGGGGAGGGGAATCCTACAATTAGGAGGGATCTCAAAAGCCTTCATTTTAACTGAAATTTAGAGGAAGGCAGGAAAGTCAGGAGGCAGAAATGAAGAGGGAGAGAATTTTAGGCTTTGTCAACAGCCAGAGAAAACTTTCAGAATACAGAAGAGTGTTTCATGAGAGGTACAGCAAGAAGGACAATGTTACTAGACTGTTGAGTATGTTGGAAGAGGGGGATAGGAAGACATAAGAATATTGGAAAAGGCAAGGAGAGGACAATTCATAAAGGACTTTGATGTCAGCGATATATCAGACGACTGGAGTTTATTGATTAGTAGAACTAACTAGATCAAATCTGCTCTTTATTTCTGAAGTCACTGCCTTACTACCAAGTTTGTTAAAGAAATTTGTTTCATAGCAAAACATTCAAAATTTAAGAAAATATCCAAAATTTCTCTGGGAACTTGTTCCTTAAAGTCCATGTTATAACTATAATTTTACTTGATGATGAGTGATGAATTTTTACTTTGGCTCAGGTATCTGAAGTAAGACTTGAATGTGATCCTTCATCTTGAGATGGGAACCAGAGTATTTTTAGCACAGGGGCACTGAACCTTTGAAACTTGAAAGTAAAGTTTCAGTGTGAAGCCTTTTTTACTTTCTCCACAGAAATGTTTTAGCCTGTATGACTTTACAGTAACACTGTACTTTTGTATAACACCATCCTAGTCCTTGATACAAACATATAACCCAGAGGAAAAACCAAAAACAACCATTTACTTTGTGCCAAACGTTGTGCTAATCAGAGTTGTAGGTGCTCTATTATTATCTCCATTTTACAGCTGAGGAAATTGAGTAGAAATTAAATGATGTGCCCAAGGTCACAGTCTAAGTGCTGAAGGCTTAATTTGAATACAGATCTTCTTGGCTACCTAAAAAATAGCAGTTTCCTAATGGTAAGAAAAGATTATAGAACTAACTGAAATAACTACTGACACTAAAAAAAGAGATAGAAAAAATAACCAAAAAAGAATTGTGTTTTGCAAATACAAAAGAAAGATTAGCAGCTAGGTGGTACATTATATAGAAGGTTAATTCTAGAGTCAAGAAGATTTCTGCTCAAATCCAGCCTCAGATACTTAATAGATAGCAGTGCGATCCTGAGCAAGTATGTGTCTAAGTTTTCTCATCTGTATGGGGATAATAATATTCTTCTTCTTCCCAGGGTTGTCAGAAGAAATAAGGATATTTGCAAGGTGTTTTACACACCTTAAAGCACCTTGTGCTCCAACTAGATTGGACTATTGCACTTTCCCAAATGTACCCCACACATTTAGCCCATAATTCCTAGCTTCTGAAATTTTATTTATGCCAAAGGCATAAAACAAATGGTCAGCTATACTGCTGATTTCTATTCAACCAGATTAAAATGTCATTGGAAATATTTAACAAAATAAATTAAAATACAATAGAATACAAATAATGTCAATATGTAGTTTCTCATAATTAACATGTAGTGGATATCCTGACATCTAGGGGAGGGATGGGGAGTAGGGGGGAAAATTTTGTAACAGAAAGCTTTGTAAGGGTTAATGTTGAAGAATTACCCATACATATGTTTTGCAAATAAAAAGTTTTAATAAAAAAATATGTAGTTTCTTTGTGTGATTTTTGGCAGCCAAGTTGCTTTGTAGATAGACCACTGGGTCTGGAATCAGGAAGACCCAAATTCAATTTCTGCCTCAGATTCTTTCCAGCTGTGAACCTGGGCAAGTCACTATTTATCTCAGTTTCCTCATCTGTAAAATGAGAAGGAAATGGTAAATCAACCTAGTGGTGTCTTTGCCCAAAAAACCTAAATGGGGTCTTGAAAGAGTCAGACACTAAACAATAACAGCAAATATATGATTTAGTGGCCCCCATTTTTATTTGCCTTTGACACTGATGATTTGCAGTGTTCTTATTCATCATATATGTATATATATATGTTTATACATATATATATCAAATATACTCTCTTCTGACCTCTGACTCTGCCATCACCCTATCAAAGGCTACAATGGAGTCAAGAAGAATGAGAACTGAGGAAAAACCATCGGATTTGATAATGAGGAGATAGATCTTTCTAAAGCATAGATATGACTGTATTATATATATGTATATGTGTATGATCACATAAATACATATATACACATGTATGTATGTATAAACTCTAGTGCTTCCCTACCACCTCCAGGATCAAGTATAAAATCCTATTTGTTATTAAAAGCCCTTTATAAGCTGACCCCTTCCTACATTTCTAATCTTCTTAGACTTTACTCACCCCTCTATATCCTGCAATCCAATGACACTAGCCTCTTTATGATTCCTCTCCTAAAACACTCAATTTGTTGACTGGCCATTTTCAGTAGATTCCTATTTACCTATATGCTTTTTCTCTGATCTCTTCTTCCTGGCTTCCTTCAAGTCCCAGTTAAAATTCTTCTTTTCTCTCCCCGATCCTATTCAATGCCAGTATCTTCAACTTATTCTGTCTATATTTTGTTTGCACATAGTTCTTTGCATGTTATCTTCCTCATTAAACTATGAACTCTTGAAAGACTGTCTTTTGTCTTTATTTGTATCTCCAGTACTTAGCACAGTGCCTGGCATATAGTTAGCACTTAATAAATGTTTAGCATTAACTGAATACATGGAGAACACAATGCTAGACACCATGGAAAAGACAAAGTTTAAAAATTTCCTGTTAAACTGTAAATTTTTTGAGTGCAAGAAAGGTATTATTCATTTTTCCCTTTCAGCTCTCTTACACCAACCATAGTGTCCTACACATTGGAGTTACTCAATAAATATTTTATATAGTTAGTAACAGAATGAATTATTTCTTGGTTATTGTATCATATGATTCATGAACCCTAAAGTTGAAAGGATCTTGAGAAATCGTGTTCTGCTCATGTTAGATATACCACTTAGATCAGTGGTGTAATGGTGGTGGACTTGATATCAAGAAAACCTGCTTCCAAAATTTACCAGCTATATAACCCAAAGCAAGCAATTTCCCCTCACTCAGACTCAGTTTCTTCATCTGTTAAGTAAAGATTCTATTAAAAACTACCTTACAAAGTCATTGTTAAAATTAAAAGAGATCACATATATAAAGTGCTTGGCAAACCTTAGGGTATTTATAAATGCTGGAAATTAAATAGTATTTTAAAACAATAATCATATTATTTTAAATTATTAAACAATTGTCATTTAATGACTACCATTTATAAGCACTTCAAAGTTTGCAAAATACTTTTACCTTATTTTTTTGATCTACTATAAATGCTATTTATATTATTATAAGTAGCAGAAAGTTACTGTTATTTTCAATCCCATCTAGCAATCCTAGGTTACAATGGGCATGGAGATTTCTAAGGAAGTATTGTACCTATCCATACTTGAGATATTTATCTTAGTTATACTCTATTAGACACAACTTAACAGATGTTTATTAAGTGCCATCTGCAAAACATTGCACCAGGTGTTATGAATATGAACATTTAAAAAATGATACATTCCTTAACTCAAATAATTTATATTCTAAAGGAGGCTGTGACATTTAACCAATATATTTGACATAAAATACAATGTAATAAGAACAAGTAATCACCAAAAGAAGTGATTTTTTTAAAGTGGGCAGATGACTTTTCATCTGTATAGTATCATGGAATGTTTCATGGAGTACTTGGAAAAGCATTATGATACAGTGGGAAATTGATAGATTTGGAATGAGAAAAGGCATGGATTCAACTTCCATCCATGATACTAGTTGTAAGGCTATTGATAGATTATCTAACTTGAGACTCAATTTCCTCTTATCTAAAGTGGGGAAAATAATTATCTGTAATACTGATTTCACAGGATTGTTATAATAGTCACACTGTGTTATATAAAATGCTCCATAAACCTTAAAGTACTATAACACCTTAATTATTATTGTTATTAAGGGATATGTTTTCAATAGGAGAGAGTGGATTTATATGATAAAATCAAAACAACATTCTGCTTGATGTCAAAGGCTGAGAACTAAAAGCAATTTCTGAAAGTTGAAAAGAAGCAAGTTTAGATTTCATGAATATGAAATTAAGGCTATCTAAAATTAAAATGGGCTGCTTTAAGTAAGTCTTTACTTTGTGGATTCCTTCCAGTAAAAACTGGGATGTCCATTTGTTAGATATATTGTAGAAGAAATTCTTGTTCCAATATAGGTTAGAATTGTTGGACCCTATAATTCCTTCCAACTCTGAGTTTTTATTTGATGATTCTTTTTTGTTATGGTTGTTGTTTAGTCATATTAGTCATGTCCAACTTTAATGACCCCATTTTCTGTGGGTACCCACTAATCTAGTTTGGCTAATATTTAGAGCATATGAAGAGGATAAATGTGACATTAGTCCAAAAAGGTGAGTTGAAGCCAGAGTTTGGAGGCTTTTAACTGTCAAGTATTAAAATATAATTATGGGTAATTTCTGGATACTTACTTGATGTGTTCCCTTTGCCTCTGAAAATAATAAAATGAGGTTTACCTATTTAAAAATTGGATTTTGCTAATGCAGAGAAGATTAGGAGGGAAGCAATAAATTGGGAAATCATCTTTACATTTACAGGTTCTGATAAAGGCCTCGTTTCTAAAATATATAGAGAATTGTCTCATATTTATAAGAATTCAAGCCACTCTCCAATCAATAAATGGTCAAAGGATATGAACAGACAATTTTCAGATGATGAAACTAAAACTATTTCTAGTCATATGAAAAGGTGCTCCAAATCATTATTGATCAGAGAAATGCAAATTAAGACAACTCTGAGATACCACTACATATCTGTCAAATTGGCTAAGATGACAGGAAAAGATAATGACAACTGTTGGAGGGGATGTGGGAAAACTGGGACACTGATACATTGTTGATGGAACTGTGAACGGATCCAACCATTCTGGAGAGCAATTTGGAACTATGCTCAAAAAGTTATCAAAGTGTGCGTACCCTTTGACCCAGGAGTGTTTCTATTGGGCTTATATCCAAAGAGGTCTTAAAGGAAGGAAAGGGACCCACATGTGCAAAAATGTTTGTGGCAGCCCTTTTTGTAGTGGCTAGAAACTGGAAATTGAAAGTTATGGTATATGAATGTTATGGAATATTATTGTTCTGTGAGAAATGACCAGCAGGATGATTTCAAGAGGCCTGGAGAGACTTGCATGAACTGATGCTGAGCAAAATGAGCAGAACCAGGAGATCATTATACACAGCAATAACAAGACTATATGATGATCAATTCTGATGGACATGGCTCTCTTCAACAATGAAATGTTTCAAACCAGTTCCAATTATTCAGTGATGAAGAAAGCCATATACCCCCAGAGAGAGGGATATGAATGTGGACCACAACATAACATTTTCACGCTCTCTATTGATGTTTGCTTGCATTATGTTTCCCTTTTCAGATTTTTTTTCTTGTAGATCCGACTTTTCTTGCACAGCAAGAGAACTGTAAAAATATGTATACACATATTCGATTTGTCAAGTATTTTAACATAATTAGCATGTAGTAGACTTCCTGCCATGTAAGGGAGGGGTGGAGCTTGGGGGGGGAAATTTGTAACAGAAAGCTTTGCAAGGGTCAATGTTGAAAAGTTACCCATACATATATTTTGCAAATAAAAAGCTTTAATAAAATGAAAAAAATAATAAAAAATAAAAATTGGATATTGTATTTAACTTTTAATCCATGGCTTTTTCAATGAGCACAAAAATAAAGCTAATTTCAGTCTAATGTTATTAATTAATGCCACAAAAAGTGGACTTCTAAGTGAAATAACATTGAGGAGTTAATTAGCTCCATATCAATAATGTACAAGTAAAAAATACAAGCCTTAGCAGCCAAAATTGAAATTACAAAACATTATCTAACAATTCTTTTCAAAGAAGACTCTAGTAAAATTAGGTTAGACTGGGCTACTTGATTATACTAGCAGACCCAACAATATGTGGACAATTCACACACCAAATTACCTGAATAACAGTAGAGGTTTGAAGTTGGTGACCAGCATAAGAGGAAGAAAAGGGTTGGCAGCTAGATTGAGAAGGCATATAGAATCTAGAGCAACGGGTGTCTAATTCAAATAAAAATGAATCTGTATGGACTGCATATTGACTTAGAATATCACAAATTAATATTATTTATGTTGCATTATATTTTCATTTATTTTGTTAAACATTTCTCAATTACATTTAAATCTAGGCTAGGCTTCATTGGGAATGTTGTGGATAAATTTCAGCTGTAGGCTACTAGTTTGATGCCTCTGGCCTAGAGACATCCTGAGAGGGACTGGAATGAAAGGAGTTAATACTAGCCTTGTGATATTATTAACACAGGGAACTTCTGGATAAGGAAATTCTATCTATCACTTCAGGCCAATATATCCTCTGAAACTTATAGTTCTAGAGTTCCTCCTGGAACACTGAGAAGTTTTCATTTATCCACACAACCATTATATGTCTGAAGCAGGTAGTTGAACCCATGGGTTAGTTCAAAACTAGTGGTCTATTCACTATATTTGTTCTCAGCTAGGCAAAGTACAGTTTATCTTCCCAGAGCAATAAAAAAATACTAAGTTCAAAGAGAAACGGGAGGAAGGACAAATAAATTATTAGAACCAGTATGTGGAAATCAAGAGCCAAATTTTCCCAACCTCATCTTTAAGAAACCAGAGGTGTAATGAAAACAATGGCATATTCTTCTTAGAACTTGCAGGAATTGGGCTAAACATGTATAAAAACCACAAGATTTCTTTTTTGATTCTCTTTTTCTTTTAGTTCCAGAAGTTGCTGTTTGACATGTTGCTTCTGTGAATTTGGGTTGATTATCATAAACTTGTTCCAATACATGAAACTTCTTTTAAAGAAAGTTGGCAATATCTCTCTGAAATATTTAATAATCAGAGAAAAAACCCAACAACTGGAAACAAAAGTTGAACTGAGTGTTTCTTCTTGAATTCCCAGACAATCATTAGAAGAAATTAACTTCAGGGTGAAGGTTGATTATATTATATTAATGATATGATAAAATGACTATACCAAGTCAAGTAATTTTGTGCTCAATGCTCCCTAGTAGCAAGGGAATTGTTGAAAATATGAGGATAGCAGGCAGTAGTAATGACATAGTTAAACTAGTTAAACACTGAAGTAAAGTTCATAAATTGTATTCTTTACAACAACCAGTGAAGCAGTCAACATAACTATGATTATTTTCATTTTGCAGATGAGGACTCAGGCTCAGAAAAGTTTACCCAAAAATCATAAGGCTAGTAAGTGCCCATACCCATACTCTGACCCAAGTCATAGGATCAAAGTACTAGGAAAGAATCCAGGTTATATATTCCAACACCCTCATTTTATAAAGAAATTCAGGCCCAAGCAGGCTAAATGGCTTGCTTGAAATCGCACAGCTGGAAAGTAACCGAACTGCAATTTTGACCCAAGTCTTCTATGTCTAGATGCAACACTGTTTTTCATTATTTCACATTGTCTTTTGATTACAAGTTCTTTGATCTTTCTTAATAAGCTATACTTTATCTCAAACTTCTAAAACCTAAGATAATATGAATTACTTCTTAACAAATCATAACAGGATAGATTTCAATAAAAATAAGAAATTAAATGCAATGGTGGAAGATATTAAATCAAATAGGATTAGCAAAGCTTTGATTTTCCCCAAGAACATTCCCCAAGAGACAGTTAAATCTAGAGAAATAGTGAAACCTAAGGCAGATAGGTGGCATATTCAATAAAACGTGAGGCTTTTACTTAAGAAAACCACTGTTTAAATCCTGCTTTAGACACATGCTAGCAATGTGATTCTAAGCTAGTCACTTAACCCCATTCAAGTAGTCCCAGGGTTGAGGTGAGAATCAAAATAAAGTAAAATATGTTATGTGCTTAGCAAACCTTAAAGCATTGCATAAATACTACCTCACTGTTGTTCTTTTTATTAGACATCTCTATTAACCTGAATTTCAGTGTAGATTTCTGGGAAAGGGAGTAGTCACATTTTGTAGGATTTTTCAGAGCAATAGTAATGATTATTTTACATGATCTTCAGGATAATGTTAAAATTCAAGACATTCATTTAGATATGATAAATTGAGGAAAACTTCCCAAATGAATAGAAAAAATCTTTACTTATCTTTAAATGAGAAACATTTTAGAATTGACTTTGAGTCTTGTCCAAGAGTCAAGGTTCCAGAATTCTCCATAAAATTGTGACTTTCAAAAGCAAAGGATAAATTCATATTCTACAATTTAAAAGAGTGAAAAGGTTGTTATATATTTTAAGTGCCACTCTTCCTACCTGGCCCCTCCCCCAGCTTACCACATCACTTCAATCTTATCTGGATGGTGTCTGATCCAACTACTTTTTTTCATGTCATACACTGCCAGTCTCTGAAATTCAAGAAACAGTATCCCCAATCTGATAAAAAGAGATGCAAAGCTTACTATCAACCGTGTACTGATGGTACTATAGACTTAATTACCTCACTATCTTTCTGATTAGTCTCATATAACACTGAAGAAAAAGGGAGATAGGAAAAAAAAATAGCTTCTTCACATCTCACAATGGACAGGAGAGGAAAGGATGAGCAGAAGAGTAAAAACAATTCAAGTTTATTATAGCTTATACCCTACAAGTTAGAAGGAAATTAGCCCATTATTACAGAAACAGCAACATGAATTTACTATCTTGAATGACTGGGCATTTTGTAGAACATCTAAGAATTATATTGAAAAATATATTTCATGCAATTTAGCATGAATCTAATTAAGGAAATTTCTTTTGCATTGACATAGCTCAATATTTATAATGTCCTACTACAGCTGTGTAAATGGAAAGAACATCAACCACAATAAAAAAAATGTTGTATAATGGTGATGGTCAAGCTTGAATTCAAAAGAAGAGAGGAAAAAATGCATCTTTCTTCCTTCTTTGCAGAGACAGAGAATATACTGCAAAGCACAGTTGAGATGTTAATTGATTTTGCTGAACTGCTTTGTTTTATTTACTCTTTATTACAAGGGAGGATTTTCTAGGAAGCTGAGTGAAAGGAAGAGCTATATATTTGGAAGCAAAAGTGATGAAAAGAAAAATGTCTATTTTTAAATGCCAATAGACTATGCTCAAAACCATAACTAGCATGGGACAAAAGGGAATTTATCCCTGGTAACTGACATATGGGAGGAGCACACTTCTACAGCAGGTTACAGTAGCCTTACTTTATTTGATTGAAATAGATGGCATTTCAGTACCAATTTAATGATTATCAAATTACCATAAAGGAGACACCTATCAAAATCCAAGAACTTAAGAAAACACTTGGGATATGAGAGGCTAGACTGGCTACCAGATGTTTGTTCTTTTAGTATTATTGTATTATGAAGCTCATTTTATGTAAGGCGAAATGTTTTGCCAGAGGACAGAACTAGCAACAATGAGAGGAAGCTGCAGGGAGGGAAGATTTTAACTTAAATAAAGAAAAACTTGCTAACAATTAGAAATGTTCAAAAATAGAACAAACTGTCTTAAAAGGTAGTGAGTTCTCCATCACTGAAGATCTTCAAGTGAAGACTGGATGACAACTTCTAAGAGGCTCTGTGGAAGTGATTCCTGCATGGGAATGGGCTAAATTAGATGACCTCTAAGTTCTCTTCTTACTTTAAGATTCTGTGATTCTAAATAACATATATTACAGATCAATCAATCAACAAGTATTTATTAAGCATCTATTATTTGAGAAGTCCTATCCTAGGTGCTAGAGAGATTTAGGTAGCTCAGTAAATAGAACTCTAGGCCAAGCCCAGAATTAAAATTTGACCTTAGACAATCACTAGCTGTGGGATCCTGGGCAAGTTATTTTAATTCAGTTTGCCTTAAATCACTGGAGAAGGAAATGACAAATCACTCCAGTATCTTTGCCAAGAAAATTCTACAATACAGGATCATGAAGAGTAAGACACAACTGAACAACAAAAATCCTAGGTGCTGGGGACTCAAAAACAAAAATGAAAGTCTTTACTCCCATAGAGTTTACATTCTATCATGGAAACAACATATATACCCATAAAATAGGAGCAAAATATAGACAAAGTAAATGATAATTGCATAATTCAAATCATTGCCACTAAATTATGTTCAAATAATAAACTATACCAGTTTTAATGGAGTTTTTCTTGTCAGGATTTATTTTCTACCAAGCGAATCATAATGCACCTGATTATTTCAATATGGGAAAAATATGTCTAGAAAATTTAAAAGGGAAGAGAGGTAATAATTTGATGGGATATATAAAAATCTATCCATATATATGAATACATATAGAATATATATATATATATATATATATATGCACGCGCACACACACACACACATACATATAAATGAAGGAGCTCTGAATAGACACTTGAAGTTACAATTCTCTTGTCCAGGGAGTAGCCACTCCCAGATAGTCTTGTGGAAATCCCAATAGTCTTGAGCTCATAGCAACCCTGAAGAAATGATCTCATTGTAATTTAGTTTGTAAGAATAGTAACTAGTATACTAACCATATCAAAATAATGCATAAGTAAGGTTCAATTAAGGAGCCATTCAAAACTGCTGTGAATAGTGGTTCAATCAAGCAAGAAACATTAGGCTTCATGTTTGCTACAATAATAATTCTCAGAAAAGAACAGGTCAAAAATAGCACCTCCTGGAATTCATTTCAGAATCTCATTAGGAGATACACAATGAAAACAGAATCTAATTCACTAGAATGAAAATATAAATTTTAAATTCAATAGAACACGAGTAGATATAGTAGGACAAACCAGAATAGACACATATAGGTATGCCCAGTTCTTTTCAGTGGAGTATACAAAATTTTATTTTTTAAAAGGAGAACATTTAAATAATAACTAATTTTAAATATTAATTGTTTTAAAGTAATAATTGATTTTAAATAATAATTAGTTTAAATAATAATTAAATAACAAGGGACATAAATTTTATTCATCAAACCAAGACACTAAAACTGAACTAAACTTTAAAAAAAAATAACTAAACCTTACTTCTAAAAGGAACCAAACAATACCTCTTGGGGCATGCTGGGGAATATTCAGCTTATATTGTATATATACGTCTATAGACATACAACATTACTGTAGCTCAGCTTTGCATATATCTTTCTAAATTTTTTGATGTTTACAGAATCCATTAAAATTTTAAAAATCAGTGTTTGTTCTATCCATTTACCTGAACCCCTACCAACTCCTTTTTCATCACTATGGCTTCTCTACCCATTCTCCACGTGTCCACAAAGAAGGATAGGAAAACAAGGCTTTATTAAGTATCTACTGAACATCAGGAACTTGGTAAGCATTTTTCAAATATCACAAGAACTCTGAGAGGTGGCAGAGAACCTCTGGCATTTACTACCTACACCTTTTGGGCTCTCATTTTCCTCATTCATAAAATTGGATTGAGTCACCTGACTTCTAAATTTATGAACTGTAATAATAAAAGTTCACATCTCTACAACATGAAACACCTATTCTGATTAAGGTAAAGTGATGAAAAGACAGCCTTATGCAGAAAGGGATTTTACTCTTGATTGGTTGAAAGAATTTTGAGGGTGATTATGCATATATGTTTAAGGGACTTCAGTTGTGTGGAGATACTTTGAGAAAGGACCTCAAGGGAAGGGTGGGGGCTGCAAACTTTTAGAAAGCATATTAGAGCCTGTAAGTCATGCCCCTATCATGTTCCTTAACCTAGAAGCTGCTGGGAGTGGACCTCTGAACAGTGAGGTCATTCTCTCTCCCTTGGTTTGAACTTATAGGTTTTAATCTTGTTCCCAGAAAAAAAAGGCTCTTGTACTATTGTATTTCTTTGGTCTGTACTAATATGTATTATGAAATTCTTGACTTCATTTTCTGTTTTTGCTTGAATAGATGGACTTCCTTAAGTTTTTAAATTTGTTATGGTCTTTTGTACAAACAGCTTGTTTGTACAAATAATTGGGAAGGGGCTAAAATGGTAGATTTAAGTTGAGGGTTAGCCCTTCACTTTGAGTGTCCTCTAAACCCCTTAAAAGACTTATCTAGACTAGAGATATTTGGAGGTTGTGAATGGATATAATTGTAGGCCATCACCACTTTTGGAGACGGAGGGAAAAAAGTGTCCAAACTTGGTGATCCTAGAGTCTACCTGCCCCTCCACTAATAACAACTAGGCTGTCAACAATATTCTTTCCAAAATTTCTTATAAAGGAAAAAAGGCCTCATGGAGACAGGGTGTTCCAGATCAGATCTCACATATCTGTCCTTGTCTCCCATGAGATTGTGTATGTATTCTTTATGTATGAAAATCCCACATAGAAATGTGTATATATATATATATATGCATAAATATATACATACATATGTGTGTATATCTACATTTTGGAGAATACTAGGCCTGGAATCAGGAATACTCATCTTTGTGAGTTCAAATTCGGGCTCAGAAATTTACCAATTCTGTAGTTGTGGAACCCTGGGCAAGTTACTTTATACTGTTTGCCTCAGTTTCCTCAGCTGTAAAATGAACTGGAGAAGGAAATGGTAAATCATTCCATCATCTTTTCAAAGAAAATCCCATATGGGATCATGAAGAGTCACATGCTATTGAAATGATTCAACAACATATATGTAATGTGTGTTGTATAACATATATGTAACCCATGTGTTGTGTGTATATATTCACACATTTTTGCTTATTTACATATAAATATTATATATATATATGTATATATATATAAATACATGCACATATAAGTGCTCTTTAGTTTTCAAATACTGTGACTAAATCTCCAAGTCAGAATGGACCTCAATTGCTACTTAGTCTAAATCATTTCTTTCCCCAAAATAATATAAGCTTTATTATTTCTATTTCACACATATACCCAATCTCTCAAATTTGGTTCTGTGAAAGTTACAAGAATGTGGTTTCCTCCCTTATTTGCAGAGATTATGAGGTAGGAGATTATAGCTACCAAACATCACATATACTGTCAGCCTTGAGTGATGTGTTGTTTGTGGTTTTGCTGAATTTTCTTTTTTGCTCTTTCTTTTTTACTCTCATATAAGGAAGGAAGGGAAAAGGGGAAATCAATTATATAATACCTACTATGTGTCAGAACTGTGCTGCACTTTATAATTATCTCATTAGATACCCACAGCAACCCTGGATGGTAGATCCTGTTACTATCCCATTTTATAGTTTTAAAAACTTAGGCAAACAGATATTAAGTGAATTGTGACCCTAGTCACACAGCTAGTATAAGTATGTGAATCTGAATTTGGTTGTTTGGGTAGAGGAGGGAGGGGCATATTCATCAATGAAGGTGATATAAAACCAAAATATATCTATACAATTTTAACAAATCTAATTGATTTTCCTTATTCTAGTTTCTTCTCTCTCTAATCTATTCTCTACATCAGCAATAAGTTTGATACTTCTGCCCTCCACAGTTGCTTAAACAATCTTCCTAAGACATAGGTCTGATTCACTTTATTCTCAAGCATTTAAAAAAAAACTTCAGTGAAAAGGATATAACACAAGAGTCCTTGACTTGATATTTAAGCCATCCACAATCTGGTTCCACCCTACCTTTCCTTATGTATTTCACATTGCATTGCATTTTAAGCCTTCTGGATTCCAGACAAACTGAACTAGCTTTTTCCCAAAATCAACATTCTTCAATCTCCTATATTATATCCACTCTAAATCTATCTATTCTGTGGAGTTCTCTTCATCCTCATATCATATATGATGTCTCCCTTCACATGCCCATACCATCCTATCTTTATTTAAATATATATATATATTTATTCAATTACATGTAAAAACATTTTTTGACATTTGGGGGTTTTTTTTAGTTTTAAATTCCAAATTCTATCTCCACCCCCCACCTTCCCCTTCTCCCTTCCTGAGACAGTAAGCAATCTGAAATAGGTTATACATATGTAATCATGTGAAACAATTCTATCTTAATCATTTTATACAAGAAGACTCAAATAAAAGGAAAAAAAACGAATGAAAGTGAAAAATAGCACTTCAGTCTGTATTCAAATAATATCAGTTATTTCTGTGGAAGAAGATTATATGCTTCATCATTAGTCCTTTGAGATTGTCTTGGATCACTATTCTGGAAATCAATTTGTAACTGTGCCCAAAGGGCTATAAAACTGCGCATACTCTTTGGTCCAGAAGTCTCACTACTGGGTCTGTATTCCAAAGAGATAAAAGAGGGGAAGAGATCCACATGTGCAAAAATTTTTATAACAGCTGTTTTAGTAATGACAAGGAACTGGAAATTGAA
Source organism: Myrmecobius fasciatus (assembly GCA_023553655.1). Classification (NCBI taxonomy): domain Eukaryota; kingdom Metazoa; phylum Chordata; class Mammalia; order Dasyuromorphia; family Myrmecobiidae; genus Myrmecobius; species Myrmecobius fasciatus. The sequence continues at coordinate 200,798 of JAJPUD010000709.1, read as the reverse complement.
TGGATGTCCACCAGTTGGAGAATATCCGAATAAGTTATGGTATATGAATATGTGATGATTAACTGTGATAGATTTGGTTGTTCTCAATAAGGTAGTGATTCAAGGCAATTCCAATAGATTTGGGGTGGAAGATGCCAATCACAATCAGACAAAGACCTTTGGGGACTGAATATGGATTGAAGCAAAGAATTTTCACCTTTTTATTTCTTTGTTTGTTTTTTCTTTCTTGTGTTTTTTTTTCCTTTGTCTTGTACAATATGAAAACATATGGAAGCATGCTTAAAAAGATTGCAACTATTTAATTAAACTATATCAGATTGCTTGTTGTCTTGGGGGAAAGGGAGGGAGAAAAATTTAGAATACAAAGTATTACAAAAATGTATGTTGAAAATTACCTTTACATATATATATGTAAAATAAAATATTATTAAACATTTTTAAAAGAAGAGATTGTCTTGGATCATTGTATTCCTGAGGACAGCAAAGTCATTTACAATTCTTCATCACACAATATTGCTATTACTGAATACAACATTCCTCTGGTTCAACTCACTTCACTTTGTAGCAGTTCATGTAAGACTTTCTGGATTTTTCCAAAATCATTCTGCCTGTCATTTCTTATAGCACAATAATATTTCAACACAATCATATATCATAATTTGTTCAGGCATTCCCTAATTAATGGGCATCCCTTCAATTTACAATTCTAAGCTCCCATGAAAAAAAAAAGAGCTGCTATAAATATTTTTGTACAAATAGGTCCTTTTTTCTCTTTTATGTCTCTGAGATAAAGATTTAGCAATAATATTACTAGATCAAAGGGTACGCACTGTTTTATAGCCCTTTGGGTAGAGTTCCAAATTGCTCTCCAGAATAGTTGAATCAGCTCACAGTTCCACAAACAATATATTAATGTCCCAGTTTTCCCATATCCTCTCCAACACCCATCATTTTCCTTTTTTGTCATATTAAGCAATTTTATAAGTGCTAATTTGCATTTTTCTAATCAATAATAATTAAAAGCATTTTTCCATATAACTATAAATAGCTTTTTTCTTTGTCTGAAAACCTCTTGTTCATATTCTTTGATCATTTATCAATTGGAGAACAACTTGTATTTTTGCAAATTTGATTCAGTTTTCAGTTATATATATTTCAGAAATTAGGCCATATTTTACCCTTATTATAATTTTTCTTCTCTCTACAAACTCTCTATACTATCTCCCTCTCTAACAAAAGACCTCACTTGCTACTTTACTGAGAAACAGAATTTATTCACCATGAGCTCCCTTTCCTCTTCTAATTTATATCTGAAAAACTGCTTGTCATGTACCCCTCTTCTCTCTTCCCTTTCCTCCCTACTCTCTCATGAAGGAGTGACCCTTCTCCATGACATGGCCAACAACTCTATTTGTACCTTTGATCCCATATCCTCCCATCTTTTCCCATCTCCTCTGACAAATTGTCCCCACAGTCTCATTTCTTTGTTTCACTAACGTTTTATTTTTCCGTCTCTATTGGCTTTTTTTTTCTAATTCACTTTTAAAACCCCTGGTACTATAGCTTACTGGTTCATTATTCAATTAAAATTTCTCTCTCCAAAGTTGTCTATGATTTGTATCAAATCTGATGGCCTTTCCTCAGCCCTCATAATACTTGACCTCTCTGCAGCATAAGACATTGCCAATTACTCTCCCCTATCTGGGTTTTTGTGACACTGCTTCCCCTAGTTCTTCTACCTATCAGTGAACCTTTCTCAGTTTCTTTTAAGAATCTTTATTCATATATTGCCCTTAGATGTAGAGTACTCGTAAAGCTCTATCCTGCCCTTTTCTCTCTTTACTTTTTTTCAATGATTTCCCTTGAGTTCAATTTTCATCTCTATGCAAAGAGTATAGAGACATAGAGAATGAGGGAAAGAGAGGAAAGATAGAAATAAAGAGAGAAAGAGAGAGAGACAGAGAGAGACAAAGAGAAAGACATACAGACAGATACATACACATAGAGAGACAGACAGACAGAGACAGAGAGAAAGAGGCAGAGAGATACAAAGACAGAGACAGAGAGATAAAGACAGAGACCGAGACAAAGAGAGAATATCATTCAGGCTCAACTGGAATATAGGCTTGGATATATCAGCAGGAAGAACAAGATATATCTGCCCAAATCCAACCTTTAGCCTGCTAAGTTGGCAAGACTCCTGTACCTGAAGAAGCATCAAAACTTTTTTTTCCATTTTTTATTAAAGCTTTTTATTTGCAAAACATATGCATGAGTAATTTTTCAACATTAACTCTTGCAAAGCTTTCTGTTCAAAATTTTTCCCTCCTTACCCCCACCCCCACCTCTAGATAGCAGGTAGTCCAATCAATACATGTTAACTATGTTAAAATATATGACAAATCCAATATATGTATACATATTTACCCTGCTATACAAGAAAAATCAGATCTAAAAGAAAAAGAAAACCTGAAAAGGAAAACAAAATGAAAGCAAACATCAAGAGAAAACATGAAAATGCTATGTTGTGGTCCACACTAAGATCCCACAGGCCTCTCCCTGGGTGTATATGTCTTTCTTCATCACTCAAAAACTGGAACTGGTTTGAAACATCTCATTGTTGAAATGTCCATTAGAATTGATCATCATATAGTATTGTTGTTGCCGTGTATAATTATCTCCTGGTTCTGCTCATTTCGCTCAGCATCAGTTCATGCAAGTCTCTCCAGGCCTCTCTGAAATCATACTGCTGGTCATTTCTTATAGAACAATAATATTCCATAACATTCATATACCATAATTTATTCAGCCATTCTCCAATTGATGGGCATCCATTCAGTTTCCAGTTTCTAGCCACTACAAAAAGAGCTGACACAAACGTTCTTGCACATGTGGGTCCCTTTCCCTCCTTTAAGATCTCTTTGGGATATAGACCCAATAGAAATACTGCTGAGTCAAAGGGTATGCACAGTTTGATAACTCTTTGAGCATAGTTCCAGATTGCTCTCCAGAATGATTGGATCCATTCACAGTTCCACCAACAATGTATCAGTGTCCCAGTTTTCCCATATCCCCTCCAACATTCATTATTATCATTTCCTGTCATCTTAGCCAATCTGGCAAGTGTTTAGTGGTATCTCAGAGTTGTCTTAATTTGCATTTGTCTGATCAATAATGAGTTGTAGCACCTTTTCATATGATTAGAAAGTTTTAATTTCTTCATCTGAAAATTGTCTGTTCATATCCTTTGACCATTTATCGATTGGAGAATGGCTTGAATTCTTATAAATTTGAGTCAATTCTCTGTGTATTTTAGAAATGAGGCCTTTTGCTCCAAATCACTGTTGATCAGAGAAATGCAAATCAAGACAACCCTGAGGTATCACTTCACACCTGTCAGATTGGCTAAAATGACAGGAAATGATAATGACGAATGTTGGAGGGGATGTGGGAGGGCTGGGACACTGATGCATTGTTGGTGGAGCTGTGAACGGATCCAACCATTCTGGAGAGCAATTTGGAACTATGCTCAAAAAGTTACCAAACTGTGCATACCCTTTGACCCAGCGGCATTTCTATTGGGCTTATATCCCAAAGAAATCATAAAGGAAGGAAAAGGCCCCACATGTGCAAGAATGTTTGTGGCAGCCCTTTTTGTAGTGGCTAGAAACTGGAAATTGAATAGATGCCCTTCAATTGGAGAATGGCTGAATAAATTATGGTATATGAATATTATGGAATATTATTGTTCTGTAAGAAATGACCAGCAAGATGATTTCAGAGAGGCCTGGAGAGACTTACATGAACTGATGCTGAGTGAAATGAGCAGAACCAGGAGATCATTATACACGGCAACAACAGTACTATATGACGATCAATTCTGATGGACATGGCTCTCTTCAACAATGAAATGTTTCAAACCACCTCCAATTGTTCACTGAAGAAAGCCATATACACCCAGAGAGAGGGATGTGAAATGTGGACCACAACATAACATTCTCATACTCCTTGATTGATGTTTGCTTACATTGTGTTTCCTTTATCTGATATATCGTTTGTGTAGATAAGATTTTTCTTGCACAGCAATGATAAGTTTGGAAATATGTATACATATATTCGATTTGCCAATATTTTAACATAATTAACATGTAGTGGATATCCTGCCATCTAGGGGAGGGGTGGGGAGTTGGGGGGAAAAATTTGTAACGGAAAGCTATGTAAGGGTTATTGTTGAAGAATTACCCACACATATGTTATGCAAATAAAATTTAAAAAATATGAGGCCTTTATCAGAACCCTTAAATGTAAAAATGATTTCCCAAATTATTGCTTCCCTCCTAATCTTGTCTGCATTAGTTTTGTTTGTACAGAAACTTTTTAACTTAATGTTATCAAAATTATCTATCTGGTGTTCAATTAAGAGTTCCATTTCTTCTTTGGACACAAATTCCTTCCTTTTCCACAAGTCTGAGAGGTAAACTATCCTATGTTCCTCTAATTTGCTTATAATATCACTATGTCTAAATCATGAACCCATTTATATCTTATCTTAGTATATGATGTTAGTTGTAGGTTAATGCCTAGTTTCTTCCATGCTAGTTTCCAATTTTCCCAGCAGTTTTTGTCAAATACTGAGTACTTATCCCAAAAGCTGAGGTCTTCGGGTTTGTCAAACATTAGATTCCTACAGTTATTGCCTAGTTTGTCCTGTGATCCTATCCTATTCCATTGATCGACTACTCTATTTCTTAGCCAGTACCAAATGGTTTTGATGACCGCTGCTTTATAATATAGTTTTAGATCTGGCACAGCAAGACTACCTTCATCAGAATTTTTTTTTCATTAATTTCCTTGAAATTCTTGACCTTTTGTTCTTCCAGATGAACTTTGCTACTATTTTTTTCTACATCTGTGAAATAATTTCTTGGGAGTTGGATTGGTATGGCACTAAATAAGTAGATTAATTTAGGTAGTATTGTCATTTTTATTATATTCACTCGACCTACGCATGAGCACTTGATATTTTTCCAACTGATTAGGTCTGACTTTATTTGTGTGGGAAGTGTTTTGTAGTTTTATTCATATAGTTCCTGACTTTCCCTTGGCAGATAGATTCCCAAATATTTTATACAATCAACAGTTATTTTGAATGGAATTTCTTTTTGTATCTCTTCCTATTGAACTTTGTTGATAATATATAAAAATGCTGATGATTTATGTGGGTTTATTTCATATCCTGAAACTTTGCTAAAGTTGCAAATTTTTTATAGTAGTTTTTCAGTTGATCCTCTAGGATTCTCTAAGTATAGCATCATATCATCAGCAAAGAGTGATAATTTGGTTTCCTCATGACCTACTCCACTTCCTTTAATCTCTTTTTCTTCTCTTATTGCCAAAGCTAACATTTCTAATACAATATTGAATAGTAATGGTGATAGTGGGCAGTCTTGTTTCACTCCTGATCTTATTGGGAATGGTTCTTGTTTGTCCCCATTACATATGATGCTTGCTAATAGTTTTAAATAGATGCTACTGATCATTTTAAGGAAAAGTCCATTTATTCCTATACTCTCTAGTGTTTTTAATAGGAATGGATGTTGGATTT
>JAJPUD010000709.1:178786-194723 GCA_023553655.1 Myrmecobius fasciatus | reverse complement strand
CCTGGAGATTTTTTCTTAGGGAGTTGATGAATAATTTGTTCTATTTCTTTTTCTAAAATGGGGCTATTTAAATAATATATTTCCCGTTCTGTTAACTTTGCCAATCTATATTTTTGTAGATATTCCTCCATTTCATTTAGATTATCAAATTTATTGGCATAAAGTTGGGCAAAGTAAGTCCTAATTATTGCTCTTATTTCCTCTTCGTTGGTGGAAAGTTCTCCCTTTTCATTTTTGAGACTAACAATTTGATTTTCTTCTTTCCTTTTTCTAATTAAATTAACTAAAGGTTTATCTATTTTGTTGGTTTTTTCATAAAACAAACTCTTAGTTTTATTTATTAATTCAATAGTTTTATTATTTTCAATTTTATTAATGTCCCCTTTTATTTTCAGAATTTCAAATTTGTTATTTAATTGAGGGTTTTTAATTTGTCCATTTTCTATCTTTTTTAGTTGTAAGCCCAATTCATTGATCTTCTCTTTCTCTATTTTATGCAAGTAAGCATGTAGAGATATAAAATTTCCCCTTATAACCACTTTGGCCGTATCCCACAAATTTTGGTATGTTGTCTCATTATTGTCATTATCCTGGATGAAATTACTGATTGTGTCTATGATTTCTTGTTTCTCCCATTCATTAGGATTAGATTATTTAATTTCCAATTAACTTTTTCTCCTGGCCTTATATTACATGTGAGTTTTATTGCATCATGATCTGAAAAAAATGCATTTACTATTTCTGCCTTTTTGCATTTGATTGTGAGAGTTTTATGCCCTAACACATAGTCAATTTTTGTATAAGTTCCATGAACCACTGAGAAAAAAAAATAAACTCCATTCTGTCTCCATTCAATTTTCTCCAAAGATCTATCATACCTAACTTTTCTAACATTTTGTTTACCTCCTTAACTTCTTTCTTATTTATTTTGTGGTTTGATTTATCTAGTTCTGAGAGAGCAATATTGAGATCCCCCACTAGTATAGTTTTGCTGTCTATTTCTTCTTATATCCCCCTTAACTTCTCTAGGAATTTGAATGTTATACCACTTGGTACATATATGTTTACTGTTGATATTGCTTCCTTATCTATGGTACCCTTTAGTAAAATATATCTCTTTTAATTAGAACTATCTTTGCTTTTACTTGATCTGAGATCAGGATTGCTACCCTTGCATTTTTTGTTCACCTGAAGCATAATAAATTCTGCTCCAAACCTTTACCTTCACTCTGTATGTATCACTATGCTTTAGATGTGTTTCTTGTAAACAACATATTGTAGGACTCTGGCTTTTAATACAGTCTGCTATCCACTTCTGTTTTAAGGAAGAGATCATCCCATTCACATTTACAGTTAAAATAACTAATTTTGTATTTCCTGCCATATTATTTATCCAAAGTTATGTTTTTCTCCTGCCTTTTCCTCTTCCCTTCTCCCCAGTGTTTTGCTTTTGATGAACACCTCCCTCAAATAGTCCTCCCCCCTTTAGAGCTCCTCCCCCCTTTTTAATACCGTCCCCCTAATTCTTATATTTTCCCTTTTATTAGTCTTTCCCTTTCTTTACCCCCTTTCCCTCCCACTTGCCTTTAAGGTGGGACAAGTTTCTCTGTGAAACCAAATATGTCTGATATTCTCTCTTAGAGCCAAATCTGATGAGACTAAGATTCACACAATGCTCATCTTCCTCTCTTTTTTCCCTCAATTATAATAGCTTTTCTTTTCCTCTTCAAGAGATGTAATTTCCCTTATTTTACCTCCTTTTCCCTCTTTTTTCAGTATGATCTTCTTTCCAACTCTCGTTTCTTTTTCATATTATCAAAATGAAATCAAATTATATCCCCACTCTTTAAGTATCCCTATAGTAGAAATATAGTTCTCAAGAGTTCTTTCCTTTTTACCTTTTTATGCTTTTCTTGAGTTCTGTGTTTGGAGGTCAAATTTTTTGTTCAGATCTGGTCTTTTCATTAGAAATAGGTGAAATTCACCTATATCATTAAATGACCATCTTCTTCCCTGAAGGATAATGTTCATTTTAGCTGGATAGGTTATTCTTGGCTCTAATCCAAGTTCCTTTGCCTTTCAGAATATCAGATTCCAGGCCCTGCAATCCTTTAAGGTGGAAGTTAATAGATTCTGGGTGATCCTAATTGTGGCTCCTTGGTATTTGAATTGTTTTTTTCTGTCTGCTTGCAACATTTTTCCTTGGTGCAATAGTTCTGGAATTTAGTCACGATATTCCTTAGGGTTTTCATTTTGGCATTTCTTTCAGGAGGTAATTGGTGAATTCTTTCAATGGCTCTTTTACCTTCTGATTCTAAAACATCAGGGCAGTTTTCTTTCATGATTTCCTGGAAGATAGTGTTTAGGTTCTTTTTTCAGAGTGGCTTTCAGGAAGTCCAATAATCCTTAGATTGTCTCTCCTAGATCTATTTTCCAGGTCAGTTGTTTTTCCTAGGAGATATTTCATATTTTTTTCTATTTTTTCTTTTTTTGTTGTTTTTGTTTGACTGATTCTTTAAGTTTTATTGACTCATTCACTTCCATTTGTTTAATTCTAATTTTTAATGTATTGTATTCTTTAGTTACCTTTTTTAGCTCCTTTTGTAACTGGACAATATGTTCATTGCAGACTTTTGCCAATTCACCAATTTTGTTTTTCAATGAGTTGGTGTCTTTTTCCATTTCACCAATTTTGTTTTTCAGTGAGTTGTTAGCTTTTTCTATTTCACCATTTTTGTTTTTCAGTGAGTTGGTGTCTTTTTCCATTTCACCATTTTTGTTTTTTAGTGAGTTGGTATCTTTTTCCATTTTACCAATTTTGTTTTGCAGTGAATTGTTGTCTTTTTCATATCTCTGTTGCAGGGCACTATATACTTCTTGCACTGATCTCAATTCATTTCCCCATTTTTCTTCTAACTCTCTTTTGAGATTCTTTAGGCAATCTTCCAGATTGTGAAATGTGGGATTGTGAAATTGTGAAAAGGGAATGTGAATTCCCTTGTCAAATGGGGACCAGCTCATGTCTCCCTTTGTGGCTTCCTCTGGAGTTGCTTTCCCTTTAGGAACCTCAGAATCTGGGGTCTGTTCTTCCCTCTCTCCATAAAAGCTGTCTATGGTGAGAGTTCTTTTCCGTTTTTTATTCATTTTTTAGAGCTTGAGGTCTGTTTAAAGCAAAGGAGGGGCAGCTGCTTTAATTTGCCCTGGGGCAGTTCAGGTAGTTGACTTCTGGTGCAGGGTGATTGGGGCCAGGCCCGCCTTCTCAGTTATTTACAATCTACCTTTTACTAAAGGCAGATCTGCCAAAGCACCTGCCCACAATCAGGACAGAGTGGTCCAAGTGTCTCCCAGGGACTTCCCAGGTGCTTAGAATCTGCCATGCTCCATCCTAGCCTGGGTCCCCGCCCTGGCTGCACACTGCCACCTGAGTTCGGCAAACTGCCTGACCCCCTGCCTGACTGAAACAGACCTGCTCTGGAGATCCTCTAAGGTAGCTTCTTCTGGGAGTGTGTTGTCCTCCAAATGTTTGGCGAAGCTTTGACTCCAGAACCAGTTCAGAGGCTTCATCTGCTGTTGATTTGAGAGGTCAGAGGAGCTCACAGAGAGTCGCTCTCCACCATCTTGGCTCCGCCCCCAGCGTCAGAATTTCTTGAACTTACATTTATGCCATATCCTCTGCCCTGTTTCCCGTCAGGTTTGATGAGCAAGTTCCTCTTTCTACTTTCCTGACTGTGAGTGGCATAGGCCCATTGGAAACAGTGTTCACTAGTTTCCGGGATTTTTAGAGGCCATGAGATACATCATGATGTCTACTAGTATGCCCAGATCTATGGTATATGTGCTTAGGTCAAAGATCCCAGCAGACTTGTTTGATTCTCTACTAAAGTCTCCTTATTCTTAGGAGGTGACACTGAAATTTGATTTAAACGTGCCCTCATCCCAGAGAATGGCTGAGATCCAGTAGAGCACAGTGGGAAGAATGCCAGATTCGTAGTCAGAAGAATGAGATTAGAATCATAGCTCTGCAACTTACTGCCTGCATGGTCTTAGATGAGTCACTTACTTACCCTATCATAAAACCAATACTTACCTTCCTGCAGCTTCCACCCCATTGCTTGTGGTTTTGTCCTCTTGCACCAGAAAGAAAAATCCCTCCCACACATGATATCCTTTAAAATACTTACATACATTCCAATTGTTCAGTGATGAAGAAAGCCATACACACACAGTGAGAAGCCTGTGGGATCTGACTCTGGACCACAACATAACATTTTCATACTCTCTATTGATGTTTGCTTGCATTATGTTTTTCTTCTCAGGTTTTTTTTTTCCTTTCCTGTACAGCAAGATAATTGTATAAATATGTATACACATATTTGATCTGTTGTCAAATATTTTAACATAATTAAATGTATTAGACTTCCTGCCATCTAGGGAAGAGGGTGGAGGGTAAAAGAAAAAAATTTCTAACAGAAAGCTTTGCAAGGGTCAATGTTGAAAAATTATCCATGCATATGTTTTGCAAATAAAAAGCTTTAATAAAAAAAATAAAAATAAAATAAAATCCTCACATCTTTTGTTCCCCTCATTTTGTACTTGTAAAGCTAACTTGGTTTTTGTTATGAAATAAGTCCTTAAATTTTTGCCTATCCAATTTCATCTTATTAGATTCAGACTACTGTTCTAGCCTATTAAAATCGTTTTGGATCTTTCAGTATCCTTCTGGATCTTTTTTAGTCTTTTTGGAACCTGTCTGTCATCTAGTGTGTTAGCTATTCCTCCTATCTTGGTGTCAGTTACAAACTTGATGAGTACAACCTCTATATCTTTATCTAAATGATTGATAAAACTCTTAAATAGTTCAGGGTCAGGGGAGGAGCAATTAACAACTGTTGAGTTGAGCAATTAACAATGTATCTTTGAGTCTGGTAATCCAAACCAATTCTCAAAGTATCTAATCATTTTATCATCTAATGCATTGTCTTCATCTTCTCCACAAGAATGGCATGAAATACTTGATCAAAAGCTTTGTTAACATTTAGGTAAACTATATCCACATCATTCCTCTGATCTGCTCATTAAGTAATACTGTCAAAAAAGGAAATAAAGTTAGTCTGGCATGACTTGCTCTTGAAGTCATGCTGAGTCTTTGTAATCATCATTTTCCTTTCTAGACATTCACCAACCATCTGTTTAATGACCCATTCTGAAATTTTCATAGGAATTAAAGTCAAACTCACTGGTCTAAAGCTTGTAAAGCTCTCTTTTTATTGATTTTTTATTTTTTTCAATTTTTTTCAAAATTAAGACACTTGCCCTTCTCTAATTTTATGATACCCCTCTCATTTCCCAAGAGCTTTCAAATATCACTGCAAGTTACTCAGGAATCACGTTTGGATAAATAAATATTTATTAAGTACCTACTAGATGCCAGGTGCTAGGGATACAAAAAGAGGTAAAAGACTGTTCCTGTCCTCAAGAAGGCATAATCTAATGGAGGAAGACAACATGCGAGCAAACATATACAAAGTAAACTACCAAATAAATAGGAGATAATTAACTGAAGAAAGGCACCAGAATTAAAATGGATTGGCAAAGGATTCCTGTAGAAAGTGGGATTTTAGTTGGTACATAAAAGAAGCCAGAAAGATCAATGGGTGGAGCAGATAAGAAAGAGATTTTCAGGAATTCTGGAGCAGCCAGAAAAAAATGTTCAGATTGAATATTTTATTCATGTAATAGTCAAGAGGCCAATGCCATATCATAATGTATGTGGTAGGGAGTAAGGCATAATGATATTCATTAAAGGAAGCAAAGAATTCATTATTTATCTTGGGTAATCAGTAAGCTGTTAGCCATTTTTGGTTTTGTTATTTCTAGTTATTTCTAGATTATTTCCCTTTGTTGAGAAAACAGAAACAAAATATAAATTAAGTAATTCAGTCTTCTCTGTTATAAATTATTATTCCATCCATTCTAAGTCAAGGTCCTGTGCTCTCTTGGATTCTTCTTCTCCTAAGATAGCAAACAAAAAAACTTTTTTGATCACTTCTCTTCTTTCACTAGTTTTGTTAATTTTGAATTTTAGCACTCCAGAAACTATTTTTATATTCACCAATTCATCTCCGATGGTAGATTTTCTACTATCTGTAAGGTCATTAGATCTAGAAATATTCCAGCTCTGTAGTCATCATTCCCATATCATCTGATGGCTTTCTCTAGTTTTGTTTTATTTTGTTTTGTTTTTAGTTATTTATGGCCAATATTTATTCACAGTTCCTCAGGCATGTAACATACCACAGGATATAACCTTCAGTCATTGGACAATACTCACAAACCAGACTTCCAAGGAATAGTTGTCTAATTCTTCTTTGGTCTTAAATTTCTTCTTTGGAATTTGTGGCCAAAGAAGAACTGGACTGCATTAAATCGATAATTTTGATTATGTTAAATTGAAAAGGTTTTGCACAAACAAAACCAACGCAGATAAGATTAGAAGGGAAGCAATAAACTGGGAAAATATTTTATATTCAAGGTTTCTGATAAAAACCTCATTTCTAAAATATATAGAGAATTGACTCAAATTTATAAGAATTCAAGCCATTCTTCAATTGATGAATAGTCAAAGGATATGAACAGACAACTTTCAGATAAAGAAATTAAAACTATTTCTAGTCATATGAAAAGGTGCTCTAAATCACTATTGATCAGAGAAATGCAAATTAAGACAACTCTGAAGTACTACTATACACCTTTCAGATTGGCTAAGATGACAGGAAAAGATAATGATGAATGTTGGAGGGGAATGTGAGAAAACTGGGACACTAATACATTGTGGAGTTGTGAACTGATTCAACCATTCTGGAGAGCAATTTGGAACAATGCCCGAAGGACTATCAAACTGTGCATTCCCTTTGATCCAACAGTGTTGCTACTGGACCTGTATCCCAAAGAGATCTTAAAGGAAGGAAAGGGACCCACATGTACAAAAATGTTTGTGGCAGCCCTTTTTGTAGTGGCAAGAAACTGGAAGCTGAGTGAATGCCCTCAGTTGGAGAATGACTGAATAAGTTATGGTATATGAGTGTCATGGAATATTATTGTTCTATAAGAAACAATCAGTAATATGTTTTCCAGACAGACCTGAAGAGACGTATATGAACTAATGGTAAGTGAAGTGAGGAGAATCAGGAGATCATTGTACATGGCAACAGAAAGGTTATACAATGACCAATTCTGATGCACATGGATCTTTTCAACAATAAGATGATTTAGACCACTTCAATGGTCTTGTGATGAAGAGAGCCATCTGCACTCAGAGAAAGGACTGTGGGGATCGAGTGTAGATCGCGATGAAGTATTTTCACTCTTTTTGTTGTTGTTTGTTTGTATTTTGTTTTCTTTATCATTTTTTTTCCCTTTTTGATCTGGTTTTTCTTATACAGCATGATAATTGTGGAAATATATATAGAAGAATTACATATGTTTAATGTATAATGGATTACCCGCCATCTAGGGGAGAGGGTAGGGAGAAGGGAGGTAAAAAATTTGGAACACAAGGTTTTGCAAAGGTGAATGTTAAAAATTATCTATGCATATGTTTTGAAAATAAAAAACTTTAATTAAAAAAATAAAATAAAATAAATTCCTTCCTTCTCCAGAGATCTAAAAAGTACACTATCCCTTGTTCTCCTCTACAATATTAAGGCAAATGGCCTGACAAGCAAACTTGGGAATCAATGTACTGAGTGTATGGTGCTGGAGTTGAGAGGAAAGACTTTTGGTGGGGGAGGTTTTTACACAGAACCTAAATTACTACTCATTGGTAATATTATAGAAAAGATTCATGTGTTAGGGACATGTTGGGCTGAATTTTCTCTAAGATCTACTCTAAATCTGGGTATATGATTATATTAAATTCAATGAAAACTAACTTCTTTAGGTAAACTAATTTAAAACTTTTGCCAAGAAAGCACTGATTCAATGTGATATAATTTGGCAGGTGTCCTGCCAAATTATATTATATTACTTTTTTTTCCTTAGGAAGAAGCCCAAGCTTCCTTCAAAGTTCATGTCATATACAACTTTCTTCATAAAATCTTTTCTGTCTTGCTCACTCTTGTCCCCACCAACCAAATTATCTGTAATTTCTTCCTCTCAATCAGAATAGTACTTTGTGGGTTTCTCATGGGACTCATAGTACAGGTAGGTATGACAATGGAGAGAACAAGAAGCCTGGAAACAAGATACTTATTAGTTGTGTGACCCTGGTTAAATCATTTAACTCTACTAGCCTCAGTTTTCTCATCTGTAAAATGAACTGGAGGAAGAAAGGGAAAACCATTTTAGTATCTTTTCCCAAGAAAACCCCAAATGGGATCACAAAGAGCTGTACATAACTGAAACTACTAAACAATAACATGGTTTTTATATTCTTCCTTGGACTGAGATTATGTTTTTCATTCTCATGTTTTGGTTTTATACCTCTTCCCCCACTTGAAGCTATAAATTGGATGAATGCAAAGACCATGACTTACTCTTCTTTGGATAACATTGTTACTTAGATGACATGAAGCACTCAATAAATATTTGTTGAACTGAATTTGTTGAATGAATTGAATTCGACTACAAGTGAAAGATTACAGAATAATGAAGAGGTAATTCAGGACTTAAAAAGAGTTCAAATATTGTCAAATTTTCAAAAAATGGTAAGAGAGTAGTATTTCCAAACTCTATGTCAATATATTATACTTTGAGTCTGGAAAAAGATTTAGGATATATCATTACAGAAATAGTTTAAGTCATTCACTTGTATCTGAATTTTCCCAAGCCCATTTGGGGTTTTCTCAGCAAAGATACTGGAGTGGTTTACTATTTTCTTCTACAGCTCATTTTTCAAGTGAGGAACTGAGTGACATGAAAAGATTACACAGCTAGTAAGTGTCTGAGGTTCGATATGAATCTATAAAGATGAATTTTCCTAATTACAAACTCAGTGCTCTATTCACTGTACCATCTAGCTGCCCCCAAGACTTTAGTTAGAAAACATCTTGATAAGGTGGTATGATCACAAAGAATTAGCCTGGTTTCAGCAAGAATAGTTGGAAACCAGATTTTAACTCAGATCTTCCTAACTCTAGAGCTAGCACTCTATTTACTATGCTACCTGGCTACCCCATTGGTAGGGACATTAATAGAGTAGTTATTAATGAGTTCATGTCAGATGAGAAGTTGTTCTCCAGTGGCATGCCCCTCAAATCTATGTTTGACTCTGTTCTCTCTTAAATTTTAATCAATGACTTGGATAAAGATAATCATAAGCTTATTAAATTTGCAGAAGATTAAAAACCATAAAGAATAACTAACATGGATGAGTCTAGATCAAAAACTATACTGACAGGATAAAATGAATTAAAATTTAAGAAGATGAACTGCAATAGGAATAAATGAAAATGCTTGCAATTGGGTTAAAAAAAACAACTGCAATAGATGAGAAAAGTATGGCTTGACAACAATGTGAAAGAGTCAAAGATTTTAGTGGATTGAAAATTCAATACAAACCCTCAGTGTGACATGATAGCAATAAAAAAAAAATCACAATCTTCAGCACCAATGAAAGTATTATACTGTCCAGGAAGAAAATGATGATAATATAGCTGTATTTTTCCCTTGTTGGCCTGCACACGAGTAGACTAGTCAATTCCGGGTAGTATTTTTTAGGAATGTCATTGACAAGCTAAAATTTAATCTAAAGAAGGCAATTTGTAATAGGGAGAGTTTTTGTTGTAGTTATTGTTCAGTCATTTTAGTCATATCCAACTCTTCAAGACTTCATTTTGGGTTTTCTTGGCAAAGATACTGGAGAGGTTTGCTATTTCTTTCTCCTGCTCAATTTATAAATAAGAAACAGAGGCAAAGTAAGTTAAATGATTTGTCTAGGGTCACACAGCTAGTAAGTGTCTAAGGTCACATTTGAACTCAGAAGTTGCGTCTTCCTGACTGCAGGCCTGGCACTCTATCTATTGCACCACCTAGTGGTCTAATAAGAATATTACTTATCATTAATTGAAGGAAAACACAAATGTTTAGCTTGGAAAATAGGTTTTATGGAAACATGATAGTTATCTCCAAGTGTTCAAAGGGATAGGGATTAGACTTTTTTGTTTGCTTCTGAGAACAAAATCAATAACTTGGTGTAGAAAATACAGGAAGGCAAATTTAGGTTTAATGTAAGGATAAATTTTTTATAATAATTGGAGCTCCCCAAAAGTAGAATGGGATGGCTTTGGAAAGGAAGGAGTTCTCCCACACTAAACATCTTCAACTTAAAGCTGCATGATCACTTCTTGGTGATAAAACAGAGATTAATTCTCAGTTTGGACTAAATGACTTCTAAGTTCTTTTTTAATGCTGAGATTCCGGGAAAACTAATTTTGAACTTCCTCTAGAATTTCCCCATTTACCATTTGGCTTCTTCCTTTGCTATTAGGATCAAAATGTACTTGCATGTAGGGTTTTAAATTATAATCGATCTCCATCACCCACAACTAGAATAATAAAATGTGCCTATTTTTACATAAAATATTTTAATGGAAATCACACAATTTCTACTTTGTTGAAATGTTATGACTTTAAATATCGGTTATATTAACACCAATCTCTGATATGTGCTTTACACTGCCACTATTTCATGTAGGTACACAGTTGACTAGCATCTCAATTTTTAAAAATTCAAATTATTTTTGCTTCTAATATAACATATAAAATCAAAGAAAAACTTTGAATTATTATACTTCATCTTTGTACAAACAAAACTAATGCAGACAAGATTAGGAGGGAAGCAATAAATTGGGAAATCATTTTTACATTTAAGGGTTCTGATAAAGGCCTCATTTCTAAAATATATAGAGAATTGTCTCATATTTATAAGAATTCAAGCCATTCTCCAATCGATAAATGGTCAAAGGATATGAACAATTTTTAGATAATGAAATTAAAACTATTTCTAGTCATATGAAAAGGTGCTCCAAATCACTATTGACCAGAGAAATGCAAATTAAGACAACTCTGAGGTACCGCAACACACCTGTCAGATTGGCTAAGATGACAGGAAAAGATAATGACAAATGTTGGAGGGGATGTGGGAAAACTGGGACACTGATACATTGTTGGTGGAACTGTGAACAGATCCAACCATTCTGGAGAGCAATTTGGAGCTATGCTCAAAAAGTTGTCAAACTGTGCATACCCTTTGACCCAGCAATGTTTCTATTGGGCCTATATCCTAAAGAGATCTTAAAGGAAGGAAAGGGCCCCACATGTGCAACAATGTTTGTGGCCGCCCTTTTTGTAGTGGCTAGAAACTGGAAGCCGAATGGATGTCCATCAATTGGAGAGTGGCTGAATAAATGATGGTATATGAATGTCATGGAATATTATTGTTCTATAAGAAACGACCAGCAGGACGATTTCAGAGAGGCCTGGAGAGACTTGCATGGACTGATGCTGAGCGAAATGAGCAGAACCAGGAGATCATTATACACAGCAACAACAAGACTATATGATGATCAATTCTGATGGACATGGCTCTCTGCAACAATGAAATGCTTCAAACCAGTTCCAATTGTTCGGTGAAGAAAGCCATATACACCCAGAGAGAGGGATATGAAATGTAGGCTACAACATCACATTTTCATGCTCTCTATTGATATTTGCTTGCATTATGTTTCCCTTCTCAGATTTTTTTTCTTGTAGATCTGACTTTTCCTGCACAGCAAGATAACTGTAAAAATATGTATACACATATTTGATTTGTCAAGTATTTTAACATAATTAACATGTAGTAGATTTCCTGCCATTTAAGGGAGAAGTGGGGGATGGGGGGGGAATTTGTAACAGAAAGCTTTGCAAGGGTCAATGTTGAAAAATTACCCATACATATGTTTTACAAATAAAAAGCTTTAATAAAAAAGAATTATTATACTTCAGATGAAAGCTTTAGTGTGAAACCAGCTATAATCTTTTATTCATAAATTGAGATCATTAGACTTCAACCGGTATTTTCTTTAAATCTGCAGATTTTGATAAATGAAAAACATCCTCCTTTTACAAAAGTCAAATATGCAAATGTAACATGGAAATCTATAAAGATGAATATTAATGACAGTTAAGAAAAATAAACACGGGGCAGCTGGGTGGCGCAGTGGTTAGAGCACCAGCCCTGAAGTCAGGAGGACCTGAGTTCAAATCTGATCTCAGACACTTCCTAGCTATGTGACCCTGGGCAAGTCACTTAACCCCAATTGCCTCAGCAAAAAAAAAAAAAAGCAAAAGAAAAAAAAAGAAAAATAAACACAATTGGAGAAAATTGACAATAAACTGTAGAATTTTGTGCACATAAATGGCACAGCTCCCTTCTTTTGAAGCACAAAGGGCTTTTTCATTTTGCAGGTAAAGCTCAAGAGCATCCTTATTTAGAAACCTTTATGGCTTCATGACTTTTTTTTTTTTTTTTGGCTTTTTGCTGAGGCAATTGGGGTTAAGTGATTTGCCCAGGGTCACACAGCTAGGGAATGTTAAGTGTCTGAGACCAAATTTGAACTCACATCTTCCTGAGTTCAGGGCTAGTGCTCTATCCACTGCGCCACCTAGCTGCCCTGGCTTTATGACTTTTTAAAGTAGAGCCCCCAATAATTGCTTTTGATAATAAATCAAGGTAGCTAATGTACAAAGAGTTGATTGAATATTTTGTGTTCTAGAATGTCTTAATAGTCAACAAGGGAAATGCAGTATGCTAATCAGCTTAAAAATATAAGGCTTTGAGCTTTCTTTTCTTTGTGTAAGAATTAAAAGATCTTTATCAAAAATAACTTTCTTTTACCTGAAGACCAAAGTTCAAACTCTTTTGCTGGCATTCAGTGCCTTCTATAATCTGATATCTCCCTGCCTTCCTAGTCTTCTTTTCTATGCTTTTTCTTAGTCAAACTGAAATTCTTATTATCTATTTTAGATGTTCTACATTTCCCGTCTTCCCACTCTTGCTCAGATTTTTTCCTATTCTTTGGATGCACTGTCTCCCACCTTTTGAATCTAAACTAATTTGTAAAGTTCCTATGCAAAGGATTCCTCCTTTGGAAGTCTTTTCTTCCCCCAACAGAATTTTGCTTGAGTTTTTCTTAAGCACATATGCTATTTTGCATAATTATTATTTATATATATGTTATATTCCTCTTCTCTACTATAAGCTCCATGAGTGGGAGGATTGTATCTTAATTAAATGGATGATAGTCAAAAAATTTGTTGTTATGGATTTTGGTGAAGGAAGGGATCCCACTGAGATCCATAATGCTCTTATGGAGAAGTCTGACTTTGCTCTAGTCTCAGACTCCCTTCTCCGGTCTGGTATATCTTGCTTTTCTGGAAACTGTGTTTAGAAGCTTCTGTACTGGAAACCTTCATGTTTTTTTGTTTGCAGATGATTGTGCACTCAATACAGCCTCTAAAGCTGAGATGTAACAAAGTATAGATCGATTCTCTGCTGCTTGTACTAATTTTGTTCTAACAATTAACAGCAAGAAAACACAAGTGTTCCATCAGCCAACACTAAACTATCCATATATAGAGCTATCAGAGAATGGAGAAGTTTTGAGGGACCCAGCAAAGTTTTTTTTGCAGGGGCAAAGTCAGTGATGAAGGAACATCTAGTTACCCTTAGGGTCTTCTTGACTAAAAAGAATAGACAACTTGCCTAAAATCCATCATACTTTGGTGGCCATAGAAACAGACATTTATTATGAACTTACCTAATGTATGACCAAGAGAAGAACAGAGTCCAACCCTCAAGGAACTTATCTTTTGCAGGAATTTACCTTATACTGTGGATAAGTTCACTTACCTTGGCTGTACACTTTCCAGGGATGCATACATTGATAATGAGATTGACACATGAATTGCCAGAACAATCTCAGTATTTGTAAGGCTCTGAGGAAAAGTGTGGGAGAGAAAAACTAAAGGTCTACAGAACTATTGTGCTGACTTCATTGTTGTATGCCTGTGAAACTTGGACAGTCTACCAGTGCCATGCTAGAAAACTGAATCACTTCCATTTGAATTGTCTTAGAAACATTTTGAAGAGCACCTGGAAGGATGAGATACCAGACAATGAATTCTTTTCTTAAACAAAACTGCCAAGCATCCAAACTGTGCTGCAGAGAGGACAACTCCAATGAGCTGGCCATAATATTTGAATGCCAAACATATACTTGTCAAAGATTATTTTATGAAGAATTCACATTATGGCAAGGAAAAAATTATACAAGGACACTCTCAAGATCTCTCCTAAGAACTTTGAATTGATTTATAACATGGGAAACACTAACACTGGACTGCCCAGCATGGGGTGCCCTCATCAGAGAAGGTGCTGTGCTCTTTGGTCAAAGCAGAATTGAGGTAGATCAAAAGAAATGAGAAACATGTAAATTTAGAAGATTCATACCAAATGTTCCCATGGAATATATGTGTCCAAACTGTTGTAGAGTATTCCAAACTCATACTGGTCTGATCAGCCACAGTTGGATACACTTGACTCTAACATAATGATGTTATTTTGGTCCTCTTTGAGTTCAAATCAACCAATGAACCTTTTCTCAGAAAAATAAATGTTTTATGTACATAAAATTAAACAGAACTACTAGGTGGGTAGAGTACTGGGTTTGGAATCAGGAAGACCTGAATTCAAATCCAGCCTCAAATACTTACTAGCCATGTGACTTTAGCCAAGTCACTTAGCCCTGTTTGTCTCAGTTTCCTCATTTGTAAAATGAACTGGAGAAGGAAATGGCAAAGTACTCTAGTGTCTTTGCCAAGTAAACCTCAAATGGATCACAAAGAGTCAGGGACTCTTCTGAAATCTCTGACTAAAACAACTAAACAAGAAAAAATACATAAAATTACAAAGGAAAACCAACTGCAATGAAATAGTTTGTTTTTTTCTTTAACATTAAAAATCCTGGATGTGTTTTTTTGATTATGATATTTGCTGATCAAATCAAATCAAGGCTCTCATCTTTCTATTTCTCCCTTCCCTTCATAGTTGCCAATCAATGTCCTTATACCCAGGTCATTATCTTACTAAAAAGTTAAATTGAACAAAAAGAAAAGACAAAAGAATAATAAAATATAAGCAATAGAAAGAGCACTTCAGAATTGGCAAATATTTTTACCCCCTATATTGGGACCTCATTCATGCTAACTGCCAACTTCAATGTCAAAGAAATTATGATTTAGGTGTTTAAAAGAAACAGCAGAAATCCCACTGGTACAAGAGGCATGGAGATGCACCAATTTACTCACAGAACCTATACTCATCACTGAAATTCTTTTCACTCCAACAGCTACAGGACTGGATAGAACATCACTTCTGCTTATGTCTATTCTCACTGACATCTCTGCTAGTGAATAGGAAACTCAGTCCTGCTCACCCTAGTACAGGAGGAGCTACTCCTGACCTTTCCAATCCTCTGAGAAAAGGCTTTGGTGATAGTGATCTAATCTTAAAGTATAGCTACTAGACCCAAAAAGACTGGGATATATCAAGAATGATATTCACAAAATAAACAAAGCTTGACTATTGCAATATACACTAATTTTAAAACATATCACATTGTAAAAAAAATAATAAAATATAATAAAATTACAAGCATTTATTAACGTTTACTCTGTATTAAGAGCTGAGAATACAAAAACAGTATCTTCCCTTAGTTTACATTCTAATAGAGGAGACAACACATTAGAGAGAGAAAGAGAAGAAAAGAGAGAGAGACAGAGAGAGACAGAGAGAGACAGAGAGAGAGACAGAGAGAGAGAGAGACAGAGAGAGAGAGAGAGAGAGAGACAGAGAGAGAGAGAGAGAGAGAGAGAGAGAGAGAGAGAGAGAGAGAGA
>JAJPUD010000709.1:146309-178776 GCA_023553655.1 Myrmecobius fasciatus | reverse complement strand
AGAGAGAGAGAGAGAGAGAGAGAGAGAGAGAGAGAGAGAGAGAGAGAAAGGAGAGTGATATGAAAGGGGAAGACAGTAGCAGTTGGGGAAATCAGGAAAACCCTCCTGCAAATTGGTGGGATTTGAGCTCTCTTGAAAAAATTCAGAGAAACTAACTATGTCCCATTTCCAAAGCCTTCTGGGAAATAGAGTTGGTGAGGATAGGACTCACACAAGATCTCCACATACAAGTCTGTTATATGAATTTACTTTGAAGTTATTCCAGCCCCATCTGGGGCAGAATATCCTCCCTACTGAAAGAAATGAAACTCACTTGTCCCTCACACTGATTAGGCAGAGACAATAAACAGATAAAATTGAGAACACCAAAGCCGAGAAGCAGCTTTTCCATGAGCTCTTCAATGAATCCTCTTCCTCTTCTTATCAGATCTAGAGCCCATTATGTCTGAACTCCAGTGAACATTCCTTATATCCTTTCATAATTGCCTTTGCCCCTCTATGCCCACATAGCTGGCTGTCCTCCTAAGGCTCAAACTTTGCTTTGTGTGCCAAATCAAGACCTCTTTCTTTTGACATTGCAAATTCATTTAATTCTCAGGTGACACAGTTATGGGCTGTCTATAAAATTTTTTTAATCATCTTTTGTCAATTCAGAATAGAAGTCCATTGCAACATAAAACATCCCACCTACACATTCTTCACCCTTTTATCAAAGTGCATGTTTAATTTCCAAATGCCATTTAGGTCTCATATATCAGTGTAGATATGCCCATCCCTACTCTCAAGAGGAACAATAGAGTGGCCTGTGATTTCAGCTCCTACTTTGTTCTGGACCCTGTGGCTGTGATGTGCTTCTGGCTGAGAAAGCCAATTAATCACCATTTGGGTTCTCTTTCATTAGTCTTTAGCTTTTTGGACAAACATCATTCTAAATAATCAGAAGGAATTTGAATAGGATAAAAAGAAAATGGTAGGCTTTTTTCAATGCTGATGCTTGCAGAATTCCATCAGTGTCAGCTGAACTAGGAACAGCAGAAAGGTGAATAATGAAATATTGAGCAACTTTTTAGGAAATGATCTGATTAATTAAAGAGGCTAGGTGGTAAGGAAAAAACCCAGAGAGCTGGCTAGAACATAGTTGGTCATTAAATTATTCCTCCTATTTTCTTGAAGCCTCATCATTGGACAGCAATTGGTATCTAATGAAGAAACAAAGAAAATATGATTGTGTAATTTTAAAATGAAATATGAAGTAGTTTTACAGGAATAAAACAATAAGAAAACTGGAGGGGAAGTAGTTCATATTTACCTTTTGAAAATCCAGAAATTAGCTAATACTATTCAGTAGTGCCAAGAGCTCTTTATATTTATTATCAATTTCTGCCTCTAATCTCAGTAACCAAACTCCCCAAGCCATATCTAATAATATCGTTCTAATCAGTGAACAATTGTGATGGAAATTCCATCTATCCCCACAAAATCCTCTACTTCTTATCTTACTAATACTAATTAATATTTCTTGGACTACCCTCATTATTTATTACACACTCCAAGGATAAGTCCTCTGAGGGATGACATTTTTTGAGTAGGTAAAAGAGACCATTTTTACCTCATTTTTACCTAGCCTTAATCACTAAATGGTTTTTTGCCTCAAATAAACTGAGACCTGAGAAAGACTTTAATTTAAAAAAGCCAATTATAACCCACTGCATCTGAGGTCTTCTCCAATCATCCTGACTCATATTTTGAGAACTAGATGACTCAGGAGGAAAGAGTGAGGCTGGTGACTTTTCATGGTGCTCCCTCCCTTAAATCCAATTCCCTTGCAAGTCAAGACATCACTTTCCTGATGTCATTTATCCTCTCCTCGAATGAGGAACAAACAACAACAATCATAATGTCACTCCACAAGAACTTCTTGTCTCACTCCAATTAGATGATATAAAGTACTGAGCCTAGAGTAATGAAGAAGTCCTAGGTTTAATTTTGACACTTATTAGTATTTAGTTAATTGTCTTGCCATTGAAATATTTAATTGCTGGAACCCATAATTCTAGTCTTTCAGAAAGAAGGGCCCTTCTTTTTGCTAAAACTAATTCCTCTACACATACCCTTATCCTAAACCCTTCCTATCTTCTCCAGCAGATTGTTCATATTATTGTCCTCAATCTCTCTTTAATCTTCTTTCCTTATGTATTTACCCCTTTCCTGATGCCTTCAAATACTTCTATGTTTTCCCATCCTTAAAAAAATCCTCATTTAAGACAACCATCCCCATTAGCTATTGTACTGTAGCTCTTCTGGTTTCAGTTTAACTCCTCTAAAAAGTCATCTATACTTGATACCTTCACTTCTCTCACTTTCTTCTTATCTTTCTATAATCTGGTTTGTGATTCAACTGAATCTAAATAAAACTGCTCTTCTTAAAGACACCAGTGATCTCTTAACTATATATATATATATATATAAAGTGTATATATATGTATGTATATATACACACACACACATATATATATAAAGTATAATGACCTTTTCTCAATCCTCATCCTTCTTGATTTCTCTGTAGCCTTTGTTATTGTCAATTATCCCCCTTCCTTGAATATCTTCTTTTCTCTAGGTTTACATGATACTGCTCCTTAGTTCTCCTTCCATCTGTTTTGACTGATACTTATATTTCACTGAATCTTCAATCAGGTCACACCTCTGATGTATCTCTCAATGCTCTATTCCTGGGTTTCTCTTCTCTTCTCCCTTTATACTCACTTGTTTATGTCAAAAGGCTCTGTGGGTTCAGTTATCATTTATATGCTGACAATTCTCTCTTTTTTTTGCTGAGGCAATTGGGGTTAAATGACTCGCCCAGGATCACACAGCTAGGAAGCCTGAGACTAGATTTGAACTCAGGTCCTCCTGACTTCAGGGCTGGTGCTCTATGTGCTGACAGTTCTCATATCTTCATCTCCAGTTCTGGTCTTTCTCTTGAGTACTAATCCTGAACAACTGACTGCCTGTTGGACATTGGGATCAAATTCAATATGACCACAAAAGAACTTCCTATTTCTCCCCTCAAATCAACTATTCTCCTAGATTTCCTTGTTATTGTGAAGGATACCACCATATAATTACCCAGATTTGCAACCATCCATTTACTTGCTCTTACCCCACATATCCAGTCATTTGTTCATTTTTGTCATTTCTACATTCTCTATATCTTTCAGATATATCCCTTTCTCTTTACTCACCCAGCGCCAACCCTAATTTAGGTCTTCATCATTACTCCAGGACTTAAAAAATAATCTTCATATTATTCTTCCTACTTTGTCTCTCCCCACTCCATCTTCCACACAACTGCCAAAATGATTTTCCTAAAACAGTTTTAACCATGTGACCTCCTTAGTCATATGTCAATACTCCATCTTAGCATCCAGGATAAAACATGAAGTCATTCAATTGACATTTAAATCCCTTCATGAACTATCCTCTTCCTATCTTTCAAATATCCTCATACTTTATGCTTTTCCATATACCATGCAATTCAGACATACTAGATCACTTGATATTCCTTGCACATGACCTTCCAATTCCCATCTCCATAACTGTCCTCCATGCTTAGAAGGTTCTCCCTCCCTTTATCTACCTCTCATAATACCTGCTTTTTTCAACATTTATCCCAAATGAATCTTTTGATTGAAGCTATTTCTGGTCTCCATTTTCTGTCCCTCCTCCAAAATTCTACTTTCTATATCTTGTATTTACCTATTTATTTACATGTAGTCTCCAGAATTAAAGATTAAGTTCTTGAGGAAAAGGATTATTTTTTCCATCTTTACTTCTACTCATAGTATAGGGCTTAGCCCATATTAAATGCTTAAAAAATTGATTGTTCAGCTAGGTAGTTCAGTGGATAGAGCACCAGCCCTGAAGTCAGGAGGACTTGAGTTCTAATCTGGCCTCAGATACTTAATACTTCCTAGTTGTGTGGCCCTGGGCAAGTCACTTAACCCTAATTGCCCCAGGGAAAAAAAATTTGATTGTTCATCTCTTACTACATTCTTTCCCCAGTGTAGACTTTCCACAGTCCCCACAGGATGAAGAAAAGTTTGCACTTGCAAAGTATGTCACAGGAATAAGAACTGCAGTTCAGGCTTGTCCTTGGTGATTAAGTGCAATATCTTGAAGAAGAAAATCTCAGGGAAGAATGTATGACTTTTACAAGAGAAACCTCCATTCATGAGGAAGAGAGGATGGTACTTTGCCTCTGCCAGAATTCTCTCTAGGCTGGTTGCCTGCAGGGAGGAACACAAGAGTAGAGTGAAAACTCCAAATCTTCACTTTCCATCTTGCACCTGCCTTTTGGATATTTCTTCTTGGTCATTTTGAAATTGCCTCAAGTTCAATAATTCTAAAACCAAACTTACTATCATTACCAAGAGATAATGTATAATATTACCAGATTTGGAATCACAAAAACCTAAATTCAAACTTCACTTTAGATGTTTATAACTCAAGTTATTTACAGTTTTCTTTGCCTGTAAAATAAAGATTATCTAGTAGCCACCCTGTAGAGCTGTTATGAGGATAAAACTGATAGTATATGGACCTTATTTTGAAAACCTTAAAAATAACTAATTATTATTATTCAGTTCAACATAACTCTTTTTAAAACACCTATTCTATGCAAGAACATTGTGATTGATGCTGGAGAAAATATAAAGATAAATAAGACTATGATGCCATGTGCTCAGAACAGCTTCTTCTAGTAGGAAGCTAGCAAACTTATGCATTCTAGTATTCCCCTCCCCAGAACTGTTGTGAAGATCAAGTGAGTTGCTGCATGCAAAAAGGCAAAATCCTATATAAGTGGGAGCTCTAGTTATTATTAACATTTAAAAATTGTTTCAGTTTGAAGTCCAGTTTCACAAAGTACAGCAAACATTTCTGACAAAGAAGGCTACTTAAGCAAACTTTGGGTTGATTAGAATTCTGCCCCTGGTCCCAGGATTTACAACATTTTTATTAGAAGTCTCTCTATATTAATGTAATGGGCATCATCTAGTAATACATAAAAAGACTTATAAATATTTTTGAATTTTAAATAATGCAAAGTGGCATCAGGATCCGGTTGTTAAAGAGGCCCCAGAGAGGATAAAGTAAGCATTTGTTGGGGGGGGGGATAATTACAGGAGAGAAAAACCATTTCATCCATCAGGTTACTCTTTCAAGCAGTCCATTTTGTAATAATAAATATTTCATAGGAAGTCCAATGGCATTCAAGATCTACTTTCCATAGTCATAAAAAAGATACATTTCCCTTGTGGAATAAACATGTGCTTATCCTGTATTCAGCAGCAAGTATGAGCTGCTTACTTTTTATCAGACTAAAAGCATAACGTAATCAACCACTCAGCAAATATTTATCACTATATACAAGGCACTGGGCTTTGCCCTGAGAATACAAAAAGATGTGATGATACTGCCCCAGAAATCCTCTTTCTCTCTCCCCTCCTTATTAGCTAAACTCATTGGAAAACTTGTCTGTGCTGGGTACTCCTATTTCCTCTTTTTCTCACTCTTTTCTAAACTCTTTAATCTCAAGGAAATTAAGTAGTTAAATAATAATAGTGCCTTAAATTTGTGTAGCTCTTGTGATGATTTTCAAAATGTTTTCACATGCATGTTTTTTCATTGGATAATATTACAAATTTAGAGTTAGAAGGGGACCTAAGAAATTGAGACTAATTCCCCATATATACAAGACAGTGAATGCCAGAGGAATGAACGGATGGATAGATGGATTGCCCTACACTGTCCATTTCAAACCCTAGCATTCTGTATCACTTAACTCTCAGTCACTTAGACTTAACAACTTGAGTGTCATCTTCATTTCCTAAGTGTGTCCCTGTAATTGAGAGAAGCAGTCAGCCATAAGTAAATAGAAAACTATGAGGGCAGAGACAAAAACAACAATCTAAGACAAAAGTAAGTATAAGCAGAACCAATAACAAAGAAAGGGTCTGGGTATCTGCAAAATAAGCAAAAGAAAAAGAAAAACCAACCCAAATTCTTGCCTTAAGTTCATTCTCAATGAACTGGGAATTTGCCGGTTGTTAAAAGCTAGAATTCCTGTTGATTCTATAATAAGGGGCTCTGGAACATCTCTATCTCCTGCTAAATGGAAAGCAGGTCTGATAGGGAAAGTAGTGGACAGAGGTTAGTGGACAATGGCTTCCAATTTCAATGAAACTACATTGTAATATATTCCCTTTCTTTCTCTAAGGTCACTTTGGAATTAACCAACATCTGATCCCTCACCCAACCTACTGCACTAGAAATCCTCTTTTCTCCTTCCTAAAATTGAAATCTTCATGATTAGAATTTTCTTAGCTCCTGAGCAACTAATAAACAATTTGAATGTCAGAGCTTTCCAAAAATAAGTAACAGAATAAAGTTATCTAAAACAATAGATTGAATAAATAAAATATGATATGGGAAAGATAATTTAATTGTATTTCTTTGATTTAACATCTAACATAGGACAAATTTGATTGGAGGGGGAAACTGTATAGAGGTATTTCTTTCACCTAGGAAAGACCCATCCCTAAAGGTTTCATCTTTTTCTAGTCTCCAATTCCTTTACTATCATGAAAATGTCAAAGGGAAGGGTTTAAGTCTAACAATAAAAAGCCACAGGGCAGGTGGGTGGTGCAGTGGATAGAGCACCAGCCCTGAAGTCAGGAGGATCTGAGTTCAAATCTGGTCTCAGACACTTAACATTCCCTAGCTGTGTGACCCTGGGCAAGTCACTTAACCCCAATTGCCTCTGCAAAAACAAAACAAAAACAAAAAAAACAATAAAAAGCCACTACCAAGTCCACTGCGCCCAATCCATTTTCACTAAGGGGCCCCTCTACTCTGGAACTATGCATGTGATAGAAAACCAGGTTCAGTCCTAAAGAACTTTTGCCTCCAATGAGGGGAGACCTGGGCTCCCTTTTCTCACATTCTTAGGTTGGTTAAATCCTTACCTCAAATCGGCAGAGAAAAATTATTTAAAGTTTAGGCTGTGGTTTATGTAAATGGTATCCCCCCAAAATGGATATAAAAACATATTTGTTATATAATATAATTCAGAAATGAACCAGAGATATGGTACATAATAAGAGAAAAGCTTAAAATAAGATTCAATAGCTTAATTCATAATTGCTGTTATACTCTCTCCAGTGGCTGATAGTTAAACTTCATCAGAACAAAAAGCAATTGACAAAACTACTAATTAGGCATTTTACATTTCCCCCCCAACTCAGCATGAACCAAGAAATCCCCAATTCATGTCTATTAGCAAAATAGGCCATCCAATCCTGAAGTGCTAGTTGCTGTATTCACCTCATCTTGCTATCATCCATCATCTTTCTTATATAGCTTTATTTCTTAGATTCTTACAAAATGACTTACTCAACTGTTCCTTATTTTTGTAAATTCCCCCTCTTTTTTTGCTTTTTCAAGGGGATATTTGCTTCAAAGCTAGAGCAAAACCAAACTTGCAGATATTTCACTCAACACTTGGATATTCACTCAAGAAGTTCACCTTCACCCAGCTCATTCTTAGCTCAGTCTCTATATCACATTGGTCCCTCTAAGTGCATGTCCAGATGAAGTGGGACTGCTAGACAAGTCCTTGTCTCAGTCTACATGGAACCAAGTCATTCCTTGTTCCTTGGAGCATCAGTTCTGGGATGGCTTTTAGATAGGTGAAAAAACTGAAACTCTTTCCAATCAGTAAGTCAACAAAAGTATCAAGGACCTATGTATGGCAGGCACCATACTATGCACTGCAGAAACAACAAAAAGACCAAAAACATTGTTCCTGTGCTCAAGGAGTATATATTCTCATAGTAGATTCAACACATACAGAATAGCTCTGGTCAATGTACTCCTTTCTCAGGAGCCCTATCCAACCTCAAATGATATCGGTCCCATCTTGGGCTCATCATTCTCCCTGAACTCTCCTTTAGTTTTCTCTATTCAGTTCCAATAAGACATTTCATCCATACCCTTCCCCTTGGATCCCAGAGTTAAACTTCACCATCCATCTTCAGACTACTCTAAGTACCTCATATAGCCCATCTTTAATCCATTTTAGATCACTACAAATATTTAGCATTTCTTTTCTTTTTTTTTTTTTGTTTCTTTGTTTTTGCTGAGGCAATTGGAGTGAAGTAACTTCCCCAGGGTCACACAGCTAGGAAGTATCTGAGGTCAGATTTGAACTCAGGTCCTAATGACTTCAAGGCTGGTGCTCTATCCACTGTATCAACTAGCTACCCCACATTTCACATTTCTAAACTCAATTTATGTTAAAATTCCTCCTGCCTCTCAGACTAAGGTACTCGAAATTCCACAAAGATCTTGAAGAAGGATTTATTTGTTTGTTTTAGTTACCCCTGTATCTTGGTATAATTGAAAGAGTAGAGGGCTTGTGTTCAAATCCCAGCTCTGTCACTGTCTATCCCTATGACTTAAAGAGATTCATTTAATCTCTTTGAGCCTCAGTTTTCTTATTTGTAATATAGGGGGATTGGACTGATGATCTTTAAGATCTCTTTCAATTCTAAATGTATATTTCTTTTTACAGAGATTGTTTTGTCAAGTCAAATCAACAAGCACTTATTAAGTGCTTACTATATGCCAGGGCAACTAAATGGCACAATGGATAGAGCTCATCTTTCTGAACTCAAATCTGGCCTTAGACTCTAGCTGTGGGAAGCTGGCCAGGTCATTTAACTACTTAACTTGGTTTCCTCAGTTCCTGTAAAATGAACTAAAAAAGTAAATGGCAAACCATTCTTTGACAATATCTTTGACAGTATCTTTGACAATATAACCCAAAAGGGAGTGACAAAGTATCATACACAACTTAAAATTGATTGAACTATGTGCTGGGCCCAATGTTGGATTGCTTTTCAGTTTAACAAGAGAAAGACCCCAGAAAGAGACATAGGCTAAAAAAAGAAAGAAGAACAGGTAAGGGAAGAATGTGGATATATTTAAGGTGTCAGAGATAAACTACCTCTATTTCTGTTTTTCCTAAGGCTAGTCCTACTACATATTCTGTCTATTCAAAGTTACTAATCACTGAATAGGTATATACTCAAAGTGAGACCTGTTGAAGACCTTAGTTTAAAAACGCCAAAGTCTCCTGTTACATCCCTGGCCATCTCCATATCTTGCCACTGGACCCAGCCTGGAAAGTGAGGCAGGTGACCTTGACCAGCCTCCCTCACTTAAATCCAATTCACTTACATATCGTAGTATCACCTCCCTGATGTCATGATCCTCTTGGAGAACAAAGGACAAGCAACAAGAACAAAAATAACTTTGAGCATCCTATTATCATCCATTCTCTGTATATCTAGTCCAGAGAAGTAATTACTCCTTCCTTATTGTCAAATTAGCAAACAGGCTTTGTCTAATATTCCAATATTAGTGATATTGTCTTATCATTTAATATGCATGTGGTTTGAAGATTCTGTGGATTTAGTGGAATGTAAAGTCAAATAGTAACATCTTTGGAAGGTCCAGATTTTGCACATAGATCCAATGTTGGTCAGTACAACTGATTGTTCCGTTGAGTCAACCACTTGATGAGACAATGCATAACCATAACCATGTGTCAGTCTGCTAAAGGACTGGTATGGATTAAGCTTCCTTCTTTGTCAATTAGCTCATTAGTGGAAATTCTTTGTTAGTTTAGTGATTGGTAGGCAGTAGAATGATGTCTCATTAGCAAAACTCAATAACAATGTAGAATTCTATATCAAAAATTTACTCTGAGAAGGCTTTCTTGGAGGAGAAAGGTAAGCCAATGTTTGAATCTTTGTGTTTGGGAGTCTCTGATCAATTACTAGTTTTATAATAATAATATGCTAGAAGAAGCTTTCTGCACTGAGAGAAAATAAGAGAGGAAGTGTGTATTTGAAGATAATATCTGGAAGGAGTTAGTCTCCACATGGGGGACTTCTGATGTTGCAACTCCATTCAACAATTCAGGCTTCAATATATGGCTTAGTAGATCAATATTAAGGCCTGGAGACCAAAGAGGCTAAGATATTTGCTCATGGTCATTCAGCTAGTAAGTGTCGTGCAAGATTTGAACTCTTCTCTTCCTTATTTTTAACCCAGCACTTTTATCCCTTATTTCTTGCTAAGACTATAAAGAAGTGGATTTACATTAATATAATCTTGGTATATTCTTTAGATCTTGATCTTGGAATATAGCATTTCCTAGATAAGTCTATTCAAACTGTTAAGTTGAATGAGTTTTTTAGGAGATATATTTATATACATAGATATAGCTGTAGATATGTAGATATGCATGTATATACATATATCTTATATATACCCAAATATATACATGTATTTTGTATACACATAAATATATGTAGTGTGATATCTATACCTACACACACACACACACATATACACACATACAAAAAACCACTTTTGAAGTTCTTTTCTGTATTTATTTAAAGCATAATTTAATTAAGACCAATACACAGACCTGTTTATATGTTGATAAAGAATAGAACAGTCAGGGGCAGCTAGATGACATAGTGGATAGAGCACCAGCCCTGAAATCAGGAGGACCTGAGCTCAAATCCGGCCTCAGACACTTAACACTTTCTAGCTGTGTGATCCTGGGCAAGTCACTTAACCCCAATTGCCTCAGCAAAAAAAAAAAAAAATAGAACAGTCCAAATACTATAAAAATATAGCAAAATTTAGAAGAACTTGTTTAGGAGGTCAGTTTGCTGATAGCATCTGTTGTTTTTGTGAGGCTGACAAATAAAGTCATCACTGTCAATGTAATCATTAGAAAACCTGCTATGAATTTTTGGACCTATTATTTCTTGCAGCAGGTTTCCTCTGCTCCAGATGTGCTCCTTTCTATGTATCCTTTTCCCTATCTGCTGCCCCTTTCTGAAAACTGATATAATATTCTATGCCTAGAAATTTCTATGCTGTAAACTTTCAAGTTTCTTGCTGAATTTGATGGGACCTCTCCTTGTCCACACCCTCAAAGACAGGAAACCAACCAGGATCTGCTGAACTAGAGTGTTCGTTCTCATTAAAATTTCCATGGCTCTTGCCTGCTTTAGCTCTTCCCTGATAAGCTTCCTGCTAGTTTTTAAACAAGAGGACTAGGTTTGAAATCTCAGGATCAGGGTTCAAATCCCAGCTCTGCCACTTCTACATGTCACTTAAACTTTCTAGACCTCAATTTCCTCATCTGTAACCTGAGAAATTGGATTAGTTGTCTTTGAAGGTCTATTTTGATTCTAAATCCATGACTCTTAAGCCTTTTCTTGCAGAGAAACAATACATCACATAAAGACTTTCTTCAGCCAGCATTTTGTGGTAAAGATTCCTCTAAAACTCAATGCTTCTGGATGGCACTGCCCAAAGAGCACTGACTCTATATTCAGTTAAATATATATAGTTAAATCCTACTCTAATGCTTACTAGGCAGCTAGGTGGCTCAATATAAAGAGTATTTAACTTGGAGTCGAGAAGTTCAAAACCTATCTCAGACAGATCCTAGCTGTGTGACTCTGGAAAAGAAATTTAAACTTCATCCACAGTTTCTTAATTTGTATAAAAGGCGTAATAATAACGCTTACCTCAAAAGGATTGTCATGATACTCAAATGAAATAATATACAAAAAGCATTTTGTAAACCTTAAAGCCCTATACAATGTCATAGATGGTATTATTATGTTATTATTATATCATTATTATGTCTGTGACTTTTAGCCAAACACAAACTACCTGAGACTCAGTTTCCTCATCTGAAAAATGAGGGATTTGGATGAGGTCCCTTAAAACTCCACCTCTAAAATGATCTATGATAGATTGGGACAAGGAACATCTTGGAAATGAGAAAAGTATGTCAGACAACATAAAATGAATGAAGCCCATCAAGAGAAGTGGGCGAAGTTCTAATGATCTTGTGATGATGAGCCATCTACATCCAGAGAGAGGACTGTGGGAATTGAGTGAGAATTACAACATAGCATTTTCACTCTTCATTGTTGCTTGCTTGAATTTTATTTTCTTTCTCATTTTTTCCCTTTTTGATCTGATTTTTCTTATGCAGTAACATAATTGTATAACTATGTGTGCATATATTGGATTTGCATATATATTTACCATGTTTAACATATATTGGATTACTTGACATCTAGGAGAGGGGTTGGGGAGAAGGGGGAAATTGGAATACATGGTTTTGCAAGGGTCAATGGTGAAAAATTATCCTCGAATATGCTTTGAAAATTTAAAAACTTCAATAAAAATTTCAAAAAAAGAGAAGTAGGAGAGAGAGGTCCTTCTCTTATGTGAAAGTTTCAGGCAACAAATATGAGAAAATCATAGATCCTCAGTACTAAAAGATATTTTTAAAGCATATATATATATATATACATATATATGTATATATATATATAAGTTAGTCCTCTGCTTTAAAGATAAAAGACCTAAAGGTCAGAAAGGAAAACGGTTTTGTTCAAGTTCACACAGCTAGGCTCTGCAAATAGATACTGCCACTCTAAGAAAGAAGGCAGGGAGTTTATATTTCCACCACTCTTAGCACAGTGGTTTGCTCACAATAGATGCTCAAAAAATGCTGTTGACATAAGCCAGTCTTAAAGAGATGTGGTTTACCTTATGGTGAAGACTAGGGATGGGGTAGCTACACAGGGAGTTCTTTAAAGCAGCTTCTAATGAAGTCAGTAGCTATGCCAGCAAAATTCATGCATGGGAAGAGCAAATTGAATGCCCCAATAGAGAAAGAAGCCAATTAAGAAGCAAAGGACACCAACTGTGAGATATAACAAGCATATATCTTTTGTCAGCAAAGGGGAGGGAAGGAAAAATTACTTTACTGGCTTTAATTTTGAAATCTTAATAAACCTATAGGGGAATAAGCCCCATCTTTCCCTAGGATATGTCCTCAGCTAATTACATGATCTCCATGAGTTAAAATTTTCAATCAAAGTGGTTCCTGGAAATGGTAGGCATTCCACATTGAAAAAAGGAAAAATAAGCCTATTTCTTATTTGAAATTTAGCCAATGATGTCAAAATGACACAAATGAAAAGAGCTCATCTTCACTTCAATTAATCCAATGACCCTCACTGGGATTTCACTGAGTACTGCACTTAAATATAGAAAATCATCAGGAGGGCCATGATTGTATTTGCATGCAAATCTGTCCAAAGTCTACATAAATAGACACTCTCCAACATTGTTTTCTCTTCACGTGGGAGAAGGATTAGACATTTTGCTCAGCCCAGGAGACAAAAGTAGGAGAAATGGCAGGAAGTTTCAGAAAGGCAAATTTAGACTTAATGCAAAGAAAAGTTGCCTAACAATTATAGCTAAATGTTTCTTTCTCTTCCTAACTTGCCTATTACTGGTAAAAAGTCCATCATCTTCCCAGTCATCCAGGTACATGACCTAGATGTCATCCTTCTTACCTTCCATATCCTGGGATCTATGAATAGATGATAGGTAGAATTCAGGGGGTCTATAGGTTTTTTTTCTTAATACTTGGATGTCTCCATATCAGTAGAATTTATTTTCTTTGTAATCTTATGCATTTTATTTTATGTATTTAAAAGCATGAATCTGAGAAACACACAGGTTTTATCAGACTATCAAAGGAGTCAATGAGACAAGAAAGATTGAAGACCCCTGCAGTAGACACGAAGACCATTTATTGGCGGTCTTTCCAAGGTGATTTGCGGTGAAATAAAATTTTAAAAATCACAGAGTTACTAGGTCTATATCCCAAAGTGATCATAAAAAGGGGAAAGGATCCATATGTGCAAAAATGTTTGTAGCAGCCCTTTTGTAATGACAAGAAACTGGAAATTGAATGCCCATCAGTTGAGGAATGGA
This sequence comes from Myrmecobius fasciatus, assembly GCA_023553655.1. NCBI lineage: Eukaryota > Metazoa > Chordata > Mammalia > Dasyuromorphia > Myrmecobiidae > Myrmecobius > Myrmecobius fasciatus. The sequence goes on along the minus strand of JAJPUD010000709.1, from coordinate 164,820 downwards.
TGAATAAGTTATGGTATATGATGTAATGGAATATTATTTTTCTATAAGAAACAATCTTCAGGCTAATTTCTGAAAGGCCTGGAAAGACTTAGACATGAACTGATTCTAAGTAAAGTGAATAGAACCAAGAGAACATTGTACATAGCAACAACAAGATTACATGATGATTAATTCAGGCCATTTCCAAAAGATTTGTGATGGAGAGAGCCATCTGCATCCAGAGAGAGGACTATGGGAACTGAATGTGGATCACAACATAATATTTTCACCGTTTTTGTTTGTTTGCTTGCTTTTTTTTCCTTTCTCATTTTTCCCCTTTTGATCTGATTTTTCTAAAGCAGTATGATAAATGTGGAAATATGTTTAGAAGAATTGCACATGTTTAAATCTATATTGTATTACTTGCTGTCTAGGGGAGGGGAGAAGAGTGGAGGGAAGGAGAAAAAAATTGGAGAAAAATTATCTTTGCATATATTTTTAAAAATAAAAAGCTATTATTATTTTAAAAATTAATAAATCACCGAGTTTTGAAGGGGAAGTAGCCTTAGACGCCTTAGAATTTAACCTATTCTTGAAAAAGAATCCACTCTTCACCATGTCTAGCATGTGGTCTTCCAGCCTTTGCTTAAAACCTTCACAAGAGAAGCAATCCATTGACTTAAGGTGGCTCACTTCACTTTTGGAGAACTCTTATTATCAGGAAAAGGTTTCCTTATACTGGCTCATTTCAAAGCCATTCATCAAGCATTTGCTAACTACCTCCTCCATACAGAGCCATATGCTAGTCACTAAGGATATGAAAGTAGGAAAAATAAAATAAAATGCACTCTACCCTCAAGAAACTTATATCTCCTGGGAATGGAGATCAGATGGACATACTCAGATGTAAATAACACAAGGTATTTTGAGATAACACTAGCAACTGGGAAATCAGATAGGGCATCTGAGCTGAGTCGTGAAGAATCATCATTCTCAGAGTCTCTAGGATAATGGTAACATGATCTCCAAATCATGAATAGGTAGAACTAGAAAATATATAGCTTGGATAAACCTGAGGTATTTCTAGCCATAGAATTATAAAGATATAGATCTCCAAAGATGAAAGGAGCTTCATCTATTAAAATAATAAAATCTTAAAATAAAATTTAAAAACTGAGTCCTGATGAGATAAAAATGAGTTCCTCAATGTCACAGATATAGTTAAGTGGCAGTGCCAAAGATTATACACTCCCAGACCATCACTTTTTAAACTACACAACATTGCCCTATTAGTGAACCTGACCCAGACTGAAAATAAAGTAAAACAAAATAGAATAACAAGTGAACATTCAAGTCAGTTGAGTAAATATTTATTAAGCCACTTCTTTATTAGAGGCTCTAGGGCTACATAGATTTGAAAAATGTTTAAGTCCTTGACCCATCATTGAATTTACAGTTCAATAAGAGGGAAAAAGAAACATACAAATAACTATCATAGTAACATAGATTTGAATTATGGGACATAGAACAGTTCATACTAAGAGAAGAGATTCATCATAGATTCAAGAAATATATAGATCCTGACTTTGCTTGTTTCTTACTCTTTTTTTAGCACTTCTCCATATTAATGATTCTCTCCTCACTGATTTGTAATTGCTTCTTGAAACTAACTGTGACATGATATTGGAGGCCAAGAAAATGAGAGGAATGGGATGACTTGGGGTGAAAAAGAAAACATCTTAAAGTGACTACAAAATCTGGTGGAATTTCTCTTGAAGGGAAGATGGCTATGCATGTGATATATATGTATAATTCTGCTAAATGGTCTCAGCATTCTGCTAAATGCCACAAGTCTAATTATGATCTCCAAATCATGATATATTGAAAAGCCTTATAAAACACTTATTCTGTAATTCAGTTCAATAAATATGTATTGCATGCCTATTGTATGTGAAGCATTGTGTTTGCTGTTGAGGAATAAATAAGGTATGATCCCTACCCTCAAAGTGTCCTTAATAATTAGGTCTACATTTCTCCCTGGGGTTTAGAATTTTGAAGTCCTTTGCAAAATTTTCTGCAGCATTTTTGATAGCTAGAATATACAGTATAATATCAAACTACAAATCAGCACTTCCATAATGACGGTGAACATACCAGTATCCCAGCTAGTATCTAACCTTAGAGTACCATTCAGAGCTAATATACAACAGTAACACATGCAATAGACTTAGCACAAAATATCTCCTGGGAGAGTGCTTCAATGACTACAGGTCTAAATTGTAGGCCATGTATATGCCAGAGCAGTACAAGCTTTGTCTCTCTCCTTTTCCCTCTCCCTCTCTCTCCTTCCCTCCTTTCTTCCTTCCTTCCCTTCCTCCCTTTTCCTCTCTCTCTCTCTCTCTCTCTCTCTCTCTCTCTCTCTCTCTCTCTCACTTTCTCTCTCTCTTTCCTCTCTCCTCTCTCCCTCTCTTTCCCTCCTTCTCCCTTTCCTTCTCTCTGTTTCTTTCTCTGTGTGTCTCTCTCTGTCTTTCTCTCCACAATAAGAAAACAAGTGGGAAATCCATCCTATGAATAATATAATTTATCCTTTTTTGGTTTGATAGAGATTGAAAGACAGAGGCAGGGAGATGATACAGACAAAGAGACTGAGAGTAGGAAGCATAAGAAAACATGCAAAATGTTTAAATTATGCATAGCTTTACACAAATATTGTCACAATGTAATTAAATGCCAATAAAAATCCAATCAATCAATCGTACAATAAACATTCATTAAGAACCTAATGCCAGGCACTTTACTAAGCACTGGGAATATAAAAGAGAAAAAAGATAATTTTTGTTCTCAAAAAAATAACAGTCTAATGGGGGAGGTAATATGCAAACAAATATATATAAAGGAATCTATATACAGGTAAATGGGAAATAACAGACAGAAGACTCTAGAGTTGGGAAGTTTAGAAAAGCTTTCTTTAAAAATGGAATTTATGTTGGGACTTATAGGAAGCAAGGATAGAGTTGATGAGGGAAAGCATTCCAGGCATGGGGAACTACCAGAGAAAATACCCAAAGCCAGGAGATGGAGCATTTTGCTATTGGATCAGTCAGGAGGCCAATGTCACTGATTGGAAGGATACATGGCAGGGAGTAAAGTCTAATAAGATTAGAAAGGTAGGAGGAAGTTAGGTTATGAAGGGCTTTGAATGTCAAACAGCATTTTGCATTTCATCTTAGAGGTGATAAGGAGTCCCTGAAGTTTTTTGAGTAGGTGAATGACATGGTAGTACTTGTGCTTTAGAAAAATAATTTTGGTGGCTGAATGGTAGATAGAGTGGACTGGGAAGAGACTTGAGGTAGGAAAATCCACCAGCAAGCTGCTGCAATAGTACAGACATGAGGAGAACATTAATAACATCTTCATTCTCATACTCAGGGCCTACTCTCAGTATCAGTTATCCTTCATGGAAATTAACATAAGGTGACAGTAAGTTTTAAATATCACTCTCAAGAATTCACTCTATTGGTCCCTAATGTCAACATTTAACCAATTACCAAAAAAAACCAACCTTACTAACTGATCAAATAATTTGTTCTGTTTAACTAAAATTAATAGACATTAGTATTCATAAGCAATGAGTTAGTTGAGTGGATCAGTGCAGTGGAAGCTAAAAACAGAATTTGAAAAACTAAATGCCAGGATTAACAAAAAATTTCAAACAAATAACCACCAAGCAAAAAAAAGGACAAATGTTTCTTTTTCACGGATAGATTTCCAACTTGTTTCTTCCTGTATGGAGAGAGAAAGACAGATAGATAGAGATAGAGATACACATTTAGAGACAGAGACAGAGACAGAGAGAGACAGTCAGAGAGACATAGAGATAAAAACAGGGAGACAGAGAGAGGGGCAGGAAGACAGATGGAGAGGGAAAAGGAGAGGGGAGAGGAAGGGAGAGAATGCTCCAGTATATTTTCACTGTTGAGTTATCTGTTCAAGACTTTTCTTTAATTCTTCCCCTTTGTATGAGCCACTCCTTTATAGTTACAGTTCACTCAGGATGAAATAAAAATCAGCTTTATCTGGTGACGAACCCATAAAGTATGTATAGAAAAAGAATATTTAAAGATGGTTGGGAGAAGTCAAAGGTAAGCAATGTCAGTCCAACAAGCATCAGTGAGTCAGGGTGAGATAAGAAAGTAAAGGAGATAAATTCACCATGTCCCAGGAACAGTCAGAAAGACTACAAAATTCTCTTCAGGCAGATGACTCATTAAGCAGGTGAGTGAGTCAGACAAGGATCCAACTGTTCCCAATTATATTCAGTTTGATATAGCAATACCCTTCAGGTGCAATCTGCTAGCCAATGGACCTGCCACTGGCAAATGCTTCTGATTTCCTGATATCATCTCTTCTCCACAGGACTCAAAAGTTTCCAATTTCTCTCCCTTTCCCTATCTTGCACAGATTCTATCTCTCCAGTCCTTTAGTCTCACTTTCCAGCTGAGGAAAACTCTACTTCCCATTGCCAATGAGGAGATGAAGAGGCTTGGGATAAAGGCCTTGCTCCTGTTACACCTGCAGGCTCTACTTAGCTGAGTGGCTATATTTTATTTCAAAAGTGCTTGTCTCCTGCAGGCAAAAACTCTGCTAGACAGAAAAAAATACACACACACTGTAGAAACTAAAAATCTAGGGACAAATATTCCTTTTCTCAATGGAAAGAAAGCAATTTAGGGTTTCTTGCTAGTTTTATCACTGATTTAGTTTTAGGGTTTTTGTTTTGTTTTTTTTTTTTTTTTTTTTGCTGTTTGTTGCTGAGGCAATTGGGGTTAAGTGACTTGCCCAGGGTCACACAGCTAGGGAATGTTAAGTGTCTGAGACTAGACTTGAACTCAGGTCCTCCTGACTTCAGGGCTGGTGCTCTATCCACTGCGCCACCTAGCTGCCCCCTTATCACTGATTTAGTGAAGAGCCTCTCTCTTGAAATAAGTGAAATGAATTTTAAGCCTATGAACTCTAAGTTAAGAGGGAAATAGTAGAAACCAGTTTTCTTATGGGAAAAAGATAGCACTTCATTTGATACATTGAGCTTATGGTCATGGTAGCAGAAAAATGCTGTACATGATCAATACAACAACCATGATCACAGCAGAGACTCTCCTGTCAAAGATGACACGCCTTGAAGAGTTAACACATCCCAGAAAACCAGAAGAAGAAAGCATCGTGCTATCTCCAGAAGACAACCATTGGTAGCCAGCCCTACAATGTAGGATGTGGGAATTCACACATATATCCTCCACATTCTAGCCTCTCCATACATGTGTATTAGCCACATTGGACAGCACATCCTGTTGGTGATATGCTTATTTATGAAAGAGTATATACCCCATCTACAATTAGAAAATGTTTTCTCACTATACCATTTCACTAAATACATTTGAACTATGTTCTCTAATTGATTAATAAAAGTAAACACATTGATGAGAACTAGTGAGCTACAGCTTTTAAATAGATGCAGACTCACAGAGTATTTCAAGTCTGTCTGGAATAGTTTTCTGGGGGACCTCAAATCCAAGGAGAGAGGTAACAAACCAGGTGCTATGATATAAGATAAAGCAAAGCATGAAAGCACTAAGAAAATGTTGAAGTACAAGAGTTCAAAAATGAGGAGCTATCACTATAGCTGGAGGCAACTAGGTGGTACAGCAGATAGAGAGCATGGGACCAGGAGTTCAATTTCTGCCTCAGGTTCTTCCTAATTAGTCATTAAATGCTATTTGCCTCAGTTTCCTCAACTGTAAAATGAGGATCATAATAGCATGGACTTCCAAGAATGATGTGAAAATCAAATGGGTTAATATCTGTAAAATACTTAGTGCCTGGCACACAGTAAGCACTTAATAAATGTGTGTTTACACACACATAAGGGAATCAGGAAAAATTATATAAAGGTGGCATTTGAACTGAACTTTGGAAGATTACAACTACAGAAATATGAATAGAGAGTCTTGCAAGAGCAGACAAATGATATAATGTATAATTCAGTAGAACGTAAACTATTTGAGGGTAGGAATTGGTTCTACTTATTTTTGTAGACTCAGTGCTCAGCAAAGTACTTTACATAGTCAGCACTTAAATGTTTGCTGAATTGAACTGAATCAAATTGAATAATGTGAATAAAGATATGGAAGTGAAAAAGTAGGATGTGGAGAGTAGTCTGGTTTGGGATAGTACAGAGAATTTTAAAAGGAATGGTACATGTCTTCATAAAAGGCACATGAGATAGGAAAGAAATTGTAAATTATAGTCACATTGTAGAGGTCTTTCATGACAAACTCACTACTATTTATACAAGACTAAACAACAACTTATTTCAAAAAGTTCAAAATGACCAAGGAATTTAGAACAAATTCGTACTCTCATAATGGGTGCTAATAATAAAATTAAAGGTATGCAATTGGTCTTATTCAAACAGAAACTCTGGATACAGTGATATATGTAGAATTATAGAAACCTTATAGAAGCCTTATAGAAACATAGAATCCTAGAGACTGAAGGGACTTCTAGGACTATCTCTCATCCAATCTATATCCATCCAGACTTTACTTGAAGAAATCCAGTGATAGGAAGTTCATGATTATCCAATGCTTCTTAAAGCCACTAAGAACCAGCCTTATCTCTCTTCTGTATGACACATTCATATATTTGTTCTCACATTCACTCCCAGTCACCTCTCTTCTTGCCTCAAGTCATGTCTGCTCCATATTAGCTAACTCGTTCAATACATGGAGACTTTTTGGCAAATACTTCAAAATCTCGAAAATTTAGGACTCCATAAGGAAGAGTACTATCTCTATTAATTAATAATATTTTAACACAGCCAGAATTTAGTATATAATCTTCAAAATAGCAATGCCTTACCCTTTGACCCAGCAGTGTTTCTACTGGACTATATCCGAAAGAGATCTTAAAGGAGGGAAAGGGACCCACATGTGCAAAAATGTTTGTGGTGGCAAGGAACTGGAAGCTGAGTGAATGCCCATCAATTGGAGAATGGCTGAATAAATTATGGTATATGAATGTTATAGAATATTATTGTTCTATAAGAAACGACCAGCAGGACAATTTCAGAGAAGCCTGGAGAGACTTGCATGAACTGATGCTGAGTGAAATGAGCAGAACCAGGAAATCATTATACATGGCAACAATAATATTACATGATGATCAATTCTGATGGACATGGCTCTCTTCAACAATTAGATGATTCAGGCCAGTTCCAATGATCTTGTGAGGTAGAGAGCCATCTGCACCCAGAGAGAGGACTGTGGGAACGAAGGACAGATCACAACATAGCATTTTCACTCTTTTTGTTATTATTTGCTTGCATTTTTTTTCATTTTTTCCCTTTTTTGATCTGATTTTTCTTGTGTAGCAAGATAATTGTATAAATATGTATGCATATATTGGATTAACACATATTTTTACCATATTTAATATATATTGGATTACTTGCCATCTAGGGGAGGTGGTGAAGGGAAGGGCGAAAATTAGAACACAGGGTTTTGCAAGGGTCAGTGTTGAAAAATTATTCATGCATATGTTGTGAAAATAAAAAGCTTTTATAAAAAACAATAAATTAAATTAAAAATTTAAATATATTAAAATAGCAATGCCTGAAAAAATACATCACTCATTCAAAGCAATTCCAATAGATTTGGGATGGAAAATACCATCCACAAACAGAGAGAGAACTATGGAGGCTGAATGTGAATCAAAGCATAGTATTTTTGCCTTTTGTTGTTGTTGTTGCTATTGTGGTTGTTGTTGGCTTGTTTTTTCTTGTTTTATGGTTTTTTTTCCCTTTTGATCTGATTTATTTTTCACAACAGGACATATATGGAAATATTTTTTTAAATTGCACATATTTAACCTATATCAGATTGCTTGCTGTCTTGGGGAGAGGGGAAAAAATTTTGGAACAAAGTTTACAAAAATGAATGTTGAAAACTATGCATGTATTTGAAAAAAATAAAATACTGTTGAAAAAAAATCATCACCCAGTGGACAACTCAATGAAGAGCCTCTCTTCAGACAGATTTATAGTCTCTCTCCCTGTGCCCCACTCAAAGCTGTTCCTGCTTGCTTTGTATTACACAAGCCTCCAAGGACCCAGAATCATGGCCATGCCACAGTGAATGAGGCACTGAGGTGGACTTTTCAACAGTTGATTGGCACAGTAGATAGAATGTTGAATTTGGATTTTAAAAACAAAGTTGAAATTCTGACTCAGAAACTCACTTGCTATATGATCTTAAGCAAGACATTTCATCCCTCCAAGATTCATCTTCTTAACACTAGCATAAAGTTAATAATAGCACATTCCTCACAAATTTTTGTAAGGATCCAATGAGATATTAAAGCACTGCTATAAATGTTTCAGTTTTATAATTAAAAATTAAAAAAAATAAATCAGGGGGGCAGCTAGTTGGTGCAGTTGATAGAGCACCAGCCCTGAAGTCAGAAGGACCTGAGTTCAAATTTGGCCTCAGATACTTAACACTTCTTAGCTGTGTGACCCTAGGCAAGTCACTTAACCCCAAATGCCTCAGCAAAAAAATAAAATAAAATAAAAATCATTTAACCATATTTGCTTCAATTCCTCTCCTATAAAATGAGATGGAGAAGGAAATGGCAAATCATTCCAGTATCTTTGCCAAGAAAACCCTAAAATAGGTTTTCCTTTTGACTTTAAAAAAAGTTCAAGAAAAAAGTGTCTCTATTCCCTCTCATCCCTCACACCACACACACACACACATACACACTATTCAAAACTTTCTTGAATTTCATTCTACAGTATCTCTGTCTTCATTTATATAGAAATTTGTATTTTTTCTCCTGAATAATGTGGCACTTGATTTCCAAGGGAGTGTAACACTAGCCCAGGAAGTATTTCTGAAATAGGGAAAATCCATTTAATCATACCTCAAAAGAGTCAGTTAATAGGAAGAAGTGTAGAAGGCAATATTCAGATTCTCATGTAGCTTTTTAATCTGTTCTTCAAAATTCAGAAAGTAATTACAAGTCCACAACCTTCACAAAATATCTGCTATTTGATGCAAACATTTGCTGTGGAGAAGAAATTTGTCAAGGTTAAGCTTGAATTGCCTGGCTAGGGAAGATAGGTCCTGGGGATAACAAAGCAGAAGCTGGATTTTCATTTATTTATTTATTTTATAAATGGAATGAATTTTATGTCATTGTAAATCTGGCTGCTTTTCCCTGAAATATTGCTACGTAAATCCATTTTCCAGGTGTGATAGCTTCAGAGAGATGTATGTTCCCTAGAGAAATGATAATTTCCTGTCCTTTTCCTGGCAATAGAGACTCAGTCACGACCTGCCTTTGCCTAGGCCAAGCCTTGCTTAATTGCTTTTTTTTCCCCTATATGAATGCATACTATTTTTATCAATTTGTATGAAGAGTTGAGAATTTCAAAAGGGATAGAAAAGTCTAGTGAAAGAAAGCTATGAACTTGGGATTCTACAGACATTTCCACCATTGATGCATGACCTTGGACAGATAAATTACCTTGGTTATTATGGTGAGAGAGATTTAAATTACAGCTAGAAGGGACCTCAGAAGTCACATAGCCACATTTACTCTTTTTACAGATGACAAAATTGAGGGTTTGAGAAATTAAATGATTTGCCTAATACCACACAAATTATAAGTAGCATAATGGGAATATGAATTCAGGGCCTGTGACTTCAGATCCAGTGATAATAATAACTAATAATATTCAATATTTATACAGTGTTTACTATGTACCAAGACTGTGGTAAGCCTTTCATGATTATTATCTTACTTGATCCTCACACAGCCCTGGGAGATAAGTGCTATTATTTTTTGTTTGTTTCCCATACTTTTTCTTTTTTTCCTTTTTTCTTCCTTCCTTCCTTCCTTCCTTCCTTCCTTCCTTCCTTCCTTCCTTCCTTCCTTCCTTCCTTCCTTCCTTCCTTCCTTCCTTCCTTTCTTCCTTCCTTCCTTTCTTCCTTCCTTCCTTCCTTTCTTTTTTTTACAGCTTAATTGTATTTTATTTTTTCCAATTACCTGTAAAGATAGTTTTCAGGATTCATTTTTGTAAGATTTTGAATTCCAAATTTTTTTCCTCCTTCTCTCCCTTCCCTCCACCCTCCTCCAGATAGCAAGCAATCTGATATAGGTTATACATGTACAATATTTTTAAACATATTTCCATATTAGTCATGTTGTAAAAGAAAAATCAGAACAAAAAGGATAAATCATGAGAAAGAAAAAAAAGGTGAAAATAATATGCTTTGATCTGTATTCAGTCTCCATAGATCTTTCTCTGGATGGAGATGGCATTTTTCATCCCAGGTCTTTTGGAATTTTCTTGAATCACTGTATTACTGAGAAGAGCAGAGTGATAGGTGCTATTATTTTCCTCAGTTTATAGATAAAGAAACTGAAGCAGAAAGAAGGTAAATTGATGATTGGATAGAGTGTTAGGCTTGGAGTCAGGAAGACCTGAGTTCAAATGTGGCCTCAGATATTTACCAGCTGTGTGACCCTGGACAAGAACTTAATCCTGTTTCCCTGTTTCCTCATCTATAAAAGGAATTGTAAAAGGACATGGAAAACCACTCCCGAGTCTTTGCCAAACAAAACAAGCATAAATGGGCTCATAAAGAGTCTGACACTATTTGATAACAACAAAATACCTCTAGGGAGTGTTTAAGGTTAGATTTGAATTTGGGTCCTTGTGACTTCAGATTTCATGCTCTCTCTGCTTTACCAATATCTATCTACCTGCTCCAATACCCTTTCCACTATATCATATTATCTCCAATTAAGAATTGTCCTTTTAGAGTTAATAGAACTCATCTAGTCTAGCTGCCTAATTTTATAGATGAGGAAGGTGAGCCTCATGGGATCAGATGACTTTCCCAAAATTGCACACATAATAGATAACAGAACCAGGACTTGCCCTAATATTAAATGGTTGCAACACTTACATTTCTCTATCTTACATAGCAGTAAGAACAAATTAAGTCAATATTGGAGATGTACTTTTAACTTTGGGACACAATTTAAGCTATGCTATCCAGATAGGAGCACCTGAATCCAAGCCTGTATGAATCCCTGTATGACAGTGATCAAGTCCCCTAACTTTTCAGTATCCCAGGCAACTCTCCCAAACTATAATAATATAATTATGGATTTCTATCAGTGAAGGGAGTTTCCACACTGGGAGTTCTCCACTCTGGTAAAATCATAGATCTAGGCGCCTCATTCCTCCAAAAGCATTCCTTGAACTTGAGAGTGATAAAGAATCTAGTTCTACCTTTACCCTTTCAGATTACCTTCCATATACTATATATGTGTGTATGTATATGTATATATATACACACACATATGGATATATATGTAAATATAATAAAGGAGACAATACATAAATAACTAGTGACTTACAAGATATCTCTGTATGTATCTTGTAAGTCACTAGTTAATCTATGTATTGTCTCCTTTATTAGAATGTGTATCCCTAAAAGACAAGGGCTGTTTTTGCTTTTCTTTGAATCTACCACCATTAACACACTGTTTGGCACATAGTAAGCGATTCATATATTGTTTTAATTATTGTGATGCATTGATCCAAGTCTTTAGGAAGACCACTGTGGAATAATATAATGGGATAACTGCAGATCAGAAGCTTTGGGTTGGAGGTTTGGTTCTGCCCATTTTCAAAGGACCATAAGCATAGAGTGTGAAAGGGACCTTATTGGTTGTCTAATCTACATTTCTTATTCTTTTACTTAGAGGTTTTCACTAAGCTTTTACTAAATGGTTTTTTCTCTCTTGTTTTTGTCAATATTTCAACAATTTACTGTTTTCCTCCATCTTTCTAGCTCCTCCTCCTATCCCAGTGCACAGAAACCCAAGATTGGGTCCTAAGGTTGTCTCAGCATCCGTATATTGGAAAGTAAAGTTTCCTGGCCTCAATCCTTGCTTTAGTAACTTCGGGGGCTTGCCAAGGGGGTGGGATAGGACAGGCCACAGCTGAGTTTCAAATCCTTTTCATTCGGGCCCAACAGAGATGGCCACACTGGCACTCCTTTAGATTCCTCCCTCTGCTCTCTTTTTCTTCATCTGCATTAGTCCTTGTCATTCTTTACCTGTTCTGGCAGAGTGACTTCATCATGAGCAGGTCCCTATGCTAAGGTCAAGCCCCTAACCAAGCTTGAGAGTCTCCTCTGTGCTCCTGCTGTAGATGCATAGAGGTTGGGGGCCTGGAGGAAAGACAAGATCCATTTCTACATGCTCTCTGGGGTGAGGGCAAAGGAAGGACAGACATGGTTCAGGAGTGTTACTGAAACTAAGTGTGCTTTTCTCCAGCCTCCAAGAGGAATAGCAGCATAGAAGTAGAGCTACCTACCCGATTCAGACTCCTCTGTTCCAGGCACATGTGGGATCAGAAAGAGACATTTTTCTAGTCATTCTTAAGGGTGAGAGTAACTCTCAACTTACATCGCCCCACTTAGCCTCTTCCCACCCAACACTAATTTCGAAAATAACCTGTACAAAGAGTAAATAGTGAAAAAGCCCATTTATCAAAAACAAACAAGCAAACCCATCAAAACCAAAATTGGAGCAATTCTACAGATTAAAAGATGCCAGAAAATACACACATTCAATGAGCTCTTTAGCTCAAATTAGGCAGGAGAAGCCAGTCTTACCCAGGAGAATGCCCTCTGGATCACAAGCATTGGTGTATTAGGGTTCTTTGTCTCAGAATCTAAAGAAATCTTGGCACTTAACTCTTTTTTTTTTAATTTTTTGCTTTTTGCTGAGGCAATTGGGATCAAGTGACTTGCCCAGAGTCACACAGCTAGGGAATGTTAAGTGTCTGAGACGAGATTTGAACTCAGGTCTTCCTGACTTCAGGGCTGGTGCTCTAACCACTTCGCCACCTAGCTGCCCCGGCACTTAACTCTTAAAAGTGTCTCTTGTTCTCTTGAACTCTTAAAAGTTCCTTGTCCATGTGTCTCTCCCTAAAGAAACTGCTACCAACTCCCTAAGTCCCTTATCAGATACACAGTTGCCTCAGCATTCTCTCCACAGGCTTGGACAAAAGTATGATTATAATTGTTTTAGAATTTGGGATAAAAGTCACTTTTCTTCTTGCTTTGTGGGAAAGTAGTTTCAACCCACACCTAGAGGTTAACAGTTTAATTTTAGCTGGTTCTGCTTCCCTTCCCCACACTACCATACACTTATGTAAAAAAAAAAAAACTATCACAGATAACATATTTATCAAGACAAGCAAATAAGAAAACGATTAGAGAAACAATGCAAATTAGTTTAGATAATAGCATACACAAAAATCAGAAAGTTCTGAGTCCTAGGAGTGAGATGAAATTTCAAATCAACCAGGAAGAGAATTATCTCATCTCTTAGTAGTTCTTGCAGGTGTAGGTTGGAAATCAAGGAGCGTGTAGGGTTGCCAGCTTTTCCCCACATGCCTGCAGCTCCAGTAGATATCTCATTCCCCATTCAAAACCCATATCTTGTTTCCTTCAGCCTCATTTCTTTTTCCTTCACTGCTTCTCCCAAAAGTTTCTTAGCCAATCAAGCATCGTGTCTCCCAAAACATGCCCATTGTTTCAGGACTGTCCTTCATGGATCACTATAGCTGCTTAAAGGAGGAACTATACAAATGTTGTTTCATTTCATCCTCATCATCATTCATATTGTCACATAAGCTACAATCATCTTCATAGCATCCTATTTGCTTGTAATCATCATGAGCCCTGCAAGACCAAAATAACTGTTACATGAAATAATGTTTCTTCTTGCATGTGAGTACATGATGAAACTGCATTCTTTATTCATATCTCTGAGAAGAACTTGTGAATCATCCTTCAATTTGGCTATGATTTTTCAGTTCAATCTAATTCATCAGTCATTTACTAAGTGACTACCATACACAAAGCATTATTAGAAATTGGGGATAAAAAGACTTTTAAAAATGTATTCTCTGCCCTCAAGGAATTTGCCTTCTACTAAAACATGTACACAGATAAGTATAATGAGAGTTAAAATGGAGCCACTTTCACTTAAGGTACCAGGGAAGATTATTAAGAGAAGGTACAAACTGAACTGAGAATTGAAAAAAAAATAGAAAAATTCTGAAAGACCCTAAAGGGAAAGTTGTACATTCCAGGAACAGAGAAGATGTATGAATTCATAGAAGTAAAATAAGGAATAAGTAGAATAAAGAATAAGGAATCACAGATTTTGAGCAGGAAAATGATATGGTTAGACCTGTGCATAAGAAGATAATTTTGGCAACCATGTGAATGATAAATTAGAAATGGGGAAAAAAAATTTGGAGGCTATTGAAATAAATCAGAAAGGTGATGAAAATCTAGATTGAAGACAACATCAATGGAAAGAAGAGGATAAATATAATGGAATTAGAATCTAGAAGTCTTGGAAATTAATTGGATATGGGGAGCCAAGATTGCAGAGGCAGACAGGAGTCTCTATAACCTCCTCTAACCTTCCCTCAAACCAACAACATATGAAGCCTCTAGACTGATTTTGAAGTTAAAAAATCCACAATATCTGGATGACAACACATTTCTAGAAGAAGATACTCTGGAAGAACTTCAAAACAGGTCTGTTTTAATTGGGCAGGGGTGTGTTATGCTGAACCCAGACTGCAGCACAGGGAGACCAGGGCAGGGAGCTGGAGCAGGGAGCTGGAATAGGAGTCGGAACAGGAGTGGGAACAGGAGTGGGAGTGTGTGCTTTTCACACACCTGGGAGTCTTCTTCGAGCCTCTTGGGCCAATCTGTCCTGATTATAAGCAGGTGGTTTGGAGTATCTGCCTTTTGTGGCGGGTAGATTGTGAACCACTGAACCCCTGATGAACGTCAGACCTACCTGCCTTTACACAGCACCCTAAGGTGATCAATCAATCAGCAGAACTGATCAGCACCTGAAATAATTCAATCAGCAGAACTGCCCAGCACCTGAAATAACTCAATCAGCAGAACTGCCCAATACCTGAAATAACTCAATCAGCAGAACTGGCCCAGGGCAAATTAAAGCAGCTGTGCCTCCTTTGCCTTGAACAGACCTCACACCTTTAAAAAAATGAATAAAAAACCAAAAAGAGCTCTCACCATAGACAGCTTTTATGGAGAGAGGGAAGAACAGACCTCAAATCCTGAGGCCCCTAAAGGTAAAGCAACTCCAGAAAAAGCCCCAAAGAGAGACATAAACTGGACTCCATGACACAAGGCTTTCTTTGAAGATTGCATAAAGGATCTTAAAAGAGAGTTGGAAGAAACATGGGGAAATGAAATGAGATCACTGCAAAATAAAATGGAAAAAATGGAAAATGACTACAATGAACAAATTGGTCGACTACAAAAGGAGCTAAAAACAGTAACTCAAGAAAATAAGACATTAAAAATTAGAATCGAATAAATGGAAATGAATGACTCATCAAGACGTCAGGAATCAATCAAACAAAAACAAAAAAATAAAAAGATAGAGAAAAACATGAAATATCTCCTAGGAAAAACAACTGACCTGGAAAATAGATCTAGGAGAGACAATCTAAGGATTACAGGGCTTCCTGAAAGCCATGATGAAAAATAGAACCTAGACATTATCTTCCAGGAAATCATAAAAGAAAACTGCCCTGATATTTTAGACTCAGAAGGCAAAATACTTATTGAAACAATCCACCAATCACCTCCTGAAAGAAACCCAAAAATTAAATCCCCCAGGAATATCGTGGCTAAATTCCAGAACTATCATACCAAGGAAAAGATATTACGAGAAGCCAGAAAGAAACAATTTAAATATCGAGGAGCCACAATTAGGATCACACATGACCTAGAAGCTTCTACTTTAAAGGATCGAAGGTCCTTGAATCAGATATTCCAAAGGGCAAAGGAACTTGGATTACAGCCAAGAATAAGTTACCCAGCTAGAATTAGCATTATCTCCCAGGGAAGAAGATGGTCATTCAATGATATAGGAGAATTTCACCTATTTCTGATGAAAAAACCAGAACTGAACAAAAAATTTGACCTACAAACACAGAACACAAGAGAAACATAAAAAGGTAACAAGGAAAAAAAAACTTTTGAGAACTATATTTATGTTATGGGTATTTATAGAATGAGGGTTGATTTTATGATTTTATTACTACATTATGATTATTGTGATAAGATTATTGTGATTTTATGATTATTATGATTTTATGATTATTATATGATAATCTGAAAAAGAAATTCAAGGTAGAAAAGGGATAACATTGGAAGAAGAGGAAAAGGAGGTAAAATAAGGGAAATTACATTACATGTAGAGGCAAAGAAAACCTATAATGATTGAGGGGAAAAAAGGGAGGGGAATGAGAATTGTGTTAATCTCCATCTCGTCAGATTTGGCTCTGAGGGAATAATAGACATATTGGGTATTAAAAAGAAACTTATCCTATCTTATAAGGAAACAGGATGGAAAGGGGGAAAAGAAAGAGAATAGACTAATAAAAAGGAAAACAGAAGAATTAAGGGAAAGGTGTAAAAAAGAGGGTGGGGCTCTAAAGGGCAGAGGATTGTTTTCGGGAGGAGGTCATCAAAAGCAAAATACTGAGGAGGGGGGAAGGGGGAAAGGGGAAAGGAAAGGGAAAAACATAACTTGGGTAAATAGGATGGCAGGAAATACAAAATTAGTTATTCTAACTGTGAATGTGAATGGAATGAACTCTCCCATAATGCGGAAGCTGATTGCAGACTGGATTAAAAACCAGAATCCAACAATATGTTGTATACAAGAAACACATCTAAAGCATAAAGACACATACAGGGTGAAGGTAAAAGGCTGGAGCAGAATCTATTATGCTTCAGGTGAACAACAAAAAAAAAAAAAACAAGGATAGCAATCCTGATCTCAGACCAAGTAAAATCAAAGCTCTACCTAATTAAAAGAGACAAAGAAGAAAATTATATCTTGCTAAAGGGTACCATAGACAATGAAGCAATATCAATACTAAACATATATGTACCAAGTGGTATAACATTCAAATTCCTAGAGGAAAAGTTCAGAGAGATGCAAGAAGAAATAGACAGCAAAACTATAATAGTGGGGGATCTCAACCTCCCTCTCTCAGAACTAGATAATTCAAACCACAAAATAAATAAGAAAGAAGTTAAGGAGGTAAACAAAATGTTAGAAAAGTTAGGTATGATAGATCTTTGGAGGAAATTAAATGGAGACAGAAAGGAGTTTACTTTTTTCTCAGCAGTCCATAGAACTTATACAAAAATTGACCATGTATTAGGACACAAAAACCTCATAATCAAATGCAGAAAGGCAGAAATAGTAAATGTATTTTTTTCAGATCATGACGGAATAAAAATCACATGCAATATAAGGCCACGAGAAAATAGACCAAAAAACAATTGGAAACTAAATAGTTTTATCCTAAAGAATGAATGAAACACCAAATTACAGACACAATTACTAATTTCATCTAAGAGAATGACAATAACGAGACAACATACCAAAATTTGTGGGATACAGCCAAAGTGGTAATAAGGGGAAATTTTATATCTCTAGATGATTATTTGCATAAAATAGAGAAAGAGAAAATCAATGAATTGGGCTTGCAACTAAAAAAGCTAGAGAAAGAACAAATTAAAAACCCCCAATCAAATACCAAACTTGAAATCCTAAAAATAAAAGGAGAGATTAATAAAATTGAAAGTAAAAAAAATTTGAATTAATAAATAAAACTAAAAGTTGGTTTTATGAAAAAACCAACAAAATAGATAAACCTCTAGTTAATTTGATTAGAAAAAGGAAAGAAGAAAATTAAATTGTTAGTCTCAAAAATGAAAAGGGAGAACTTTCCACCAATGAAGAGGAAATTAGAGAAATAATCAGGAGTTACTTTAACCAACTTTATGCCAATAAATTTGATAACCTAAATGAAATGGAGGAATATCCTACAAAAATATAGATTGCCCAGATTAACAGAAGAGGAAATAAATTACTTAAATAGTCCCATTTTAGAAAAAGAAATAGAACAAGTCATTAATCAACTCCCTAAGAAAAAATCCCCAGGACCAGATGGATTTACATGTGAATTCTACAAAGCATTTAAAGAACAATTAACTCCAATATTATATAAACAATTGGGAAAAAATAGGGAATGAAGGACTCCTACCAAATTCCTTTTATGACACAGACATGGTACTGATAATACCTAAACCAGGTAAAACAAAAACAGAGAAAGAAAATTATTGACCAATCTCCCTAATGAATATTGATGCAAAAATCTTAAATAAAATATTAGCAAAGAGATTACAGAAAATCATTCCCAGAATAATACACCATCACCAAGTAGGATTTATACCAGGAATGCAGGGATGGTTCAATATTAGGAAAACTATTAACATTATTGACTGTATCAATAACCAAATTAACCAAA
>JAJPUD010000709.1:63752-141309 GCA_023553655.1 Myrmecobius fasciatus | reverse complement strand
TTTTTTTTTTTTTTTTTTTTTGTTCACCTGAAGCATAATAGATTCTGCTCCAAACTTTTACCTTCACCCTGTATGTATCTCTATGTTTTAGATGTGTTTCTTGTATACAACATATTTTTGGATTCTGGTTTTTAATCCAGTCTGCAATCAGCTTCCGCATTATGGGAGAGTTCATTCCATTCACATTCACAGTTAAAATAACTAATTCTGTATTTCCTGACATCTTATTTACCCTAGCTTATGCTTTTCTCTTTCTTATCCCCTTTCCCTCCTCCCTACTATTTTGTTTTTGATGACCTCCTCCCGAAAACAATCCTCTGCCCTTTAGAGCCCCACCCACCCCTTTTTCCCCCTTTCCCTCCTGTTTTCTTATAAGTACATCTATTATTCCCTCTGAGCCAAATCTGATGAAATGGAGATTAACCAAATTCTCATTCCCCTCCCTTTTTTCCCCTCAATCATTATAGATTTCTTTGCCTCTACATGTGATGTAATTTCCCTTATTTTACCTCCTTTTCCTCTTCTTCCAGTGTTATCCCTTTTCTACCTCGAATTTCTTTTTCAGATTATCATATCATAATAATCATAAAATCACAGTAATCATATCATAATCATAATGTAGTAATAGATTCATAAAATCAACCCTCATTCTATAAGTATCTATAACATAAAAATAGTTCTCAAAAGTTTTTTTTTTCCTTGTTACCTTTTTATGTTTCTCTTGTGTTCTGTGTTTGTAGGTCAAATTTTTTGTTCAGTTCTGGTTTTTTCATCAGAAATTGGTGAAATTCTCCTATATCATTGAATGACCATCTTCTTCCCTGGAAGATAATGCTCATTCTAGCTGGGTAACTTATTCTTGGCTGTAATCCAAGTTCCTTTGCCCTTTGGAATATCTGATTCCAGGCCCTTCGATCCTTCAAAGTAGAACCTGCTAGGTCCTGTGTGATCCTAATTGTGGCTCCCCGATATTTAAATTGTTTCTTTCTGGCTTCTCATAATATCTTTTCCTTGGTATGATAATTCTGGAATTTAGCCACGATATTTCTGGGGGACTTAATTTTTGGGTTTCTTTCAGGAGGTGATTGGTGGATTGTTTCAAGGAGTATTTTGCCTTCTGGGTCTAAAATATCAGGGCAGTTTTCTTTTATGATTTCCTGGAAGATAGTGTCTAGGTTCTTTTTTTCATCATGGCTTTCAGGAAGCCCTATAATCCTTAGATTGTCTCTCTTAGATCTATTTTCCAGGTCTGTTGTTTTTCCTAGGAGATATTTCATGTTTTTCTCTATCTTTTCATGTTTTGTTTTTGTTTGACTGATTCTTAAAGTCTTGATGAGTCATTCATTTCCACTTGTTCAATTCTAATTTTTAATGTCTTATTTTCTTCAGTTACTGTTTTTAGTTCCTTTTGCAATTGACCAATTACATTTTTTTGTTCATTGCATTTTTTTTTTTGATTTTTGCTGAGGCAATTGGGGTTAAGTGACTTGCCCAGAGTCACACAGCTAGGAAGTGTCTGAGACCAGATTTGAACTCAGGTCCTCCTGAGTTCAGGGCTGGTGCTCTAACCACTGCAGCACCTAGCTGCCCCTGTTCATTGCATTCTTTTTCCATTTTTTTCTATTTTATTTTGCAGTGATCTCATTTCGTTTCCCCATGTTTCCTCTAATTCTCTTTTAAGATCTTTTATGTAATCTTCAAAGAAAGCCTTGTGACATGGAGTCCAGTTTGTGTCTCTCTTTGGGGCTTTTTCTGGAGTTGCTTTACCTTTAGGGGCCTCAGGATTTGAGGTCTGTTCTTCCCTCTCTCCATAAAAGTTGTCTATGGTGAGAGCTCTTTTTGGTTTTTTATTCATTTTTTTCAAAGGTATGAGGTCTGTTTAAGGCAAAGTTGGGAAAGCTGCTTTAATTTGCCCTGAGGCAGTTCTGCTGATTGAGTTATTTCAGGTACTGGGCAGTTCTGCTGATTTAATTATTTCAGGTGCTGATCAGTCCTACTGATTGATCGCCCTAGGGTGTTGTCTAATGGCAGCTAGGTCCAATGCTCATCAGGGGTTCAGTGGTTCACAATCTACCCCCCACAAAAGGCAGACCCTCCAAACCACCTGCCCACAATCAGGACAGATTGGTCCAACAGGCCCCCACAAGACTCCCAGGTGTGTGAAAAGCACAACACTCCCACTCCTGTTTCGATTCCTGTTCCGACTCCTGCTCCAGCTCCCTGCTCCAGCTCCCTGCCCTGGTCTCCCTGGGCTGCAGTCTGGGTTCAGCAGACCACCCCCCTGCCCAATTAAGACAGACCTGTTTTGAAGTTCTTCCAGAGTATCTTCTTCTAGAATCATGTTGTCCTCCAGATATTGTGGATTTTTTTGCTTCAAAATCAGTCTAGAGGCTTCATATGTTGTTGGTTTGAGGGAAGGTTAGAGGAGGTTACAGAGACTCCTGTCTGATCTCCACCATCTTGGCTCCACCCCCGGAAGTCTCCCCTAATCCTTCTATTAATTTATCCCTTTCTTTTCCTCCTTTCCCTCCTACTTCCCTATACAGAGGGCCAAGTTTTTCCCTGAAATCAAATGTGTTTTGTAATCAAATTACTCTTTTAGAGCCCAATCTAATGAGAGTAAGAATACTCATCACCCTCCCTTCTTTCCCTCAATTATATTAGATTTTCCACGTCTCTTCATGAGACTTTGCCTTATTTTACCTCCTTTTTATTTTTACTTTATTTTACCTCCTTTCCCCTCCTCCCCTTTTTTTTACAGTATGATACACCTTTCACCTCTAGTTTCTTTTCAATAATTATCAAAGTAAAATCAAATTATACCCCCATTCTTTAAGAATGCCCCTAGTAGAGATATAGTTCTCGAGAGTTCTTTCCTTTTTACCTTTTAAGCTTCTCTAGAGTTCTGTGTTTGGAGGTCAAATTTTTTGTTCAGATCTGGTCTTTTCATTAGAAATAGGTGAAATTCTCCTGTATCATTGAATGACCATCTTCTTCCCTGGAAGATGATACTCATTCTAGCTGGATAGCTTATTCTTGGCTGTAATCCAAGTTCTTTTGCCTTTCAAAATATCTGATTCCAGGCCCTTCGATCCTTCAGTGTGGAAGCTGACAGATCCTGTGTAATTCTAATGACAGTTCCTCGGTATTTGAACTGTTTTTTTCTAGCAGCTTGTAATATCTTTTCCTTGGTGTGATAGTCATGAAATTTGGCCACAATATTCCTTGGGGTTTTAATTTTGGGGTCTCTTTCAGGAGGTGATCGGTGAATTCTTTCAATGCCAACTTTGCCTTCTGATTCTAAAACATCAGGGCAATTCTCTTTCATGATTTCTTGGAAGATAGCATCAAGGTTCTTTTTTTCATCTTGACTTTCAGGGAGTCCAATAATCCTTAGATTGTCTCTCCTGGATCTGTTTTCCTAGTCAGTTGTTTTTCTTAGGAGATATTTCATATTTTCTTCTATTTTTTAATTTTTTGTTTTTGTTTGACTGATTCTTGAAGTCTTATTGAGTCATTCATTTCAATTTGTTCAATTTTAATTTTTAAGGTATTATTTCCTTCAGCTATCTTTTTTAGCTCCTTTTGTAACTGGCCAATTGAATTTTTTGGTTCATTGCATTCTTTTTCATTTTGCCAATTTTATTTTTCAGTGAATTGTTATCTTTTTCCAATTCACTATTTTTATTTTCTAGTGAGTTGGTGACTTTTTCCAATTTACCAATTTTGTTTTTCAGTGAATTGTTGTCTTTTACCAATTCACTATTTTTATTTTCCAGTGAGTTGGCGACTTTTTTCAATTCACCAGACTTATTTTCCAGTTTTCCCATATCTGTTGCAGGGCGATATTTCCTTCTTGCACTGCTCTCAATCACTTTCCCCAATCTTCTTCTAGCTCTCTTTTGAGATTCTTTATGCAATCTTCCAGGTAAGCCTTCTGAAAGGGAGACCAGCTTAAGTCCACCTTTGTGGCTTTATCTGGGATTGTTTTCAGAATCTCAGGATCTGGGGACTTCTGTAGTTTCTCTCCGTAAAAGCTGTCTATGGTCAGAGCTCTCTTCTTCTTGCTCATGATTTTTAGCTGAGGTATCAGTCACCAGCAGGGAATTCTGCAGCAGCAGCAGCAGCAATTTCAATTTGCCCTGGGGCAATTTGCCAAGTTGACTTCTGGACTGGGGCTGATCTGGCTAGATCCGCACTTTCAGCTGCTCTCAATCCACCCTTTATCAAAGGTAGACCTGCCAAAGCACCTGCCCGCAAGCAGAGCATAGTGGCCCAAGCATCTCCCAGGGACTTCCTGGTAGCCTAAAATCTTCTGGTCCTTCCCAGCCCTGGACTTGCACTCCAGCTGCGCACTGGCGTCTGAGCGCTGGGAGCTGCCCATCTAAAACTGACCTCAGAAGTTCTTTCAAAGTAGATATTTGATAGAAGTACGTTGTAGTCCAAGTGTTTGGTGGAGCCCTCACTCCAGAACCAATTTGAAGGCTCAATTTGTCTGGGTCTGAGGGAAGGTCTCAGGAGCTCACAGAGGACGCTGTCTGCAGTTCGCCATCTTGGCTCCGCCCCCTAGTTTATGTTTTCTACATGGAAATGTATACCATGTGTTTACAATTGATGTCAGGAATTGGGTAATGTAAAAGAAAGATGTATACAAATGAGATGCAGAGGAAGAATAGAGACAGGCATTAGGGGGGAGAGGAGAGCTCATAGTTCTCAAAACCTGTTCACATCAGGAATGGGTTAAATAGACAATACTACAGGTGTGCCATGAAGGGTACAGAACCCTCCAAAATCTGTAAAGAAATAAGGGAGGAGGGATGGAAAGAGGGAAAAGCAACAAGTGAGGGAAGAAGACAAAGGAAGGATTTATGGGTGTGGGCAAGTTAAGTAATAGCAAGGCAAGTTAAGGAGCAGAATTAAAGCAGATGACTTAGCAGAGATAGGAAAGGAGAAATATACATAAACACTACAACATAGATTAGGAGTCAAATTTATTAGAAAAAAAAAGTATGGCTAGTAATCATTGATCTTAGAAAGAACCAAACTTAAAAATTCAATTAAAAGAGAAATTAACATTATATGTCAGCTATACTAATATAGTTTTAGATGCATGTTTACATATGGGTAAATGTGTGTGTGTATATATACATATATATGTGTATTTGGAATTATGTAGTCATATGCATGTTGCTCTATGTATGTCACTGTATGTGTGTGTAAATCTATTAAATATAGCTGTGTTTAACTGTAGCCTGCTTGGGGAAAATGAGGGAGATGAAAGGGGAAAAAAGAATAAAATTATAAAAAGTGCACAGCAAAGAACAAAAAAACAATTTATAAGGTAGTAAAGAAAATATGAACATTCATGAACATAATTTATTTTACTATTATGTATCCTTTCTTTTTATTAAAGCTTTTTATTTTCAAAACATATACATGGATAATTTTTCAACATTAATCCTTGCATAGTCTTGTGTTCCAAATTTTCCCCTCCATCCCCCTAACTCCTCCCCTAGATGGCAAGCAATCCAATATATGTTAAATCTAATATATGTAAAAATATTTATACAATTATCTTGCTGCACAAGAAAAATGAGATCAAAAAGGAAAGAAAATAAGTAATAAAATAAAATGCAAGTGAACAACAACAAAAAGAGCAAGAATGTTATGTTGTGATCCACACTCAGTTCCCACAGTTCTCTCTCTGGGTGTAGATGGCTCTCTTCATCACAAGGTTATTGGAACTGGACTGAATCATTTCATTGTTGAAAAGAGCCATGTACGTCAGAATTGATCATTGTATAATTTTGCCATTACCATGTACAACGAAATTCTGGTTCTGTTCATTTCACTTAGCATCAATTCAGGTAAGTCTCTCCAGGCCTATCTAAAATCAGCTTGATGATCGTTCCTTTTAAATTAATAATATTCCATAACATGCTTGTATCATAATGCATTCAGTCATTCTCCAATTGATGGGTATCCACTCAGTTTCCGGGTTCTTGCCACTACAAAAAGGGCTGCCACAAACATTTTTGCACATGTAGATTCTCTTCCCTTTTTTATTATCTCTTTGGGATATAGGCTCAGTAGAAACACTGCTGGATAAAAGGATATGCATAATTTGATAATTTTTTGAGCATAGTTCCAAATTGCTCTCCAGAATGTCTGGATCCATTCACAATTCCACCAGCAATGTATTAGTGACCCAGTTTTCCCACATCCCCTCCAATATTCGTCATTATCTTTCACTGTCATCTTAGCCAATCTGAGAGGTATGTAGTGGTATTCCAGAGTTTTATTAATTTGTATTTCTCTGATCAATAGTGATTTAGAGCACCATTTCATATACCAAATGGTTTTGATGACCACTGCTTTATAATATAATTTTAGGTCTAGCACAGTTAGGCCACTTTCATCAGCATTTTTTTTCATTAATTGCCTTGAAATTCTTAATCTTTTGTTCTTCCAAATTAACTTTGTTTTTATTTTTTCTAGATCTGTAAAATTTCTTGGGAGTTTGATCGATATGCCACTAAATAAGTAGATTAATTTAGGTAGTATTGCCATTTTTATTATATTCACTCAAGCTACCCATGAGCACTTGATATTTTTCCAACTGATTAGATATGACTTTATTTATGTGAAAAGTCTTTTGTAGTTGTGTTCATATAGTTCCTGACTTTCCTTTAACAGATAGATTCCCAAATATTTTATACTATCAACAATTATTTTGAATGGAATTTGTCTTTGTATCCCTTGCTGCTGAACCTTGTTGGTGAGGTATAAAAATGCTGATGATTTATGTGGAATTATTTTGTATCCTGAAACTTTGCTTAAGTTGTGAATTGTTTCTAGTAGTTTTTAGTTGATTTTCTAGGATTCTATAAGAATATCATCATATCATCTGCAAAGAGTGATAATTTGGTTTCTTCATGACTTACTCTACTTCCTTTAATCTCTTTTTCTTCTCTTATTGCCAAAGTTAGCATTTCTAATACAATATTGACTAGTAGTAGTGATAGTGTGCAACCTTGTTTCATGCTTGATCTTATTAGGAATGGTTCTAGTTTGTCTCCATTACATATGATGCTTGCTGATGGTTTTAAATAGATGCTACTGATCATTTTTTTAAAGTCCATTTATTCTATCCTCTCTAGTGTTTTTAATAGGAATGGGTGTTGGATTTTATCAAATGCTTTTTCTGCCTCTATTAAGATTATCACATGATTTTTGTTAGTTTGGTTATTGATACAGTAAATTATGCTAATAGTTTTCCTAATATTGAACCAGCTCTGCATTCCTGGCATAAATCCTACTTGGTCATAGTGTATTATCCTGAGGATGACTTTCTCTAATATCTTTGCTAATATTTTATTTGAGATTTTTGCATCAATATTCATTAAGGAAATTGGTTTATAATTTTCTTTCTCTGTTTTCACCTGACGTGGTTTAGGTATCAGCACCATATCTGTGTCATAAAAGGAATTTGGTAGGACTCCTTTCTCTATTTTTTTTTCAAATAGTTCATATAGTATTGGAATTAATTGTTCTTTAAATGTTTGATGGAGTTCACATGTAAATCCATCTGGCCCTAAAGATTTTTTCTTAGGGAGTTGATTAATAGCTTGTTCTATTTCTTTTTCTAAAATGGGACTATTTAAATAATTTATTTCTTCTGTTAACCAATTTATTGACATATACTTGGGCAAAATAACTCTTAATTGTTGTTCTGATTTCTCTTCATTGGTGGAAAATTCTATCTTTTCATTTTTGAGATTAACATTTTGATTTTCTTCTCCCCTTTTTCTAATCAAATTATCTAAAGGTTAACTATTTTGCTGTTTTTTTTTTCATAAAACCAACTCTTAGTTTTATTTATTAATTCAATAGTTTTATTTTCATTTTTCTTAATCTCCCCTTTTATTTTCAGAATTTCAAATTTGGTATTTAGTTGAGGGTTTTTAATTTGTTCTTTTTCTTGCTTTTTTAATTGTAAACCCAATTCATTGATCTTCTCTTTCTCTATATTATGCAAGTAAGCATCTAGAGATATAAAATTTCCTCCAATAATCACTTTGGCTGCATCCCACAAATTGTGATATGTTGTCTCATTATTGTCATTCTCGTGGTTGAGGTTATTGATTGTGTCTATTATTTGATGTTTTACCCATTCATTCATTAGGATTAGATTATTTAGTTTCCAATTAATTTTTGGTCTATTTTTCCCATGGCTTTTTATTGAATGTGATTTTTATTGCATCATGACCTGAAAAAATGCATTTACTATTTCCTTTCTGCATTTGATTTTGAGGTTTTTATGCCCTAATACATGATCAATTTTTGTATAATTTCCATGAACCGCTGAGAAAAAAGTAAACCCCTTTCTGTCTCCATTCAATTTTCTCCAAAGATCTATCATACCTAACTTTTCTAACATTCTGTTTACCTCCTTAACTTTTTTCTTATTTATTGTGGCTCAATTTATCTAGTTCTGAGAGAGCAAGGTTGAGATACTCCACTAGTATTGTTTTGCAATCTATTTCTTCTTGCATTTCTCAACTTCTCCTCTAGGAATTTGGATGCTATACTATACCACTTGGTGCATATATGTTTAGTATTGATATTGTTTCATTATCTATGGTATTCTTTAGCAAGATATAGTTTCCTTCCTTATCTATTTTAATTAGCTCTATTTTTGCTTTTACTTGATCTGAGATCAGAATTGCTACCCCTACTTTTTTTACTTCACCTGAAGCATAATAAATTCTGCTCCAGCCCTTTACCTTCACCCTTTATGTAATACTCTGCTTTATATGTGTTTCTTGTGAACAACATACTGTAGGATACTGGCTTTTAATCCAGTCTGCTATTTGCTTCCATTTTATGGGAGAATTCATCCCATTCACATTCACAGTTAAAATAAATAATTCTGTATTTCCTGCCATCTTATTTACCCTGTTATGCTTTTCTCTTTCCTTCCCTCTTCCCTCTTCCCCAGTATTTTGCTTCTGATTACCATGTCCCTCAAACAGCCCTCCCCCTTTGGAGTCCCTCTCTTACACCTTCCACCTACTATTTCTGTTTTTCTTTTTATTAGCCTTCCCCTTTCTTAAAAGGTGAGACACATTTCTCTGTGAAACCAAATTTGTTTGATATTCTCTCTTTGAGCTAAATCTGATGAGAATGAGATTCGCACAATGCTTATCCTCTCCCTTCTTTCACTCAATTATACTAGGTCTTTTTTGCTTCTTCATGAGATGTAATTTACCTTATTTTACCTCCTTTTTCCTTTTTCCAGTACAATCCGATTCCCACCTCTAGTTTCTTCTTCATATTATCACAGTAATATCAAATTATACCTGCACACTCTAAGTATACACATAATAGAAATATAGCTCTCAAGATTTCTTTCCTTTTTTACATTCTTATGCTTCTCTTGAGTTCTGTGTTTGGAGATCACATTTTTTGTTCAGCTCTGGTCTTTTCATCAGAAATAAATGAAATTCATCTGTATCATTGAATGTCCGTCTTCTTCCCTGAAAGATAATGCTCATTTTAACTGGATAGCATATTCTTGGCTGTAATCCAAGTTCCTTTGCCTTTCAGAATATCTGATTCTAGGCCCTTCAATCCTTTAACGTGGAAGCTGCTAAGTTTTGGGTAATCCTGATTGCGGCTCCTCAGTATTTAAATGTTTCTTTCTGGCTGCTTGCAATATTTTTTTCCTTAGTCCAATAGTTCTAAAATTTAGCCATGATATTCCTTAGAGTTTTCATTTTGGGGTCTCAGGAAGTGATCAGTGAATTCTTTCAATGGCTATTTTACCTTCTGATTCTAGGACATTGAGGCAGTTTTCCTTTATGATTTCCTGTAAGATAACATCATTATGGCTTTCAGGAAGCCCAATAATCCTTAGATTGTCTCTCCTAGATCTATTTTCAAGGTTCAGCTGTTTTTCATAGGAGGTATTTTATATTTTCTTATAT
The DNA here is from genome assembly GCA_023553655.1 of Myrmecobius fasciatus. Classification (NCBI taxonomy): domain Eukaryota; kingdom Metazoa; phylum Chordata; class Mammalia; order Dasyuromorphia; family Myrmecobiidae; genus Myrmecobius; species Myrmecobius fasciatus. The sequence continues at coordinate 131,320 of JAJPUD010000709.1, read as the reverse complement.
TTTTCTTTTTTTTTTTTTTTGGTTTTGTTTGATTCTTGAAGTCTTATTGAGTCATTCACTTCCTTTTGTTCAATTCTAATTTTTAGTATATTATTTTCTTTAGTTACCTTTTTTAGCTCCTTTTGTATTTGGCCAATGGAAGTGTTTTGTTCATTGCATTTTTTTCCATTTCACAAATTCTATTTTTCAACAAGTTGGCATATTTTGTAAGGAGTTATATGTGTTTTCCATTTCATCAAATTTATTTTGTAGGGAGTTATATGCTTTTCCCATTTCATCAAATCTATTTTTAAGGAGTTTTCTTCATATAAGTTCTTTTTTTCCCATTTCCATACTCTCTTGCAAAGATCTCATTTCCTTTCCCCATTTTTCTTCTAATTGTCTTTTGAGATCCTTTTTGAAATCCTCCAAGAAAGCCTTATGAAATGGGGACCAACTCATATCTCCCTTTGGAACTTCATCTGGAGTTGACTGGCTTTTAGGAACCTCGGGGTTTGAGGTCTGTTCTCTCTCCCCATAAAAGTTGTCTATCCTCAGAGGTTTTTTTTGCTTTTTTGCTCATTTCTTAAGGGTTGAGATCTGTTCTTAAGGCAAAGGAATAGAAGCTGGGGCCAGTATTTCTGACTGACTTCCAGTGCTGAGTAATGGTGGACAGGTGTCAAGTTCTTCCAGAGCTCAGTGGCTAACAATATGCCTTTTGTATTTGCTTTTGGGGGTTTGGCAGCAAAACTGCTAAACAACTGCTTGCAACCCAGGGCCTAAAAGCCTCACAGAAAATTCTCCAATGCTTGGAAGCTACAATACTCTGTCTCCCCACCTGAGCTCCTTGCCCTGAATTCCCTGTGCTTCAGTCTGGGTTTGGCAGACAGTCCCTCTGTCTGTTTGAAACAGACCTGTTCAGAAGTTCTTTCAAGGTATCTTCTGAGAATATGTTGTACTCCAGATATTTGAGGGTTCTGTCACTCCAAAACCAGTTTAGAGGCTTAATCTCCTGTTGTTTTGAGAAGTCAGAAGAGGTCACAGAAAAAGAGCATGTCTGCTCTCTACCACCTTAGCTCTGCCTCCTATATATCCTTTCATGAACCAGAAATTCATTGTTGTATTTTGAATCCTCCCTTACATTCTGCTGGACACATGACAAGGTTTTGCTTTGTTTTGTTTTATTGTATTTTTGTTTTCTGTCTTCTTTTTTCTATTAAATTAAAAAATTAAAAAAATATTTATTGACTGATAACTAACCCTGCATCTAGAAAACTAAGGAACAGAAGGAGCCGAGATAGGGCATATATATATCCATCTATAGTGGCAAACATATCAAACAAACAAAAGAGTGGTATGAAAACACATAGAAGTGAAGGACAATCTGGAAGAAGGGAAGCAAAATGAAAGTAAAGATTAAAAGAAAACATGATCTCTCTGTAAGCAAAATATATTGATATCAAAAATAAGATGCAGAGAAACAACTTCAGGATTTTAAATTTCCCATAAAAATAAAATATTATTAAATTAAAAAGAGAGAGATGCATGCAAAATATTCCTTCATATGCGACAAAAAAAGAAAGAAAGAAAAAGTAGATTAGTTGTTTTGCAAACACCTCAGTCAGCACAAAAAAAAATGTAAACAAATATAACAAGCAATGAAGGCACAAATAACAAAAAAAAAAGTCACCCTAGAGGAAAAAAAAAAAACTAGAAAGTCATTCATGGTGTTAAAACACAACTTAATTTATTCAATATTTTAATTTGTAGATAACCCTGAGGAGTGGCCAAGTTTTTTGGCTTGACCAAACAGTTCTTGTGCAACATCAATGCAATATTTTAAAGGACATCTTATCATTTATTTCAAGAAAGGGACATCAAGAATAAATCAAACAAATTAAAAAGAATGAAAAAAAGAAAGAAAATGTAAAATATCTCATGGGAAAAATAGCCAACTTGGAAAATAAATCCAGAAGAGACAATTTTTAAATTATTGGTCTACCTTAAGGCCACACACCAAAAAAGAGCCTAGATAGCATTTTTCAAGGGATCATCAAGGAAATTTGCCATGATATACTAGAACCAGAGAGCAAAATAGTTATTGAAAGAATCTATCAATTACTTCCAGAAAGAAATCCCACAAGGAAAATCCCAAGAAACATTGTTGCAAAGCTCCAAAAATATAATGTCAAGGAAAAAATATTGCAAACTACCAAAAAACACCAATTCACATATTTCAAGAGAGGTAGGATTGAGTTAAATAATCATCTCATCTTAGCATTCTTGTGCTTTCTACATCCATTTGTTAATTTAAAGATCATAAAAATGTTTATAGAAGTTCTGCCTGTTTCCTACTAATGCCCTCATTGAGAATGCCCTACATTCCAGGATTTTTCCCCATGTTTTTGTATTCTTCCCTCCTCTCCTTCAGATATCCTATTAATTGTGCCCTTGATGCCACAATTGTTATTACATCCAGAACAGATATTCATTCTTTATAAAATTATAAAGTTCTTGTCATATACAATACCTATCATTTTTTTAAAAAAATAGGTTTTTAAATAATTAAAGTGTTTGTAATACATAGGCATGAGATTTCTGTTAATTTATAGATTACAAATTGCTCTCATTTCAGTTTTTTCCTGAACCACATATTACTATATATTTCTCCCTATTCTCACTTTTTATGACTCCTGAGGGAGGAAGGAGAGGAAAAAGTAGATTTTGGAAGTCAAAAATATTTTGGAAAATTGGATGCTATACCAATTGGTGTATATATGTTTAATATTGATATTACTTTGCTGCCTATGGTAAATGTAGCAAGATGTAATTACTTCTTTACATCTTTAAACTAGTTCTCTTTTTGTTTTTGCTTTGTCTGACATCATGATTGCTACTTTTTTTTTTTTTTTTTTTTTACTTTACTTGTATGGTAGATTCTGCTCCAGCTTCTTACCTTTATTTTCTGTGTGTTTCTCTGCTTCAAATGCATTTCTTGTAAACAACATATTGTAAGATTCTAGTTTTTAATACACTTTGCTATCTGCTTCCATTTTATGGGTGAGTTCATCCTATTCATATTCACAGTTATGCAGTTATTACTATGTATTTCCTTCCATCCTACTTTCCCTATTTATCCTCCATTCTCATTCTCTCTGTCTCTGTTTCTCTCTCTTTCTGTTTCCTTCTCTTCTTCCTCCCTCCCTCTCTCTCTCTTCTCTCTTCCTTCCCTCCCTCCTACCTCCCTATAGAATAATATAGATTTCTATACCCAATTGAGTGTATGTTACTCCCTCTTCAAACCAATTCCAATGCATATCCTTCTTCCTCTGTTGGAGACAAAGAGACTGTAAGAGACATCACCAAACCCCTGCCCCCAAAAAGTGCATACCAGGAAGCAAGATACGATCAAATATCTCAAGAAAGTTTCAAGTAGGCATCCTGCTTCAGGAAGTCACACATACACCATATCCCTCCCCTTATTCAATTTCCTGACAAATGGTCAACGGATGTTACATCCTTTGTTATATGAAAATTTACTTTGATACACAATGTATAAAAACCCTGTACTGAGCCTCAATAAACGAGCTATTCTGCCCTTATACAGAATGGTCTCCATTCTTTCCTTTCACAGCCCATCCCCAGGTTGAAGCCTCCCCAGCCTTTTTGGCTCACAGGCCGATGCGAGATCTCAGGCACCCTTAGCTCGAGACCCGCGGGTCGGGTCATTCCTCATCTTTCCTTCCACAATTATAGGGATTTTTTTGCACCTCTTAATGTGAGATCATTTATCCCATTAAACCTCTCCTTTCCTTCTTCTTCCAGTACAATCTTGTTGTTTTCTTAATTGGAACCTAAACTTCTTGAGGACAGGGACTGTCTTGTTTAGCTTGGTGTCCATAATAAATGTTTTATCTATCCATATAGCAAGTTGTTGGATTTTGTTTTGTTGCCCATTATTACAGTATCTTTTTTAGGATGCTAAGTACATGTAAAATTATATTTCTCATATTTGTTTTTTCTTCTTAAATTTTATTTTTAACTCCTCAATTTCTTTTAATTTAGTATATAGTTCCCATGATTAGTTTTGTGGGAGGTTTTTTTTTTTTGTCTCCTAATGCTCCTTTTCAAAGAATATTAATTCACTATGATCTTTATGATACTCTAGAATCTAGTAATTATTTATAGGTTTGGTTCTCATGCATTATTTCTTTATACTATGGCATTCATAAAAAAAAAATGTGGCATATAGCACTTAAGCTTTGTTCCTTTGCCCAGCTGATCCAACTCTTATTTGACTTCAAATCTTTTCCATGTCCCTCTTTCTTGTTTAGATGTGAGTAGAGGGTGCTATACAACTCTGCCAATGGTATCCAACTTCTGCTTCCACTCCTGGGTCCTATGCCTCCATAAGTATTTTCTCTTATTTCAAAGCTTAGAGAACAGGACATTATTATAAAAATACACAATCACCATCATCCCATCATCCTTCCATCATATCATCAATCTTCCTTTTCTTCCTATTTCTTCTCCTCCTGAGTTCATTAGCCCCAAAAAACAGTAGTACATTTCCTTATTTCCCCTTCCCTCTTCTCACCTAAGAAGAGATTCAACTTATGCTGGACCTCCCCTACCCACTTTCCAATACTGGTTTACTAAGAAGGAAATGTAATTTTTACTCAGTTTATGAATTATTCACTGAATTATTCTTCCTCTCACTTTATTCTGCCCACTTTGGAGTCTATATACTATTCCCTTACTATCTACAAAATGCTCATGTCTCTCCATTCTTAAAAAAAAAAAATCATCATTAAATTCACTCATTTTCATTAATCATCCTACCTCTGATCTCCTTTTTGTGCCTAAACTCTTTGAGAATGTCATCTATAACCAATAACTATTTCTTCTTACTCTTTCCTTAACACTTTGTAATCTAATTTCTGACCTCATTATTCAATTGAAATTATTCTTGTCTTAGTTACCAATGAAATTTTAATTGTTAATTCAATAATCTTATCATTCTCCTTTACTGGAATCTCAGTCTCTTTTGTTCATCCAGGACATGCTCCCTAGCTATAGGGATACTTGAAGGCCCTCTTTTCTTTTCCTTCTCTACTTGTTCATGTGATGATCTCATTAGTTTACATGGCTTCAATAGTCATATCTATGTAGATGATTCTCAGACTCATCTATCTGGCCCTAATGTTAAGCCTAATCTTTAATCTTGAATCTCCAACTATGAGACATCTCAAACTGGATGTCCTACTAAAACTCATCATATCCAAAACTGAATTTGCTATCTCTTCCTACAACCTGTTCAGTTAAAGGTAAAATGAGTGAAATCTAGGGTTTGTCTTCATCCTCAGCCTTATTGTTCTTGGCCCTTTTACCTTGAGAAGAGACATATTCATGGAAAGAATCTAAATTAGCAAAATATTTTGCAAAAAAACTTCTCCACTTACTTCCTTTTAGAGGCTCATTCTTTCCTTCATTCAGCTATCAAAGATCTGACCATAATATATCTGTCCCCTTACATTTCATAAAATCCAGCAGCTTCTTATCAAAATCAAACACAGAATCAAATACAAAATATTCTTTGGTTTTTAATGCCCTTTATAAGTGGCCTCTTCTAACCGTTTAAGTTTTTTTTGTTTTTGTTTTTTTAACCTTGCACTCTCCAAATACTCTTCCTTAGTTTTATTGTTATTCCTTGCCTACACTCCATCTCTCAATTTTGGGTCCTCTTAGTGGCTGTCTCCCAGGCTTAGAATTCTCTCCTTCCTCATCTTCACTAATTGAACCGATGTAGTGCTACTTGCAACTGTCTCATAACTTCAGGGGAGCTTCTAAATTTATTGTTGATTCCTCTTTTCTGAATCTTCAGGATCATTTTCTGTCTTCATAGCTGTTTTCAATGTAGTAATTCCTTTTCGTGTGTCTTGTTTTTATCAGTCTATTGGGTTTTCATGATGCCCCTTCTGCAATTAGCCTTCACATTCTAAGGTTAATAGGATTAAATCAAGCCTGCTGTTGGTAGTTCTATTGTTTCCTTAATTTTTGTGCTAGATATGATACACTATAGTTCTGGTCAGAGTCCTATGACATGTAAAGCTGCCTTGTCACATATTACTTGGAACTAAATTGGTTCCTCATAGGAGTTCATGGAACAGGACAAGCTTAAGTTGAGTTTGGGGACAGATTTAATACCAGGACGGTTCTCAGATCCCAGCTCCAGGCTCCATTTAGTCTTGGATAGGGAAGTATTCTAAGAAAGCTTTGCCTTCCATTGAAGGATTAGGGATTAGAGAATGAATCTCTCATACTAAATTACTTTTTTTTTTTTTTCTGTAGTAAACAATTATCATAAAGAGAGCACTTTCCTCTTTTTCTCTTATGGTTGCCATCTTTGTTGATTAGTTCATTTTTGGTTTGAAATGCTAAGGAGAGAAATTTAAAGTAATCCATTTTGCCATATTGTCTCCTTCAGTACAGAAATGCTTTTTTTTTTTTTTGAGTCAAGAACAGTGAACATGAATCTAAAGGCTAACAGAAACATCTATTATTCAATTCAGTATGAAAAGGCTGTTATATATTCCAAATGGAACGAATCTAAATTAACTATATTTTGCAAAGAAACTTATTTCCTTTCAGAACTGGAGCATGTAAATAAATCCATTTTAGTGGTTCTCTTTAAGCATCTGAGCTTTAAAAAATTTTTCATTTTTATGTGCACTTAAAGCCAAAATAATTTTTAATAAATCTTAGTTTAAAAATGTGTTGAAACTTAGCTCTACATTCCTTCACAATTTTGATTCAAGAGAACTTCCAGTGCTGTAATTCCTCACACTTTGTGGGCATTAAATAAATGCTTGTCGGATCACATTGGAAGCGTCAACTGTTATAGTGGACATGTTTTTTAGGAAAATGACTCAGCAATGAAGTTATAGGTACTTAAAAAAAAAATTACATGTCACAAAATTTTCTGCACCTGTTAAAATGACAAAAGTATTCCTGTTCAGTTAAAGGTAAAAAGAGTGAAATCTAGGGTTTGTCATCCTCAGCCTCATTGTTCTTGGCTCTTTTACCTTCATAAGACATATCCACCTATTTCTGGCATCCATTGCCTTGCTGTTGTCATTATCCTACCTATCAAAACAAGAATATACCTTCATCTACATTGAGTGAGAAATATTACACTTTAGTGTGAAAAGTTTTAGTTCTGTTGCCTCAACCAGAATCTGCATGTTAAGCCTTTTTGTCTCTAATTGTACAAGTGAGTTTATCCAATTGGAAAATTACAGGAAATCAGTAAATATGTAAATTGAGGGTGGGGTTGAGAATTTACTATTCCAGACCCATTTTAAGGTAACCCAGGTAAACTTTATTTAATCCTTTGGGGATAACTTGGATCAAAATAATCCCTTCATCTCCCGAGGATCTCATTCCGCTTGAGAGGATGAGTTGAGTCAGGCTGTAGTTAATGCACTTATTCCTGATCACTTCTGGATATAAGGGTCTCTTGTCCCATGTTATAGGTTTCTTATTGGTTCTCTGGTCTCTTCTTGGATTTCTGATGTCATACTTTTGCTTCTTTCTCCAAATATAGGTGGGCCCACCAAAACTCCCTTTTTCTCTGCCTAAAAACAGGTTTCATATTTTACATTTCCTAACACATCTGGGGTTATTTTAAGCAATAAATTCCTTTATCTCATATTTTGCCACATGCAGAATGTAAACCTTATGGGACTTATCATCTCTATATCAAGTGATATAGGGAAATTCTCAAAGAAATTTTAAATTTTAAAAAATGAATGATACTCAACATTCTTAGGAACAATGGTTTCCTTAAAATAAAACAAATAATGTCTAAATTCCAAAAAACTAGAAATCACTACCCCATTACATTTTAGGACCAGTTGTGCTATGTCAGGGAGAATTCTCATAATGACAAATCCACAGGCCCTTACCATATTAATGTCTTTTTAAAAAACAAACAAAAATATTATCAATCATGTTTATAAACTACTACTTCTAAAAATAAATAAAATAAAATACCACTTCTATGTAAAACACTTAAAGGAGAAAGCACTTCATGTCTCATAAAATGATTCTCAATCAGTACTCAAGACAAAAAGACTACTAATATTCTTATGAAGATTTCTAGCTATCCATTTTCTCCTTTATCCATTGTCTCCTTAGTATAAATGGTTAAATTTAATTGCAATTAAAATGTCCAATCCCTATCATTAACACACATATCTCATCTTCAAATGTAGCAGTGATATCCCAAAGATAGCAACATATAAGGGAAAGCATAGGGTATCACTTATCCCCCATTCAAGAAATGAAAGTGAATAAGGATCAAAACAGACTAGATGTTAGATAGTGATATGCTTCCCTTTAGGGCTCCATTATATGTATGCTATTCAACAACAGGAAAAATGAGGATATCAACCACATTCTGGATTCTTCTTTCCACTCAATACTAGAAGCCACCAAGTAATATTCCATTAACTTAAGGGTCTGGTTTAGAGCATTACATTTCGAGTTTTGTCCTGGCAACTTTAATAGTTAGGTGTTTTTCTTGCACTGAATTTCCACAGGTTGTGCTCAGTAAAGTTTATATTTGAAAATGATTAAAGTTGTGCTCCCAGTTCTAAATTAGGAAATTGCTTTGAATTGCAGGAAATTGCTCATGTCCTTAATTAATGAGTCAGGTTCTGTTGTGCACAATTCACTGTGAGACATCACTATAGAAACCACAGGTTGTTGAAGGTGGTGATGTCACTGACTCAGTAGGTGACATTTTCTTGCAAATTAGTAACAAACTAGTGCCTTAACATGATGCTGGTCAAGAACTACGCTAATGATTGTTTTATATTTTAGGTAGTACATAAATTGAATAAATGCTAGCCAATTTTCAGTACTAATATTTATTGAGTTTGCATATACTATCTATGAGACTTTGGAAGCATGTACAAAGGTTTATCGAAGAAACATGGTCTGTCTTCAAAAAACTAAGTTAAGGCATTAAAAAAAAATATATATATATATATTTGTAGAGATCAAATACAGAGGCGCTTTTCAAAATTTAAGAGACAGCTTGATATAGCAGAAAAAAAACAACAGAGTGGGATTCCGAAGAACTGGGTTCTGGTCTTGGTTCTGCCACTGGATGAGCTGGATAAGTCACTTCACACCTCTGCAGGCCTCAACTTCCCCATGTACATAACATGAGGACATTGAATACGATGAAGTCCCTTTCAGCTCCAAGATTATGTGATTCTCTAAAATGAGAGGAAAAAAACCTCACTGTCAATGTTAATATAATAAAACTTCTTATTAAAGTCATAAATTGATAAACAGCATAGGGTAGAAGGACTGCAGGATTACAATTATTTCAACCATTTCAGCTATCCTGGTGATGTCCTGAAATCTATCTTGCTAGTCCTATCCTCACCAAAACTCCATTTCCATATCTACAAATACCTATTAAAAGTTTATAGTGGAATATCTTTCAGTCAATCTAAAGCTCACCAAAAGCCAGCTCCTCTTCTCAATGGTACTACCTATAAACCTAATAAATCAGGATGAAAATCTTTTGAGTCAACTTTATGGGTTAGGACTAGCAAATCCATTCCTACTATAGCAAACTTATTTCAGGCTTTCAGACTCACTCTTAATTTAATCTAAAAATGCTTCTTCCCGACCTGCCCCACTCCTTTCTTCCTTCTTATCCATTCTGCTGCCAAACATAGCTTTCATTTGGTATTCCCTTGTTCATATCTGAGCAATGGCTTTCTATTTCTTACCATTATTAAACTTAGATTCTTGGCTTTTAGGGACTTCAATAATTTGACACTACCCTATCAAACTTATTTTCCACATTTCCCAATACTCTCCAGTATATATTTCATAGTCATTTACTTAAAGCAAGGTTTAGAGAAAAAGACATACCACTAGGCTTCCTGTTTCACTATAAAACTAAAGAATTTGAGTAATTTGTCACTTCAAAGAATCTGTTACAATAAGGTATCTCACGTGCAATGTTAAGGGCTTAAAAAAATTCAATGACAGATGTGACATCAGAAATAACTTTGTTCTACAAATAAGGCATAAATACTCTGCTAGTTTGGACACTCAAACAGAAGATATTCAAGAGAGTACAAATGGAAGAGGGATTCCCTTTAGATGGTGAGGTTTTCCATATACTCCTGTTTGTAGATATGCTGAATACATCAAGTTCTGGAACATGTCACAATTTTTACTAAGTGAGATTGCCTATTGCTCAAGAGTTTAGCTTAACAGAAGAGAATCAAGTATATGAAGTATATCTAATTTCCAGACTTGTCTAGTAGGATGGACAGTCTACTGAACTAATCCATTAGTATGTATATTTTGGAGAGACTCTATAGGCAAAGAAGGGAAAGAGAATAAGCATTTACAGAGTGTCTAATGTATGCCAGGCACTGTGGTAAGAGCTTTACAGATATTATCTCATCTGATCCTCACACAAAAACCCAATGAGGCAGATGCTGTTATTATCCCCACTATACAACTGAGGAAATTCAGGCAAAAAGCAGATAAATGACTTGCTCAGGGTCACAAAGCTATTAAGTATTGAGGCTCAATTTGAATTCAGGTCTTACTGACTTCAGTGCTTTATTCATTGTGCTGCCTATCTGCCTAAAAAGAAAGAATGAAGGTGTCCAGACATGAAGAACAGAAATGCTTTGAGGAATATGCCTAGCATTTTCTGGAAAAAGCCCTGGGTTGTTGAACCCACCCTTTTTTTTTTCTCTCCAATCCATCAAACATTTTTTATTTTAAACTTAAATACAAAATGGGGGGGGGGGAAGGGACTGCCATGTGCACAGTAGAACATAAGAGAAGATAACACCCCTTTTTCTTAACACCAACATTCTTCTATTGATATTATAGCTACAAAAAACTGCAGATTGCAAAATATAACCAATGCCAAACAACAGTATAAAATCTAAAAAAGATGGATAACTAGCAAAGGGGGCATCTGTCATAAAGCTAACCTGAAGTATTTCAGATTTATATGTTATACTTCAGTCTATTATATTAAATAAGCTCCAAGTAAATAGTTAAGATATCTAAGATCTAGAAAAAGGCCCCCAGTTTAATGGATAGACTTCTTAGGACAAATGAAAAGGAATGAAAAAGAATTCAACAGGAGTTGAGCAGAAAGTTTTTAGTCTACAATGTGGAAGAGAATACTTATGAGTACTGAGAGTACAGATTATCAATTGACAATTTTTATTTAATGGTAGTAACAACAATAATAATAGGATTTATATGGAACTTTCACAAGCCTGGGAGGCAGGTGTTACTATTACTCCTATAACTGAAGCAGACAGAGGTTAAGAGACTTGATATGTTATGCCTCCTTCCTTAAATACTATCTTTTCTTTTCCATCTATCTAAATAATGTTTTAAGGAATGGAACTGAGGGAACAAAAGGATTTAATAACATTAGTGGGTAAAAGTCGCCTAAAACCTTGCCTTATTATTAATTAAAAATACTATTAGGTTAATAATCTTGAAGATTCCAAAAAGTCAAAAAGCAATAGCATTTAAAACATTCTGATATATAAACACTAGTTTCATAAAAAGAATATTATCAGTCATAGCAAAATAAAAATAATAGGTTTGGTTTAAACCACACTCAAAAGAAGATATATACATGATGTAAAATACATAGAATAATATAATGCTAGGAAAAAAAGGAACAATTTTCCATATTTTTCATCTTTGACACCAAAGTTCCCTGTGAATGCTGTACTCCTTTAGCTATTGAAAGATAATGGCTGTGGGGAGAAATACTGATTATACAGCAAACTGTTTTTAGGGCTCCTCAAAATAAACACACCAAAGTAAGGTGATTTAAAAAAACAGCTCTAAGGGAAGTCCTCTTACATGTAATTAAGGTTTTTCTGCTGTTAAGCACAATCTATAGTGTTATTTTTAGAACCTATCACACTATACATAATAATTACATACCAAAAATCAGTAGAACTCTCATATATTATTTCACAACAGCCACTATATGCTTCTTCTTCTCTGACACAAATGGTATAGATCCAGGTTTGCTATGTTTGATACGATTCATTTCCCTAGGAAGAAAGAAAATGTACAATGAGATCATAAGAAAATTCCTCTAATCAAAATATAATTATTTCACTGAAAAGTCACTTATAGACAAAAAATCACAACTAGAATAAAACAAAAGTAGCCAACATTTTAATATCCTTCTCTGCTAAAAATTAGGACTCATTATTTATGAGTTTATTTATATATTTACAAATACTCCAATATTAATATCTAAGTCCCAACACAATCTAATCCTATGATTCTTTTTAGGTATATCTCAGTATAAAAAGATACAGAATGTCACATGAACCTTGTACTTTTAGCAAATGAAAGAATTACAAACACAAGGGCATTTCAGGAAAAAGGCCTGCTCTGACCAGGTGATTAGAAATTGGGATGAGCATAACTATACTTCAACTTATTTCAAATACCACACGGATATGGAAAAAAGAGCTGCACCTTTAGGTTAAAAGTTTTCCTTTCTCTTAATTGTAAGAATGTTTTAAACATTCTTACTAAGAAAAATGTCTCAAATCCAATTAGACAAGAAAGGATTTATTATTTTCCATTTTTAACAGTTAGCTTAGAAAACATAAGGAAAAGAAATGGATTATTTGTGAAATAACTCATTCTAAAATTCTTTGCCAACTTTTAACTTAGGCCTATATTCTTAGGAGCTGTGATTTTTTTCATAACTCTAAGGTCACAACACAAATGTTTCTATGAGAATCAGTCACTGAAGAGTAGCTGAGTTTAGAATGATTGGAGCTTTTCTTTCTTCCCAAATCAAATGAAGTACTAGTGTATAACAGCACCTAAACTGAGCCCCTTAAAAGACAATTGTGGCATTATATGCCACTTCCTTCTCTTGTTTCATTTTATTAGTGAAGGAGGAGAAAGAATGTCAGTAATATAGTGTCAAACATACTTCCTCTGACGAGCTTCTTTCATGATGCGCTGCTCCTTAATTTGGCTATAGATGGTCTTAGGTAAATGACGATGTCGTGCTATGCGACTTATCTGAGGATGATATTTAAACTTCTCCTTCAACTTCTGGTTATAATTTAAGGCTGCTTTTTCTCGTGATGTAAGCTTAAACAAAAAAAACAAAAAATATCATGTCAAGAACACTGAAGTTGTTAAGTTTATTTTATGATACTGATAGCCTACACTCATCTTTTACTTAAAAAAACAAAAAAAAACCACACAACAACCCACAATATTTTTAATAAATTACATTCCAAATCACTAGTACAACTGTATTTGTACTCTTCAAGGACCACTGTTATGAACTACATTTCTTGAAAATAAAATCATTCTTGTATGAATTTACATGAATTTCAAAAATGCTACTAGAAAAAAAATGGGAGCCCCAAATAATTTAAAACAGACAAAAATATTTAACCCTGAAGATGGATTTTTAAAATTAGATTACACACCCCTTGATAAGTTAAATATCATGCTAAAAATTAATGTCTAGCTATGGTAATTACCTTAAAAGAATAAACTGATCCAAATGTTTCTTTGGTCAAAAAATAATAACATCTAATAAAATAGAAGCCAGATCAGCAATAAGACAAATGGAAAATGAATGGGATCTCTTACCACACCCAATTTTTCAGAAGCATTGGCTTTCCAGAGTCGAATGTTCATTTCATCAGATCCACATAAAATATATTTGTTGTCAGATGTCCATTTCACAGAGATAACATGCTGCATTCTCTTTGTGTGATATACTTCTCTATTTAAAAAAAATTCACCAAAACCTTTAGAACTCTAGGGATCTTTTCTTTAATACCTTAGGCACTACTTTTCAAGCACTAGATATTTTGTTTACATCTTTAAGGAATATGCGGTATTATCTGAGATCACAGTATTCTAAATCTCACATGAATTCACAGATTAAGTCAAGGTTAAATAAGTAAAAACATACTTGGAGAATCCAAAACAGAAAGAAATGAATTGTACTTACTAAGAACAAAAATATCATTCATCTTTTTTTCTTACACTAAAACAATAAAGGGAAAACAATAAAGGTCTCAGGTAGCTTCCGAATTCGATAATGTTTCCCTATTTGTGGTATGAAATATATGATCCTATCAAATTGGCTAAAATTGAAATGTGTTGCTGATTTATAAGTGTGGAAAAAAAGAGTGAGAGTCACAAAAGCACTAGTAGGTAAGAATTATTCAGTAAATGAAGTTAAATTTCACACTTATTTGAAAATGTTGCAAAACACATGACTTAAAAAAAGTCACAGAAAATACTATATTAGGAAGTGTCATAAACAGCATTAAGAGGAAAATCAAAGCAAGTACAAAAAAATTAGAAAAGGGGAAATCTAAGAAGAAAGAAGTAAAAGGGTAGAAAGAAATTCAAAGAGAAAATGATCCAAGACTCAGAGCATAAAATAGAAAGGGTATAACAAAATTGGACAAAATTATTCATGGGAAAAGAAAATAATGAGGGTATTGAGGATTTATGTCCATACTAAAAGAACAAACTCCTGAGTCATCCCAAGCACAACCAGAAAATTGTTACTTTATAGTCTCAAAACACTAGAGAGAGGTAAAAAGAGACCAGTGGGAAAAAGTACTTGGTAGCAGGAAAGATCTGGGTTCAAACTTCAAGTCTGGCAAGTCATTTCATTTAAGAGCTTTAGTTTTTTCTTTTGTGAAATGGAAGTATCTCTATCATATCTATCAAATGAAATAATCATATATAAAGCACTTCATAAATCTAAAAGTAAATTATTTGTCAGCTCTAATAAAATTAGTTTCAGGTTGAGTATATAAAACTCACATTAAAAAAATCCAAGAAAATTCCTACTCCACAGAGAGACTACAAGTGTCCTATGGCAGTATCACCTGGATACAAATAGAAACTGAATTCCAGAACAAACTGTTCCACTCTTGTTATTCAACTTTTTCAAAGTTCACCTCTATCCAAGAAAGGAATGTGGACACTTTTCCCCAATAGCAATAAGGAAGAGTGAGGTTTAAATGGCAGGAAAGTAAGCTGTCTTTAAAAACAATGTAAACTACTTATACATAATGGTGATACTAGAGCAGATTTCCTTCGTTTCAGTGAGCTCTGGAGGAGAAAATCCACTCACAGTGCAGGTCTACAACTGGTCTGTAACTTAACACACTTGAAGAGTGCCTGGGGTACTAAGATAAAAGATTTTCTCAGTTGCAAATTTCCTATGTGCCAAGAGGAAGGACTTGAACATTGCTCTAGACTTAAAATACAACTTTTTGACTAATAAGTAAACCAATTTTAATTACTCCTTTATGATACATAATTTCAAAATTCTTAATCCACGTTTCTTATGTTTGAATGTTGAATTAGAATTCAACAAACTATACACTACATGCAAAGCACACAAAATTTAAGGTATTATAAAGTTTAAAACATTCTAAAAATACCTTCTCAGAAAAGGAATAAAATGAAACTCAATAGGTTTTCCATATACATCAAAATGAAGTAACTGCCTTATAAGAATTCTATTTATCTAGTTGTTTGCTTAGTGAAACTGAATGAAATCCAAATACAACAGTTTTCAAGTATTGATACTCTGTAGCACATTCAAAAGCACTTATTAACTCACAGTTTATCTCAAACATCTAGTTCCTCTAATAAAGATTTTGTTTTCTGAAGGTCATTACTTAGTTGTTTTTTAAAACATATATAATAGATTTATGGGGTTGAAAGGAACTTCTGAGATTCAGGGTATGAAATCTGTGGCTTTTAAGCATCCCTGTTTTTGTTCACAGTTCATATTACTCTAATTAGCAAAATGATTCAGATGTCCCTGGAATACAATACAACCAAAATTAGTTTAGAAAAGGTTTTGAATAGTTGCTCAAACAATTTTCCCCTACACAGTTTTAAAAGAGATTTTAAAAGGGTTGACAACAAAAGCAACAGAAACAATCAAGATTATTAAAGGAATAAAGCAGAGAAGGAAACAAGACTTTTTGTTTTGTTTTTTGGGGAAAACAATCACTTTTTTTACCCAGTTACATGTTACTATCACACACTGTCCTATTCAAGGCCTTCTACAGTTCTTCACCACTTATTTAGTTCAATATCTTTCGCCACCCCACACATACACATATATGTGCATTTGCATATACATAGGATAAAGAGTTACTGACAGGGAAAAAAGTCTTTGCATTATATGTCTTTGATGTCTGATATTCAAGACATTTAAGAAATTAACACAAATATTCAAGACCAAGGGATGTTCTACAATAGATAAATGATCAAAGGTTTCATGAACAAAAGACTTCTTGGCAAAATGGCTTCCTGGATGAAAGACAATTATCTGGTACCCCAACACTACTCTACGGAAAACCTGAAGGTCACACCACCATGCATGAAAAAAAAAAACACTAAAAAATTGGAATGACTTCTTTCACCATAGACTTGCAAAAAAAGCCAACCAAATTACCTTCCTTATGTCATGACCCCCTTAAAGAATGAAATCTAAAAATCCCTACAAATGTCAATGCTCTTAAGAACTCATCCAATTTGGATGGACTACACTCCATCCTGGGAATCCAGGTTATGTTTATCCTGTAAACAAAAACTAATTTGGACTACTAAAAATAACTCCTTTTCTTGCATTCTCTCATTAAGATGTGCGGCAACTTGAATCATGAAGGATAAAGCAATCATAATGAAATAGATTTTCTTGCTCTCATTGCCAAGAAGCAGCTGGAACCATAAGGCCTCTCTTCTCATATGATCACCCTATCTTTTTCTCTTGAATTTATGACTGATAATTTTCTCTGTGGACACTCATATATTCATATATGTAATGGTGACCTAGCTTTGTGACAGTCTATTTCTAAAGATGGCTTTTTTACAAAAAAAATAAATACCATCCAACAATCCCCAACATTAGGAGAGGAAACTACTGGCAAAGTCAACACTGACAAACCATAGTCTCCCAACATAACTGCTGTTGTTAGTTCCTCCTTCTCAAAGAGGACCATGACTCAGGAAGGTGATGCCATGATATGCAAGTGATTAGACTTAAGTGAAGGAAGACTGCAAGGCCACCTGCTCTACTTTCCCCTCCAGAGCCACCTGGGTCCAGTGGCCAGATATAGATCAAGATGACTGGAGATGGCCTGGATGCAATGGGAGACCTTGGTCTTTTTAAACTAAGGTCTTCACCAGGTCTCAGTCTGACTGAGCCCTTATCCACTCAGTGATTAAGGCTACATAGTAATTAAGCAAAGAATCTCCTCTTTCACCTAGTCCAAAAAAAAAAAAATCTAAACAAACAAATAAATAAATCTGGAAGGGGAAGATCCTCTGGGTTTGTGATCAAAGCAGAAATGATTGCATGTAAACATTCAATTTGAGTCAATCAGGACCCAAACAAGAACCAAATGGGACTTGGCTGAGGACCTATTAGTGGCCAATGATAATTAGATTGGTTTTGGTATAAGGTATCCCAGTTAAATATAAGCTCTTAGAGGAGAGATATTTTTGTACCTATGCTTTGCATATAAGTGATAAATGTACAATAGAACTATCACTGTGGATGCAGCCTATGACTGCAATAGTATCTGTTGCAGTACCTTCGTTAGTACATTCGTTAAAATATGGTTTTTATAAAATAGCTTCAAAAGAGGAAAGGGAGTTCAACTATCCTAAGGAAAAGAAGAGCAAAGAAGAGATAAGAAGGCTCCTCTGGGTAGAATGAAACAGCAATAATACTAGAGATAATATGGAAGTAAAGGAAGAAAGAGAAAATCTAGCTGCCTTTGAGTAGCCCAATTCTTTTGGCAATGTTTTAAATAAATCCCAAGAGTCCAAAAAGAACTGGAGAATGTGACTGTTGACCCACTGTCAATAATCTTTAAATGATCAGAGTGGAGTAAATTTTACTGTCTCACAAGGAATGACTAAAGAAGAGCTAGTCATGTCTAGCCTGAAAGGTTTTCTATCTGTAAGCACTAAGAAGGAAGGATTCCTCCCAAAAAACAGAAAAGAACAGTCATGTTCAATGTAAGTACAGCTCAGACAAGGGCATTCCAGATCTTTTAAGTTCCCAAGCACCCTGTCCTGAAACACCAGGAGGTGCTTTGAAGATTCAGTGCTCAAAGATCCAAGGAAACCTAATTGCAGGAAGAGAGGAAGTCAGCACAGGACCCTCGGTGAGAACCAGCAGGACTGGCAACCCTATCTAAAAAAGTACATACTACAAAGCAGATAATCCAACAGATGAAAAAACTTATCTGACAAAAAGAGTTAGATCTTTAAAAAACAAAAATACAAATAAACTTAGAAAGTTAAGTCTATTCAAGCAATTGGAAGTAGCTGTGCTAACTTTGCTAACATTCTAATAGGAGAAGAATCAAGCGTTCTATCAAAATGTTAATATCTTCAGAGTACTAAGGAAGGACGTGGGAGAACTGTTCCTGTTTTGATGATTTGAAGAGGAAAAAGAGAAAGAAGAATAAAAAGAGCACTATTATAGGGAGGAAGGAGATGAAACTTGTTATTTTTCATAAGTGATATATGGTATGTGAGAAGAATATATCTGAAATTGACAAAGGAGGGTTGAACACACATACATATACAAATTCTATGGTACAAAAAACTTATCAAACTCAATAGGAAAACAAGCAAAGATGGGGGAAGGAGAGATTAAAAGAGAAAATAAGGTAATATCAAGGAGGCAATAATTACAAGCAAAATGAATTTCCTGCCACTATATCATATATTCTATTTAATGAAAGAGAGTGATCTGGCATGAATTCCCAGAACCCCCTTTGGAGTTAAGAGTGTGCAAAAAAAAATAATAATAATAATAATAATTTTAAAAAGAGAGATAATAGAACAGTATTTTTACAACTCAAATCACATAGTAATCATCATATTCTGAACATGAACAAAATAAAACCAATGGAAATAAAAATAATATAAAGATCAGTCCCAACAGAAAAGAAAGCAATTTATGGACAGTGACTTACCTGCTATGAATTTGGTCTATGGGGAAGATGCGAATGGATTTGTCAAAACTAGCAGACACAAATTCTTTTCCAGTAGGTGAGTAATCCACATCAAGGACTGCAGATACATGATTCACATGTACCTTCACAGGTTCATCAAGGGAACGCATATCAAATGTATACAAGCTGGAAAAGATTCGAAAAAATCATGTGGCATTAAAAAATTTCTAAAAAGATCTACATATACTATCTCTTACATATCATTATTTAACTACCATTATTTGTATTCTACATATTGATATTATTAATCTATTGTTGCTGTTGTTTTTTAACAGATGTATGTATGTGAGGAAGGTAATATGGAAAGGTAGAAAAGTATTGTTTTTTCCAAAACTGACATCAATAATTAGAAAATATTTACCTAATAATATTGGTAAAAATATCTTCATAGAATCTCTAAGAGTTGGAAGTAATTTCTGGGTCCATCAAGAATACCTTCTCTATGGAATAAATTTATGTCCAAAGAAGAACTGGAACTCTTAATTGAAAACCAGATAGATAACTTTGACTATATTAAGTTAAAAAGTTTTTGTACAAACAAAATCAATGCAGACAAGATTAGGAGGGAAGTAATAAACTGGGAAATCATCTTTACATTCAAGGGTTCTGATAAAGGTCTCATCTCAAAAATATATAGAGAATTGTCTCATATTTATAAAAATTCAAGCCATTCTCCAATCAATAAATGGTCAAAGGATATGAACAGACAATTTTCAGAGGATGAAATTAAAACTATTTATAGTCATATGAAAAGGTGCTCCAAATCACTGTTGATCAGAGAAATGCAAATCAAGACAACCCTGAGGTACCACTTCACACCTGTCAGATTGGCTAAAATGACAGGAAAAGTTAATGATGAATGTTGGAGGGGTTGTGGGAGGGCTGGGACACTGATGCATTGTTGGTGGAGCTGTGAACGGATACAGCCATTCTGGAGAACAATTTGGAGCTATGCTCAAAAAGTTATCAAACTGTGCATACCCTTTGACCCAGCAGCATTTCTATTGGGCTTATATCCCAAAGAAATCATAAAGAAAGGAAAAGGCCCCACATGTGCAAGAATGTTTGTGGCAGCTCTTTTTGTAGTGGCTAGAAACTGGAAATTGAATAGATGCCCTTCAATTGGAGAATGGCTGAATAAATTATGGTATATGAATATTATGGAATATTATTGTTCTGTAAGAAATGACCAGCAAGATGATTTCAGAGAGGCCTGGAGAGACTTACATGAACTGATGCTGAGTGAAATGAGCAGAACCAGGAGATCATTATACACGGCAACAACAGTACTATATGACAATTAATTCTGATGGACATGGCTCTCTTCAACAATGATATGTTTCAAACCACCTCCAATTGTTCACTGAAGAAAGCCATATACACCCAGAGAGAGGGATGCGAAATGTGGACCACAACATAACATTCTCATACTCCTTGATTGATGTTTGCTTACATTGTGTTTCCTTTATCTGATATATCGTTTGTGTAGATAAGATTTTTCTTGCACAACAATGATAAGTTTGGAAATATGTATACATATATTCGATTTGCCAATATTTTAACATAATTAACATGTAGTGGATATCCTGCCATCTAGGGAAGGGGTGGGGAAGTTGGGGGGAAAAAATTTGTAACGGAAAGCTATGTAAGGGTTATTGTTGAAGAATTACCCACACATATGTTATGCAAATAAAATAAAATTAAAAAAAAAAAAAAAGAATACCTTCTCTATCAACAACATATAAAGTCCTTTCTTTGTTGGAAAATCTCTAGTCAAAAGGAACATATTCCACTTTAAAAGAGTTCTAACAAATCTAAATTTGCTTCTTTGGAACATCTACCCATTGCTTCTGGTTCTGTCCTCTTGAGCCAAGTTCTCCTTTATATGCAAGTCCTTCAAATACTTGAAGAGAACTATCAGAGCAATGGTGGCTAAAGTCTTCTTTAGACTTAATATCCAATTTCCTCAACATATTCTCATATAGTGTGAACTCAAGGCTCTCCTTTGGACCTTCTTTTTAGCTTATGGATGATCTTCTTAGAATGTGTCTCCCAGAATTGAATGCAATACTGTATGACTAGGACAGTATAATAGGATTATCATTCCTCTCACTATAATCTAAGATAGGAGTAACTCTTTGGTAGGGTATATCACTCTATAACTCATGAGTCTGCAATCCAATACAACCTTCAAAACTTTTTCACCCAAAATATTTGTCTGTGTCACTGTAACTTCACAACTGTCAGTAGTACCAAACCCCTTAGAACCCAAGTATCAAACCTAAGTACCAATAAAATAATCCTTACTTACAAGGAGCTCAAAATTCTAGGTGTCAAAGGAACTAAAAATCCAGAAGTCCCAGAAGCTAGAAAAAGAAGAGCCTATGTTGCTGGGGCCTTCAAGCCATGAAAAATTATAGCATGCTTAATATGCTGGAGACAAACAAGATCGGTATTTTTTACTGATTCAGATGAACAAAATTATTTCTTTTCTTTTGTGGTATTTCAAAGACTACACAATGCTTCATTATCATCACTGCTAATATACATATGTAGATGTGGATATGGGTGTGTGTGTGTGTGTGTGTTAATAGACACAAAAATCTATACAAATTTGTAGAGACTTTACATCCATAAGAGTTAGGTCACAGTAAATAGATTCCATCCTAAGGCTATCAAATTCCTCCTTCCTATTCTTTTAACCCTTATCAGTGTTGCTTCTGGAATCTAGGTGCAAATATCCTTGCCCTACCCTGTGCTGCCCCTGGGGGAAAACAAAAAAAAAAAAACAAAAACAAAAAAACAGCAATAAATTGTTTTTTAAGTAGAGAACTCATTTTGTATAAAACAAGTTGGTCATTCTCTACACATCCTCAGTTGCCACTAGGCTCAGATTTTTGTGCTGAAAACTCTTTGAATACTGAGAATAGCAAAGTACTTTTCTTAAAGCACAGGTCTATGTCATCCCCCTACTCAATAAATCCTAGCGACTCCCTATTATCTCCATGATCATGTTTCAAATATTGCTTGTTATTTAAAGCCCTTTATAATCTAGCCCCTTCCTACCCAGCCAAGTTTCCTTATACTTCATACTTCACCCTCTTCTATATACTCTACAAACTAGAGATACTGAGGTATTTTTTTTTTTGCTATTCTTTACATATAATAATCCATCTGTTAACTATGGCTCTCTCTTCTCACCTAGCACAGGCTTTCTTCAAAATTCAGATAAAATAATTCCTTCTTCCAAAGGCCTTTTCCCTTAGTCCCCTCACTGTTCTACTCCCAATGCCCTTCTTCTTATATTATCTTCCATTTATTCCTCATATCTCTTGTATGTATACATAGTTATTTGTATGTTGCTTCCTTCAAGTGTCTTGAGGACAGAATTGTTTTGTAATTTCCTTTGCCTCCCAGTGATTTTTAATTGAGTGCCTGGCATATAGAAATGGCTTAATAAATGCTTACTGAATGATTCAACTGTTATTCCTTCCTTTCCTCCCGACAAGGAAAATAAACATGGTGTTTTAAAAAACAAAGATTCTTGCCAAAGAAACAGATCAGTCACAACACTCTATACCAAAGGTTTAAGATATTTGGCCAACAATTACTTCTTTTACTGCTTTTGATGGGATCAATGGTGTTTAATTTCAAGCATCAATTCAGGCTACAATTGCATAATGAATTTGGTTTCTTATTGTTGAGTTAACCTTATTCATTCCAAAATTGTTCCATTTGACTGGAACTAAGAAGACATTCAGAACATTCTGACAATTTTATACTATTTAGCTAAGCTAGAACCTTGATCTAGTCTCTCTCATGCTTTAGAAGAACACATTTTAACTTCCATCTTTCTATAGTTAGTTCAGTTAATGCAACTAGGAGCTATATTTACAAAATCTCTCAAATTAAAAAATATAAAACTTTTAGGATTATAAATGTCTAATGGACAAAACAAAGTGATGAGATGACATCCACTTTTCTATTAAGCTTTTTTCCTCAGATTCAGTCAAACTGGACTATTTAATGGATCCCTAATCCTATCCTGACTCCTCACAACTGCCCTTCTAGTCTCTACCATCTGGAAGGTATTGTTCAAGATTTCTTTATCTAACACACTTCCAACAAAATCCAACTTATATATCACCTATTCATTAGACATTATTCTAATTTTTCTGATCTCCCTTCTCCTCAGCCACAGTCTCTACACCTTGTGGCCCACACTGAAGGATCAAGCCTTGAAGAAATTTTCTCAGGCCCTTTCTCTGCAACTGTCTATTCCAGACTACTATCTTTGGAAATCCAAGGCTGTGCTTTACTTCACCTCCTCAACCAATTTCTAGGACTATGATCAAAATAAATCTGCTATTCCTTCAGAACATTAAGTGCCCCCTCCCAGGCCATTAACCTTGTATGGACTGTATTGTGATCACTATAAGAATATAAGCTCTTTCATTGCAGCACTGTTTTTGCTTTTGTATCTGTCCCTAGTGCTTAACAAACTGCTTCTCACATAGTAAAGTGTTCAATAAATGCTTTTTCATTCACTTACATTCCTAGCTAGGGAGAATCCTCCTTGATAAGCCGTAATATTTGTTTACATGTAATAAGAGGGCAAACCTATGATCTTCATATATCCTACCTTGTATCATATATATCTGTGTCTATCTCATTCCCTACTTGATGGTAAATACGTTGAGGGCAGTAATTACATCCCTTCGTATTTATATAAACAATTCCTAACAAGATGCATCATGAAAAGTAGGCATTTACTATGTTCTTCCAAATAAACTAGAGCTTAGCCAGTTCAATGATATAAACATTTCTTTCGAAATGATGGTCACCTTCTTTATGTATAAGGGTTTGTAGAACCAACAAACATCAATTGGAAAAAAGCTAAATAAATTTGTGGTACATGAATGTAATGGAATGCTATTATGCTCTAGGAAATAACACATACGATACAAAAGAGAAGTATAAAAAGACATATGATTTGATACAGAAGAAAACAGACACTAGAATGAAATCAACGTAAATCAAAATAACAGCCTCCGAACAATCAAAAGTAAATGCTGAAAACTATAAAGATGAAGAAAAGGACCCACACACCTAAAAATGTGTGAAGCAGTCCTTTTTGTAGTGTCAAGGAAGTGGAAATTGAGTAGATGCACCTCAGTTGAGGAATGGCTAAGTAAGTTATGATATATGAATGCAATGGAATATTATTGTGCTATAAGAAATGATGAGTGGACTGATTACAGAAAAACCTGGAAAAACTTATATGAACTGATGCTAAGTGAAGCAAAGTACAATGTGTACAAGAAAACATTGTACACAGTAACAAAATTATGTAATGATCAACTGTGATGGACTTGGCTTTTTTCAACAATGAGGTAATTCAAGGAAATTTCAAAAGAATTATAATGGAAAATGCCATCCACATCCAGAAAGAGAATAATGAAGACTAAATGTGGATCAAAACTAGTATTTTCACCTTTTTGTTGTTTGTTTAATGTTGTGTTGGATTTTTTTTTCTCATTTTTTCCCCTTTTGATCTGATTTTTTTGTGCGTGCAGCATGACAAATATGGAAATATGTTTCAAAGAACTGCACATGTTTAACCTATACTGGATTGTTTGATATCTTGGGGAAGACAGGGGAGGAAGAGAAACATTTGGAATACTAGGATTTGTAAAGATGAATGTTGAAAACTATCTTTGCATGCATTTGGAAAAATAAAATATTAAAATTTTGGAGGGAGGAAGAAGAGAGAGATTGGGAGAAATTATGATGACACAGGAAACAAAAGATAGCAGTAAGAATTTAAAAAACAAAACAAAACATTTTCAATCAATGATAAGATAGATTTTAACCAGCCCACATTTTAAAAATTTAAGTAGAATAACTATAAAAGCTTTTTTTTTTTTTTTTTTTTTTTTTTTTTTTGCTGCAAGCCAAAGGGGCTAAGTGACTTATCCAGGGTCACACAGACAACGAAAGCATTTTAAGAATAATTAAATGATGGGAATAAACAATATTTAAGAATAAAAAACTACTCACTTATAATCTTCATTTGCTGCAGTGAAAACAAAAGCTTCCATTGGATTCCAACAAATTGTATTTGTCCTCATATCCAAGATGACCTAAGAAGGAAATACACACATTAATCTGTTACCATGAACAGCAAGTAATTATTTCTAAAATAAACATATTGCCTATTCAAAAATCTTTCTCAGGCTATTAATTTAGCCTCAGCACTTGTGCCTTAATACTATACTGAATTAGGGAGAAGGTCGATCCAGTTCTTTATTCTGTCTTTGAAGAATAATCAAGAAAGGGGAACAGCTGGGATGCAGGGATAGGAAATGTAACTGCAACAGTCAAGAAGTCAAAGAAATACAAAGGATCTCTGTTCACATCAGAAATGCTTCATCCAACATATTTAAGCATAGAGAATCAAGGTCTCCACTACTGTCTAAAAGCAAATAAAAGATTGCATTTAAAATATTAGGGAAAAGGAGAGATATAGGACCTTATTGTAACAGAGAAATATGGCTATAAAAATAAATTGTGGGGTATCTTTTTCTTTGTATCCACTGGTACAGCATTTGACTTATCCTTTTAGAATTCTACATTTACCTCACTGTGGAGTCATTCAATAGTCAGGAACATTTTTTTTTTTAAAGCTATCTACAATTTGGCTTCTGACTTCATTATTTAACTGAAAGTGTGCTCTCTAAAATTACCAATAACTGTTTGTTTTTTTTTCTTAAATTTATTTAATTTTTTAAAAAAATATTTTGAGTTCCAAATTCTCTCCCTCTCTCCATCTCCTCTCCTGCCCATTGAGAAGGTAAGTTAATATATCAATACATGAGAAATCACACAAAACAATGATCTCTTAATTGTCAGATGTAATGCCCTCTTCTTAATCCTCTTACTCCTTAGCCTTTCTATAGTCTATGACATTTTAAATCACTATCTCCTTGAAATGCTCTTCTCAATGATACTCTTTCCTCTAGATTTAGTTGTTCTTTTTCAATCTTCCTTCCACCTTTGACTGCCCCTTCCATGATTTGTTCAATCTTTACCCAGATCACACCTATTAGCTTTGGGTGTCCTATCAGGCTGTTCTTGGCCCTCTTCTTCTAAATGATTTTACTTGGTAATCTCCTCAACTTCCCACAGATTCAATTATCTCTACGCTGATGATTCTCAAATTTAACTTGACCTTTTTCCCAACTTACCGTTTCCCAACCCCAATAGGCTTTTAAATAACTTAGATATCCTAGATATCCTAAACTTAACATGCCCAAAACTAAATTCAATGCCTTTCTCTCTTTTAAGCCTCCTTGGGTATGACCATCCTATCCTCTAGTTACATCCAAGGCCACAATGTACTCCTCTAAAACCTCACTCTTTATCCCCCATATCTAATCTACTGTTAGGTCCTGTCATTTCTTCTTACACCTCTATTATAATGTCCCTTCTTTCTTTTGATACTGTCAACATCCTCTTCAAAGCCTTTATCACCTCACACCTAGACTACTTTAAACACGTTTTGGTTAGTCTCTCTGCTTCAAGTCTTCCCAGTTAGTTATCAAAATAATATTTCTAAAAGCAAGTCAGATCATGTCACACTTTCATTCAATAAACTGCGTGGCTCCTTAACACCTGATATCAAATACAAAGTCCTATTTTGCTTTTAAAGTCTATCATAACCTGGCACTCTCCTACTTTTCCAGTCTTCTTACACTTTACTCACCTTTTATATAGTCTTTGATCCTACTCATCTCCTTGTTATTCCTTGTACAAGATACTCTACATCCTAACTCTACGCACTTTGAGCAGCTGTCCACCAAGCCTTCAATTCTCTCATCTCCATATGCTGGCTTCCCTGGCTTTCTTCCAAAACTCAGCTAAAATCTCACCTTTTATAAGAAGGGTTTTGTAGTTTCCCTTAATGGTAATGTCTTTCCTCTTTGATTTATCCCATACTTATCTTGAAAATGTTATTTGCATGTTGCCTATTAAATTGTAAACCTCTTGAGAATAGGGATTGGATTTGTCTTTATTTGTATTTCTAATACTTAGCATAGTATTTCACATACAACAGGTATTTAGTAAATGCTTACTGGCTTCCCTTGAAAGGAATGTGTGTTGCAAGGAAAAGGATAAGGCAAGGAATACTAAGGAAAGGGCAACCTGCTTGACCCTGACCAAGTCACAAGCTTTATGGGCTTATTCCTCAGGTTTTACATGAGGAGATTGGACTAGATGGCTTCTGTGGTCCCTTCCATTTCTGGGTCAATGATCCTATAATGCAGTGTCAGCTCAAATGTATTCACTCCAAAAACTTCAACAATGGAAATGAGGGAAAGATACACTGATTTATCAGAAAGCACCCCAGCACAACTTAGGCCTTGTAATTTTCTAAAGTTAAGCTAAGCAACGCTTGAGGGTATGAAAAGGATATATGCTAATTTCTCCATAATATCTAGGGTCTCTGAAGACTTATAACTAGTTTTAAACATTGAACATCTAGCACCAAAACCAGAAAACAACACAAAATATCTCTTAAGCCAGGCCAAGGCTGGCTAATTTGGCTCCTCAAAAATCAGACAGCTTCAGGGTTTTAGTTACTGATACAATTCAGGTACCAAATATTTTAAAATATTGAGATTTGAGTTTTGAATGTTAATAAAACCTAAAAGCATTTTAAAAGGTTCTAGTAAGAAAAAAGAAGTACCTGATCAATCTTGCTATTGTTCAGTTGTTTTAGTCAAGTCTGATTCTGTGACCCATTTAGGGTTTTCTTAACAAAGATACTTGAGTGGTTGGCCATTTCCTTCTCTAGTTCATGTTACAGATGAGGAAATTGAGGCAAATAGGGTGAATGACTTGCCCAGAGTCACAAAGTCTTTCTTGTCACATAAGTCTTCCTGACTCCAGGCCCAGCACTCTAATCACTGTGCCACCTGGCTGCCCCATGTCCACATTCCAATTTCACAGAAAATCCATTTATCTTGCAATTAATAAGTAATATGAGGAATCCTACAGAAATTAGAGTACCAAGTATAAATCTATATTATCATGCATTTGTTCCAGATTAAAGTACTTAAGGAGGTGAACACTCTCTTCCACCCTACCATTGTCCTAATTTAGCATGTGTCAAAATGCTGATTTGGTAACAACTTTAGACGTACATTCTTCATCTGATTACAAATGCTTTAAATACGGTCAAAAAGGTAAGTACAAATAGTTCTGATGAAGTTCTTTGCTGTAGAACTATTTAAACTTTAAATTCTGAAGAAAAAAAAAACCCACAAACTTGATTCTTTTTTAACATTGTGACCTAAATACAAAAACACATTAACAAATGCAAAGGAGAAGAGAAAATAGAAACTCACCTTTTTCAAAGGAGTTGCTTGCCTCATATCATATAGCACTATATTTCTGTCAGAAGCACAACTTCCCAAGATATTGATCTAAAAATAAGTATAATAACATGTTCAAAATTAATTTGATTGCAAACTCTGAAAATTAGATAATTCTATAATCTACTTTTAGTTTATTTTTCATTATGAGTTATTTGCCCAAAAGGTGCCCACACATTGTTACAAAAGTCTTAGTGCCATTTTAAACTTAGATAGTCAATCTATTAAAGTTTAAGACTGTATTAAGACTTTTAGAACACTTCATACATGCTTCTACATATTAGATATCATAAATTTAGTGTATTCTTTATAATGCTCACTCCATGAGGATGAATGTAGATCCAACAGTCCCCCAATGCCAACATTTCCTAGTGCCATTTTTCCTTATTTTTGTCGTCTAGGATCTCACAACTCTTGATTTCTGTCTACTACCAACAACTTACACAAGGTCTAATGTTTAATATAAACTCCAGAATTTTTTAACATAGGATCATTATTTTTCTACTTGCTAAACATAAGACATAGAGATAATAATCAGGTAAGAAGAATCATTCAAGAGGAAAAGACTGGGAAAGGTTGTAGTCCACATTGACAGGAGCAAAAAACACTGAAGAAACTTAATCTGGATTAGAAATTTAAGAACATCAAGATTCAGATAATATTAACATCAATACTTTACCAAAAAAAAGGAAAGCTGGAAGGTGCAGTGGACAGAGTATCAGTCTAAAGTCAGGAGGACTTCAGTTCAAATCCAGCCTTGGACATTAACACTTACTAGTTGTGTGATGCTGGGCAAGTCACAACTCCAATTGCCTCACCAAAACAACCACCTCCCAAAAACAGAACTTTAGAAAAAGGTCTCAACCAAAGAGCATAAAACAATCATCTGTATTTGAAACAAACTATTTAGAGCAAAAAATTAAAAAAGAACATTACCTCAATTGGATTAAATTTAACACTGCTTATACTGTCAAGGCCCCAAGTCATTGAACAAATAGGACTGGTTCTCTGTTCATCCCAGATGTCTACTTGTTGCCCACATGTAGCAAAAATATCTTTTTTCCAATGATGATCGATTCCTGTATACACTGTCTTTAAAAACAAATAGGCTGTTATAGAAATAATCTTAATGACTTCAAATATTTTTACTTTCGGTATATTTATCTAGTCTTCTATGCTTACAAAAACTTTACTGAATTACTGAAATAGAAATGCTTAATTAAGCACTGACATGAAGAAAAAAGTACCATTACTCCACATTTACCTATCAAAAATAATGATTTTTGGTGTTGAATTACTCTTAAACAGTGTTCTCTAACCTATATCAAAATGTGGGAGGAAAAAGGGACACTATTTTATTTTGTTCCCTTGAACTAGTAAGCTCAGATATTAGAGGATGTTAATTGGGTAACTGAATTTAGACAAAGGCCAGGCTCAAATTTACTTTTATAACACATGAAGAAATGGTTTAAGCTATCTACTGTAAACCAAACTTCAGAGGAAACATTTAGTCACCTTTAAAGCACAATATTCTTTTGCTACCCATATGTCCATAATAACAGTCACAATCTTTACTATTCATTAAAGTTGCTTTCCATCTTGATGACTATAAAAATAACTGATACCTATATAATAATACTAAATGTTTATAGAATACTTGAAAGTCAAGTAAAGCTATTTTGTGAAAATGTTTTACCACCAATAAATATTATCCTTATATTTTTTCTCTCAAGACTATTCATCCTTTCTCAAAATGTGGCAGAACTCATACACATGCCAAGGACAGTAGCAAAACACCATATGATAAAAAGCTATAGTCTAAAGATCCATTTCAATATTATTACTTAAAAAAAAAAAAAAACACTGGTTTTTGTTTTAATGGTATGTGTTATAATGACATTTAACACTGGAAGAACTGGAATTTAAGAGGACTTGGAAGGATCAAGCTGTGTCAATTGGCTGCATGCATTTTTTTTTTTTAATTTATAAAGCACAGCAAATAGTAATAGCAGAATGAAAATTTTTATTTCAAAGCAAAATCCTACTATTTTTTGTCAGTCAATATACTTGGTCCTTCTATTGTTCATCTAAAATATCAAAAAGTAAAAATTTTATAAATGAAAGATTTATTTTGGTACCTTTCCTAATATTGTATGTAAAGGTTCCTCTTCTTCTCCATATTTTGGTCCATCCATTTTCCATTGCTTCACAGTCTTGTCATCACCAATCTATAAATGATTTGGAGTATTCCAGGTTATAAAGACTCGGGACACTTCAAATTATTTGTATGTTTAATTTTTAAAATAGAGCATATGTCTCAAATTTAACTGAAATCTCTTTCAAGCTATTTTCCAGAGAGATAGTTTGACACAGTGAATAGAAAGCTGATTTGGGAGTTGGGTAGAACTGTTGTTCAAGTTTTACTAGACACATACTAGCTGCATGGTCACAGACAAATCACTTAAAGTTTGTTCTCAACACCCTCAGACAGCATTCTAAGTTCTGTGTAACTTGTTGAATATGCATTAATGGAGTTAATTTCAATACTGGGAGTTCTCTATATTGATGACATGACAAATCTGGATCAAGGAGAAAAAAAAATATTGGGGAGATGTTCAAACGAACATTAACTTTGTGATTCTAACTTCCTAGAGTAAATTAGGGCCTTCTTGGAAATTTTTTTTTTTTGGAGGAACCAATGTACATTAAATAACAAAAGTACAACCTTGAAGGCTAAAAGCAAACAGAAAGGAGCTCAGACCCATAGCTTCTAATGAAGTTGCACAAAGCAGAATAAAGATCAAGCAGGCTAGGATGAGAAGGGACACAGTAGATTTAATGGAATAACCTATGTATTAGGAATTACAAAGTACCTAGAATTCTATACCCTCAACTCTCTCCTGCTTCTCAGACATGAGGGTGCACAAGGCTTTCCTTTAGAGATGGAGAATAGACAAAACAATAAAAACTAAGCACAAATTCAAACTGTCTAAAGCATGGCATGAATAACAAAGAGAGGGACTTTGAGAGACCTGAATCTGAATCCCACCTCAGATGTTTAGTAGCTTTGTGACGCTCAATAAGTCACAAATTTTTAAAGTCTATTTAAATGAAGAGGAATACTCATAAAATCTATTTCAAAGAGTTACTGTAAAAGTTATTTGCAAGCCATTATTAACAATTAAAATTATGCTCAGAGAATAACAGCTTGTGTGTCTTCAAATACACAAAAGGTAGTTTCCCTTGATGAGAAATTACTTTGTAAATAGTATTTTGCCTAGAAAGGCAGTAAGATTCTAGATAGCAGGAATGATTTCATTTTTATCTTTATATCCTAGCTCTTAGAAGAGTACTTGGTATATAGGACATGAATCCCAAACCCAGACCACTATTTCATCAGGACCCAGTCATGAACCATTTCATTTCTAGCTCAATTCCTATCTCTAGCTTCACTTTAGGTATTATTTTCTCTATTAGAATATAAGCTCTTAAGGAGTTGGGAATCTCATTTGCAACTATCTATCCAGAAGCTAAAAATATGTCCAGTGAATGTGTCTTGAAACCATAAAAAGCAATTTACATTTCCTCTCATATAATTACAATTAGTAAGTACCTTGTTCATGTCTATGTTGTTTTTCTATTTGTTTTTTCCTAGTTGTTTTTCAATTTGCATTATTTCCTAAATATTTTTACAAATATTTTCATTTGCTTACACCTTATTTTAATTGCATTATAATATTCTACTATAATAACATCCCACAAGTTCTTTAGCCATTATCCTACTGCTAAGCATCTTCAAACAGAGAGCTTTTTTGTCCTTGCCTAGTACACTAAATCAGGCTACTGCTGTTACTGTGCTTTAAAGTTTTCAGTGTTTTCAATCCCAACAACCCTGGAAAACAGATAGGGCAGATATTGTTAGCTCTACTGAAAGATGTCTCATAAGAGAAATGGATTCTCTCAATTGATAATGAATAGAGAGAAATCATGTTATAAATTATATATATATATTTTATTTTTCTCTCTAGAATTCTTTTCTTTTTTTAAGAAGTCAACAGTCACAAAAATGATTATCATTTATTTGTGTATGGTTTTTCTCCTTCATTTTTTGAAAACTCTAAAAGAGGCTAAATTATTAAGAGCACCATTAAATGGAATCATTGACCAAGAATACTCATCTATCCTAGGTAGTTCCACACTGGCATGCTTTAGAACACAGGTGAAAAAAGCATTAGTACCTTACCGTAAAGAAAGAAGTTCCAGAGAAGTGGGTACACATTCCTCGTACAAAACCTTCATGTGCTTGCAAAGTACGGATACATTCTCGTTTAGTCAAGTTCCAAATTCTAACCTATGAAAAACCACATCAAGATATTCCTATTAAATATAAAATATTCAAGAAAAGAACTACATTTCATGAATAAAATAAATTGCAAGTTCAATGTAGCATTATTAAATTTATAGAAAAAAGTCCTTTACAGAGGAATATGATTATAAATCAAGCAGAAAAGATTCAGTTTGTTAAATAGTTTGTGTACAACATTTCCAGGCATTTTGCTTACTAGAGATAAGTAATGACATACAAATAACGTCTTCTATTATAATACTTAACTAGCAATATTTTAAGTGTAGCTTACCCTGCTATACTGTGGTCTTACAAAGTGTCTTTGCACCTTTTTTATAGCTTAACAGAGGAGATAACTATTTCACTCTGACAAATTGAATGAATCTTTCAATTACAAAAATAGGGCATTAAAAACATGTATGAACAAAGGGCACAGCTTGTGACAAATAGGAACTTCTAAATAAAATTATTTTTAGAATTAATATATTTATCAATTTTCAAAGTCACACTTGCCTCTCCATCACAGGCTCCAGAAAGCACAGTAGACAAGCTCTTTGGATGTTTTGCCATGCAATTTACTCCATCTCGATGGCCATCCAAGGATGCAAGGAATGGTTTTGCAAATACTCGTTCCAGTTTGATAGCATTTAGAGCTCTTGTGTATTCTCGTGGAACTTCAAAAGGATGCAATGCAGGATCATAGTTTCTTGGAACTGAAGTGAGAATAATGACCATTAATAGTTCATTACATTCTTTTATAGAGAAAATTACATCTACTATTTCTTGTGATGCTCCCCATTCACTCATTTACTTTCCAATAAATTCTTTTTAAGGGTCTCTACCGTATACCCAGTACTATGCTAAACACTATGGGAAAAAAAAGGAAAGTGGTATTTGTCCTCAAGGAATTTACTATAAAATTAAATGTTTAATAAAGATAAGTGAAATAATTCACTTTGTATTGTTGTTAATTCTCATGCTGCAAAAAAATCTCTCTACAACTCTACTATAAGCCCAAGGCAAGTGTGTCATGTGTAGTTAAAAAGTTTTTAAAAGGCACACAACCAGGAGTCAGAGATACAAGTGCTTGTCCATACCCTGCCATAAATTAATGATAAGGCCTGAGGCAAGTCCTAATTTCACTGGTATGTTTTCTTAGTTATAATATGGTTTCTATAAGTTCCCTTCTAGCTTTCAAATCAATGATTCTAAGTTCCCTAACAGAGATCATCTTAGGCCTCTGCTTCCCCAACATTTAGCCCATTTCCCTATTCACAGAAAGACAGGGACTGGACCTGAGATTTCACTGGTATACAGAGTTCCCAATTAGGAAGTTTTTCTCCCAATGCAGGTTGGCACCTTCTTTTCAACTGAATCATTTCAGAGATGTTTAAAACAAGGGCCTGTGGAACAAACTACAGACCAATAGCTAAATGTAGCCACCTGCCTATTTTGGGCACTTATTTTGGTACACAGAGCTAATAATCGTTTCTACCTACTTAAATAAAGTTGTATTTAAACATGTGAAAAACCATTTTAAACTCACAGGCTTTAAAGAAACTAGATAAGTTACATTTGAGCCTCACCTAATAGTCTGACAACTCCCAGTAAGTCAAGGGTTTTGCTAGGGTCACACAAGAAGTTTGTATTGAGGCAGGAATTGAATCTAGATCTGCCTAGTTTTCAGGCCAGCTCTCTAGAAACTATGCCTCACTAAGATTTCCCTTTCAAAACCTAAGAGTAAGGATGTATTAAAGTTGATGACAGTTCAAATGCTGTCTCTACTAATGTGCCTTTAAGCCAATGCAAACACTCTAGACTACAATTTCTTTATTTCTAAAACTGGGGAACTGGGCAACATTTGTCCCTTCATTTAATAAGCATTTATTAAAGCATTCACTGCCAAACATTATGTTAGGAACTTGGAATAATAAACTACCTTCTGTCTTCAAGAACTTAGATAGGGTCTTTGGATTTAAATGATAATTATTTATAAATAATTTTACTGTACAAAAAAAAACTAAAAAATTCTAAATAAGAGAAAAGATCATTGTCATATGAGAATTACAAAAAGTTATATACTAATAACAGGAAAATACCATGGCTTATTCATTTTTGTATGCCCACAACATATAAAAATATGCACATGTAGTGAGTGCTCAGTTAATGAATATTGTATGCATGTTTGAATTTCAGTTACTTGCAGAGATATGCATATATATATTCCTTACATTATTTATATTTTATTATTAAAATTAATGTTTCTTACTAATAGGTCTGTAGTTGTAAAGAAATGTAAAGATTGTTTTGCAAATTAATATTAGATATGTTTTACAGATAAGGAAATAGAATCTCAGAGAATAAGGGGACCTTCTCATGGCATATGCCTAGGGAGCCAACTCCACAAAAAAAGAAAAAAAAAAAAAGAGAGAGAGAGAGAATTACAAAAAGTTTTATAAAGAAACTAAGTCTAAAATTAGATCTTGAAAAAAAGTATAAGATTTGGATACTCTATCATAATTTTAACTAAGTGCCACTGGCACTTAAATGGTCAAGAAAATTTATTCCTTGCAGAAACATCATATAATTAAAATACAGTGACAGAATGTTTTTCACTTTGTCATCTCCTAAACCACAACATTTCTATTCTGCCATCTGTTATCAGCACTTCCTTTACAAGATGCACAAAAGCTGAGAATAGAGGTGAAAATTCATAATTATCCACACAAATTCTAGACTTCACACAAATAAAGAGAAATAAGAACTTAGAAACTTCCTTCCTAAAAAGCTATTTATCACAAAAGCTACCAATTAGCTACAAACTTTTATTACCACCCACCTGGACAGGTTTTTACTAATAAGTTTTTACTCTACCACTTCCATTCATAGCACATTTATTTACTAAAGCTCCTTTTTGTGCTAAGCAGCATGCCGGGCTCTAGGACAGAAAGACAAAAAGAATCTTTATTTAGTCCATTTTTCCTACTTTCCCTCTGCCATCTACACTTTATGATGTTATCAGGATTACCTTTAAATTATCATGTTAATAACTCTAAACATTAGCTCAATGAGCTGTGTGTAGCGTTCTAGGCCGAAAGTCTGGAACATCTGACTTCAATTCTGACCTCAGACATGTACCAGCTATATGACTCTGGGCAAATCACAACCCATTTGCCACAGTTTCCTCATTTGTTTAAAAAAAAAAAAAAGGAGATAATAATTGCACTTACCTCTCAAGGTTGTAGGGAACAAGTGAGGTAAGAATTGTAAAGCACTTAGTACAGTGTCCAGCATATAGTAAGCACTACATAAATGTTAACTATTATTATAACATGTAAGGTAGATTAGGATAGGTAGGTATCAAAGTGGATTAGGCTCTGAGCCCAGAGTTAGGAAGACCTGAGATTAAATCTAGTCTCAGACACTTAGTAGCTGTGTGACTCTGGGTACACTGGGTACATCCTCTATCAAATTCAAATTCTACCTATCCTTCAAGGTCTTAGCAATTTAAGCATTTTATTTCATGAAATCATCCCAGCCTCATATAATCTCTTCATCATCTGAGCCCATGGCACCTATCTTTATCTTTCTCATTGAATCACACATCTAAATCGGTTAATCACTTGGCTCTATTTGGCTCAGTTTCCTCATCTGTAAAATGAACTGGAGAAGGAAATGGCAAATCACTCCAACATCTGCCAAGAAAATCTCAAATGGGTCAAGAATAGTTAAACAAATCCCAACAACAAGGTGGTTTGCTTATCTTAAAGATGCTATGAATAGTATAACCATCTGCATTTAGATTTTATACATCACTAGATTATAAGTTCTATTTGAGCAGGAACTATCTTATCTAAACTATTTCTACGTCATAAGATCTATATTGCTATTCCAAGGGCTTTACTCAATTTAAATCAATAAGCATATAAGACCTACTAAGTGGGTAAGCATAGTACTAAGTCCCGAATACACAAAACCCCAAAAGAAAGAAAACAAGCCCCCAACCTGAAAGAGCTTTTCTTCTCCTGGAGGGAAAAACACGTACCCATAAAATTAATATAAAACATATACAGAATAACTACCAAATAATTTAGGGGAGGACGTATGAGAAGGAAAGGTTCCCTGTGATGTAGGTGGTATAGTTCCAAAAATCCTAAATAACTTGCCCTTATTATTTACCTATCTTTTCAGTCTCACTGGACATTACCCTCTTTCCCAATCTCTTCAAACCATCTAAACACGTCAGCTCTCTGTTCCTTATACTTCTTACACAAACTATCTCCCTGCCTTTGTGCTGGCCTCATTCCTAAATTGCACTCTACCTTGACCTCTGCTTCAAGAGTTCTCTTTTTAAGATGGAATACAAGCACCATCTTCATAAAGCCTTTCCTGATTACACCAACTATTTGTCTCCTATTTCATCTTTGGAAAAGTAATATTTCTCTACTTCACATTTATTTTTATGCATATCTATGTGTGTATGTATACATACATGTACATAAACACATACATACAAATACATAGATGCCCACATTTATACATGATAAATACATTATGCATAATGTGTATATACCTATACTATGTGTATACTTTGATATATTATAAACTCCAAAAGGGATCATGAAGAAAGACATAGCTAATTAACAATAAATGTTTTTTACAAAACAAAAGTGAAGAAGAAAAGTATTCCAGGAATGATCATTTGCAATTCTCAAATACATTTGTCAATAAGTGAAAAGAAAAATGTGGATAAAGGACAATCTGAATTTTAAATATTAGTTTCAAGCTCTTTCCCCACATTGTCCTGAGTTGACAGCAAAATAGATTGGTCAGCAAAACAAATAGCTTAGGAGTGAAGGCAGAAGAGAAAGAATAGGGATAAGTAATGGACCTATACAGTTCTTAAACTGGATGAGTCTCTAAAAGAAACTACTTTAGTTTTTAAGTACAGTGCCATTCCTCAACCATCTAAATGTTTAGGTCTTCAACTTGAGGACAATCATGCAATTGACAATTCCCCAGCTGATTCAATGTAAATACTAGAGGATAAGAAGTCTGAATATCTAGTGTTAAAGTCTGAGCTCGGCCATTACTAGTTCTGAGGCAAACTTTTTCTTTCTTTGAGTATAAATTATAAATTCCCTGAGGACAGGGACGGTTATTTTTGTCTTGGCATGCCCCATCGTCTGTCACTGTTCCTGGCACATAGCAAGATCTTAATATGTGTACTCAAAAAAGGACCTCAGTTTTCTTATGAGCAAAATGAAGAGGTGACAGGTAGACAGACTTTTATCTAAGTCGTCTGTGTTAGACCTGGATTCTGGAAAAACCGAATTCAAATCCAGCCTCAGTTACTTATTAGCTTTTTTTGGTCCTAAAAAGTCACTTGATCTTTCTGCCTTAGTTTCCTCGTCTGTAAAATGGAGAAATGATAGCATCCACTTCCCAGGGTAGATATAACAATTAAACGAGATATTTATAATGCGTTTGGCAAACATCGAAGTTTTATAAAAACGCTAGGATTATTATATTTAATGGCTCTTCCCACTGGAACGTTCTGTGC
Organism: Myrmecobius fasciatus; assembly: GCA_023553655.1. Classification (NCBI taxonomy): domain Eukaryota; kingdom Metazoa; phylum Chordata; class Mammalia; order Dasyuromorphia; family Myrmecobiidae; genus Myrmecobius; species Myrmecobius fasciatus. Next base: position 92,845 of record JAJPUD010000709.1, on the reverse strand, counting down.
TTCTAATTTAAGACATGCACTACGTTCTTCAACAAGTTAAAGTTATTTATGGACTTTAAAAGCCTCCCTCCACAGGAAGAGTTAGGACCCTCCCCCCACAGAGGGCGTGGAACGACGGACGCTCCAAAGGACGCCTCACGTGTTCTCCCACTGGGGACAACGAATTCGAGCGAAGAACCTGAGAACTGAGGACAAGAATAAGTCGGCTTGAGTTACCCCACTTACGGTGGCTCGAGTCCGGCCAACCCTCCTCTAACCTCAGTCCGAGAAGACCGGCCGGAATCCATGTCAGGATTCCATGGCAGCCCATCTTGGGGCTATTCAATCCAAATCTCTCCCACTCCCCACAGCCCGCTCACCTCTCTGTAGATCCAACTTGGTTTCTCGGACATAGTTGTCCGGGTTCCGGCTTAACATTTTCACCTTCATCCTGTAGGCCGGGTCCCCCTCTATACCAGCAACTTGCCTGGCACATGCGACTTCCGCCTTCCCCACAAATCGTCCCCTCTACTTCCGCTCACGTAAGCGAAGCCAGGCGGAAGCCGTCTTTCAATCACCTTCCCACCCAATTCCCCCCCGCCCAAGACCCGGCGGTTTGTAGTTTCTCCTCTTCTGAAAACGGAGGCGGGGATTTGAAAGGAGGTGGGATCACTCCAAGTGTGTCTCCCTACCGCGGCTGCGTGACAGGCGCCGCCTTCAATCAATCTCGCGCCGGCAAGCACTCTCGCTAGGCAGCTTCCGCCGCGCCCCCTCCCCCGCCCCCGCCACGCCCCCTTCGCCCTGTGGATTCTCGGGGTCCCCGCGCGCAGGTCGCACTGACCCCGGCTCGCGGACCGCGCTGTTCCGCCGATCCAGGCGGAGACGGTCGCTACAGTGGCGGCGACGGCATCCCGTCCCAGTTCCGCGGCCCTGGGCGCCGTAGTGTCCGCGGCTCCCGACATCATGACGGCCCAGGGCCAGTCGACGGCAGGGTCGTCACCTCTGTCCACCGTGTTCCGTCATGTGCGGTACGAGAACCTGGTGGCGGGCATCAGCGGCGGCGTCCTCTCCAACCTGGCGTTGCATCCGCTTGACCTGGTGAAGATCCGCTTCGCCGGTAAGAAGCCGCCCGGGGCGGGCCGGGGAGGCGGAGGCGGCTCGTGCTGCTGCTCAGCCATGCGGGATACTCAGGGACGGAGGGGGCGAGGGGCAGGGAGCCTGCCCTGGCTGGCCTCCTCTCCGTGGGACCCCGCTCTTAGGGTACCAAGAGGGGACAGCTTTCGGACCGTCGCTAAGTGCGGAAAGCCTCCCTTGCACCATGTGCGGGGGACCCTGGAGTGGCTGCCACGAGGACGGTTTCGAGGAGACAAGCACATGACAGGGCACCCACCCAACGACAGCGGGCTGGGGGCGGGGAGAAGATACCTGGCGTGCTGGCGGGAGCTTTGGGGGAGAATGGAGGCAAATGATTTTTCTCTTCCTGGGGTCCGCACCTTTGCCTCGGAACAGCTCCTCTTGAAACAGCCAAATTATAGTCACCTGAGTAATTGAAGCATGGAGAGATTTAGTAGCATCCGCTAAGCGCTGCGGCGGGACTTAAACCCAGGTTTAGGGTGACTGTAAACAAACATTTATTAAGCGCCTACTAAATGCCGAGCATTTTGAGCTTTGAAAATACAAAGAAACTCCCTCTCAAGGAACTCACTGTTTTAACTCCTTTAGGCCACAGTACATTTTTGGAACGTTTGAGTGTCATATTAGCATGTTAGGTTTAAGATAGTCTGAGCTATTATAGCCTAGGTAGATAGTCTAGGTAGTCAAGTTCAAATCCCATTCATTCCCTAATGAATCAGCCTTTCCTAGTCCCCTTAATATTAGTGCTTTTCTCCAATTATTCCTCTATATATCTTCCATCTAGATAAATTGTTGTCACCAAGGCTAGGTTGAGTACCTGTAGATCCCAATAAACCAATTTCTAATAATCTGTTAAGTGCCCGCTAAGTGATGGGGGCCTTGCCCCAAGGAGCTCAGAATCTATTGGGGGAGACAGCAAACAAATTTCCCCTGTTTAGCACATTGCCTCATCTGGCAAATAAAGGAAATGATATCTGTAATATCTGACTTGGGATCAAATGAAATGTTTTGTGGAAATAAAATTAAGAAAAAAATCATAAATAAAAACAGCTAATTTTTTTGCAAGTTATGAAAAGGCTGCTTGGACAGCTAAGCTTTAAAGTTATTAATTTTATTGTTGTTTAAAATTTTAATTGTTTACAGATTGAGTTTTGTATCAAGTATTAGATCTTGGAAATGGTCCATGTGATTATTTAGAGAATTTCATTTATTTCCTTGGGGGCTAATTGAAGGATTCCATACATAGTATTTAGTATAGTACATTGAGAAAGGGTGCCAAATTTTGAGTCAGATGGCTTGGGTTCAAATCCTGGCTCTGCTATTTATTGGATACAAGTCAATCTGTCTCCCTGTTCCCATTTGTAAAATATGGTAGTTTGACTAAAATCTGAGGTCTAAATCTGTGATTCTGCCAATGATGTGGGGAAGCTTAGTACATATAGCATTCTGGACTGTTACAAGTATTTTTTTCAGGATATTTCTATCTGTGTGACTATAGGGAAGTCATATATCTCAGAGCCTCATCTGTAAAATGCAAATATTGTTGCACATCTACCTCTAATAGCTGTGGTGAAGAAAACTCAAACCTCAAAGCACTAGGCAATGAATTATGAGGAAATGTGAAATAAGGTAAGTTGGAGTTCAGTCTCATCCCTGATGTTTATTGACTTGGTGAGCTTCAGTTTTGGCATCTATGAGGTAGAGATAATAATATCTAGAGTACCTACTTCATAAGTTTCCCTCAGGATCAAATGAAACTATATAAACCACTTTGAATACTGTATTAAGTTTTATAAATACTAGTTGTTCCTCACTCAGGAGAAATCAAACTAATCAAACTGACATTTAAACAAGGAGTGCTAAACTTAATCATTGTAGCTCTATAGTACAGCCCATATTAAATTATGGAATAGTAAATGTGAAAGTTAAAGAATCATATTTCAGGTCAAAATTAGATTTTTCTAAGATTTAGCTGAGTCCAAAAATACAGTGAACTATCTTCTGAGATAGTAATTGTTCTTAGAAATGTTTATATAAGACTGAAGGACAATTTGCAGAGTGAGGGGGAGAGGAGAAGGAGGGGGTGAGGAGAGAGAGAGACAGAATATATGAGAATGTTAAATATTTTTTAGTATTTAAAAGCACTCTACCAGACACTATACTGGATTGGAGATAAATATAAGCAAAAAGACATGCTTTCTTCTTTCAAAAAACTACCTTTCTAATGTGGGATAACAGTACATAAAGGGATGGGAGTGTGGTGTGACCTAGTAGTAGCATGAAAGCCTTACTCCTATAAAGATAAGTCTAAAACAAACTTAACAGAGCCTGGCATCCTATTGCCTTATTCCTTCATTCTGGGAGGAGAAGGAGGAAGAAGAAATAGGAGTGATGACCAGATTAAGAACAGTTAGTTAACAGTCAGCAAGCACTTATTAAGCTTATACTCTGTACTAATCACTTGTACTAAGTGCTGGGGATTCAAAGAGGACAACAACAAAAGATCATATAAAGTATACAGAGAAGATGGGTTATCTCAGAAGATAGGCGTGGAAGCAGGCAGTTTGAGGACCAGAAAAGGTACAAGGTGAAACTTGAGCTGAGTCTTGAAGCCAGTAGCTGACTATGATGAATGAGAACACTCCAAGCATGATTAATAGCCAGTGAAAATGTACAGAATGGAGGAACAAAGAAATACAATGTAGCATGTGAGGTACAGCCAGAAAGCAAGTGTTGGTTAGATTTTTATAGTCTAAGAAAACTGGACCAGGTAGTAAAAGACTTTAAATGCAAAATAGAGTATTTTATATTTAGAGATTTGAGGCAAGAGCTCCAACCTATTACTGTATTTACTGTTTATACCCATACATATATGTGTGTGTGTGTGTGTGTGTGTGTGTGTATTTTTCCAGGCTTGTGGTAAAGTTTGCACTGTGGTGTAGCCACTAAGTGAAGATCAGTTAAGGCTAGAGATAGAGAACTTAGAATTAGCTGCATAGACTTGATAATGGAAACCCTCAGAGCTGAGTATTATAGAGGTATTATAGAGTAAGAGTTCTTAAACTGGGGTCCATGAATTTTTTTAAATATATATTTTAGTAACTTTATATATAATTGCTTTGCTTCATAATTCTGTACATTTAAAAACATGTTGAAAAGGATTCTATGACAAAAAAAGGTTAAGAACCCTTGATACTCTTAATTATTAGTGTCTTTTTCCTGCTCAAATTATTTTGTATTTCTTTATCTTTTTTTTTTTTTTATCCCTTATTACCGTGCAGGTTTCTCAAGGGCCAGATAGTTTTTCTTTTTCTTTCTTCTTTTTTTTAAATTTTATTAAAGCTTTTTATTTGCAAAACATATGTATGGGTAATTTTTCAACATTGACCCTTGCAAAGCTTTCTGTTACATATTTTTTTTCCTCCTAGCCCCCACCCCTCCCCTAGATGGCAGGAAGTCTAATACATGTTAATTATGTTAAAATACTTGATAAATCGAATATGTGTATACATATATTTACAGTTATCTTGCTGTGCAAGAAAAAATGGATCTACAAGAAAAAAAATCTGAGAAGGGAAACATAATGCAAGCAAACATCAATAGAGAGCATGAAAATATTATGTTGTGGTCCACACTCATATCCCTCTGGGTGTATATGGCTTTCTTTATCACTGAGCAATTGAAACTGGTTTGAAACATTTCATTGTTGAAGAGAGCCACATCCTTCAGAATTGATCATCATATAGTCTTCTTGTTGCCGTGTATAATGATCTCCTGATTCTGCTCATTTCACTCAGCATCAGTCCATGCAAGTCTCTCCAGGCCTCTCTGAAATCATCCTGCTGGTCGTTTCTTATAGAACAATAATATTCCATAACATTCATATACCATAATTTATTGTCATTCTCCAATTGATGGGGATCCTTTCAATTTCCAGTTTCTAGCCACTACAAAAAGAGCTGCCACAAACATTTTTGCACATGTGGGTCCCTTTTCTTCCTTTAAGATCTCTTTGGGATATAAGCCCAATAGAAACACTGCTGGGTCAAAGGGTATGCACAGTTTGATAACTTTTTGAGCATAGTTCCAAATTGCTCTCCAGAATGGTTGGATCCGTTCACAGTTCCACCAACAATGTATCAGTGTCCCAGTTTTCCCACATCCCCTCCAACATTTGTCATTATCTTTTCCTGTCGTCTTAGCCAATCTGACAGGTGTGTAGTGGTATCTCAGAGTTTTCTTAATTTGCATTTCTCTGATCAGTAGTGATTTGGAGCACCTTTTCATATGACTAGAAATAGTTTTAATTTCATCATGTGAAAATTGGTCCAGATAGTTTTTCATGTTTATATTTGTATTTAGTCCCTTGTACATAGTAGATATTTAATGAACTTACACTTTAAATTGAATTTTTTGCTATTCATTTGCCATGTTATCTGAAATTTTCAAAGTGATTCCCAGGAAGTAGATTTTTATTACTCTTAAAAAATATTTTGGACTATATTTACATCATTCTTCTTTGTGTTACCTCTTCTTGCTCTAGCTTCACAAAAAGAGATTGGTTTTCATTTTTTGGTTGGATTTTTTTTTTTTAATGTCCAGAGACTAGGTAGTCACAAGCTACTTCTGAAGTCATAAAGTCTAAATTTACCCTTTAAAACATTACTTCAACAACATGATGTAGTGTCTAGAGAGTTGCCTTGGAATCAGAAAGACCCATGGATTCAAATCCAATATCAAATATATCAGCAACTATTTATTAAGTATCAAGTGTGCCAGACATTTTGCTAAGCCTTTGGAATACAAATAAAAAGAATGTAAAAATATTTTTCCAGGCCAGCAAAATAATTTGGGATCAGGTTGTAAAAGGCTTTAAAAACAAAACTGATGGGGTTTTTATTGGCGTTTTTTTGGTGGTGGTTGTTGTTGTTGTTTTTGTTTTTGTTTTTTCTAGAGGTAGTAAGGAGCCATTGGAGTTTATTGAGTAAATTGTCTAAGCATGGTCTAGTCATCAATTAAGAAAAATAATAATTGTATTATGGTGAACAAGTCATTTCTATAGCATTTTGAATACTTTAACAAAACGTACCATGTGGACCTTACAGATAAAATAAAATTTTTGCTTATACAAAAACATTTGCTTCATACATATAAAGATTTTATCTTCATAATTTTTTCTCACATGCAAAAAGAGATTTATAAAATATCAGCAGTTATATATCCTATTTACCATGAATGAGAATCTTAATGTTGAAGCCTCAGTTTTCAAATTTGTAAAATGAAGGGTTTGGCTTAGACGACCTTTGATGTCCTTCCCAGATTCTTGAATGTAGGGGTAAGGTAGAAAGGGAAAAGAATAAACCTACTATTCACTAGGCATTGTACTAAGCACTTTACTAGTATCCCATTTGAGAGAGAATGGGTAGAAATCAATTTTAACTAATTTTTTATATTCTTTAATATGTAGTGAGTGATGGACTGGAACTAAGACCGAAATATAAAGGAATAATGCATTGTTTGACCACTATTTGGAAAGTTGATGGACTGCGAGGCCTTTATCAAGGAGTAACTCCAAATGTATGGGGTGCAGGTTTATCTTGGGGACTCTACTTTTTCTTGTAAGTATATCAAAAGAGAATTTATTATATCCTATGAGAACATGAATTTTTTGAAGCAATAATTACCCTTCATTTTACAGCACAATGTTGATCAAGCTAAATAGCCAGCCTCATCAACTTGTTGAGATTTGTGTAAAGGACTTGGAAGGTGCTATGTAACATCCTTTGTGGTCTCTAGTCATAAATATATCTTTAGTAGAAGAGAGCTTTCCATTTAAGAGAAGGCTCTTTTAAGGTAGATTTTCTGCCCAGTTTTTGCCTTATAAAAAACTAATTGTCTAAGCAGAAGTAAACTTCTCTTCTAGTGACCACATGTTGCTCTTTCATAGTTCATATATATTTCTGACAGTCGGTATTTATGTAGGACAAAGAGGTGAAAATCACTTACCTTGATTTTGCCATTCTATAACAGTTTTGGGTAAGTATTTGTGGGAAAGTATTGAACTTGAATCTAACTCTTTAGAAAATATTTTTATTGTCTGTGGATCATAGTCACGTGTGTCCATGATTATCAATAATTTATTAGGGAAGAGGTGTTGGTTCTAATGTTCTCCAAGAACACAGAATTCCACATTGTGAACCTGGAATAATGAAGAGGTCCAAGGTGAATGTTGGCTCTCACCTAAAAAAATATACATTTATGCCACATGAGAACTATTGGCAAAAGAGAGATATCAGGTGACTGAGAAGACAGGAATGATGATGAGATATTTGACCAACTTCTATTAACGTCTTATTTTTGGCCTACTTCAAAACCTATTTCTGCCATTTGGAAATAAATGCAATTCTTTTGGAAACAGAGAGAATAGAACACATATGATTGTAACATTGTCATATTCTCATACAGTTAATGAGGCAGAAGGTATCTTAGGTATCTAATCAAGTTGGTTCATTTGATAGATGTAACTGAGACCTGGAAAACTTAAGCAGCTTGCCTGGGGTCATACATGGATCAGAGTTCTGCTATAAACCCATTTTTTCAAATCTGTTGTTTTTTACTATACATATAAACCACACTGTCTCATCATTCTCTATCATAAACACACAAGAACACAATAGCGCAACCTTGTCATATAGCCATATGTTATGGGAAGAGAGCCTGAGTTGTAGATTGCAAGCCATCCATGTGTGCCCATGCTATGTGACTCTGATCTCTGATTCCTATAAATCTATTGTGAGAAGGGGAGCCCACAGGGCTAGAAATCTTCAAGATCTTTTGACATTGCATGAATACTAATGAAGCTTATCTATGATCTCTAATTCTCACTATTTGACTGGTCCATATTTTTATCTAGTTATGTATTTCTCTGATATATTTTATGCTGTTTTGCCCACATAATTTCTCATTTCTAATGTGTTCAGTCTTCTCATAACTACCATTTATCTTCTCCATTGCTTTTTTGGGTGATCCTCAAGTTCAGTTCCTTAAGGACTACAGTATTTGGTCAATTACTCAACAAGCATTTATTGAGCACCAGCTATATGTGAGGCACTATATTTTATGACTCATAGCCATACAACATTCATTTTGGTATTTTAAAAATCAATCTTTGCTTTAAAGAAAAGTTTAGGTTCATTAAAAGAATGATGCTAAATAAATAAAATAATTTTGTGATTTCTGAAAAATACTTTATTTGTCCATTTGTAGTACTTTTCCAAAGTATATTTACTGATGAATGGGTATGGTTATTATTCAATTCTATGTCATAGTCTAGATAAGCAGTGTTTTGTTTGTTTATTTGTTTTCCCCCAGGGTGGATAGTTCCACTAAACTATTGAATTTTTATATATCTTAGTTAGAAGATTCTGGATTGTTCGGGCAAAACAGGCGTTTTTAGAACACCTCAGCATCTATAGGAAATTTTTCCTTATGTGAACTCTGTGACAATAATAAACACCTTTGGCAAACATGCGTATTCTTGGTTTATGTGGCAATATTTGAACAAAGTTAAATTATGTTTTGTTTTTTTTCCAGGTTATCTTATGTGGTTTCAGTATCTGCATGGGTAACATTTTTGAGTAGAGTTTTTAAAGTAAATGCTTTTTTATAATCAGCAAACAAGTGAGATCTTGTTTTCTTTACATCTTTCAGACTTTTATGTGACTGTTAATGTTATCTGCTTTAGAGCATTTTTTGGCAAGAGGATGTTTTTTTCTTCTCATAACTTCATCATAAATATACTCTTCTAAAACTTTCATAAACAGCATGTAAATTAAAACAATTGCCTTTCACCCTGTCACCTTAACAAAGGTGACAAAAGATGGAAATAATAAATTTAGTAAATAGTAAAAAATTATGGAACTATATGGATACAGGCAGTTGGTGGAATTATAGATAGGTGCAGTTATTCTTTTGACCCTTTGCTAGACATATCTTAGAGAAGTCAAAAGCAAAGAAAGATCCTTCATTACACCAAAATATTCATAACAGCAAATGAATGACTAGAAACTAACAGGTGCTGAACAATTAGGTAATGGCTAATTAAACTGTAATGCAGAAAAGCAGTAGAATATCATTGCACTTTAGCCAATCTGTCTAAGAATTTTTAATGGCATACTATATGGAGCAAAAAAGACAAAAATGATACAGCCTCTGCTTTCAAGGAACTTATGTTCTATAGAAAAAAAAATAAGAAATTCAGAAAAACATGGGAAATTTTATGTGAATTGATGCAGAATGAAGTAAGCTAATCCAAGGAGTTTGTGTGTGTGTGTAACACACACACACACACACACACACACACACACACATATATATATATATGTATATAAAATCAATTCAAACTGAAAAAACAATATAACGAAATGGAATGCTATGTAATTATAATGATCCAGTTTGTCTAGGGAGAAGAGTTGAGAAAATATATTTTTCTCATTGGAGAAATAAGGGCCCATGAATATAGAATCCCTCAGTTAACATAATTGGATTTGCTGAACTATTTTTCCTTTTTCTCTTGAAATCTTTCTTATAAGGATATGGCTTGCTATAAAGGGAATTTCATGTTTGGAAATAAATGTGATGTAAAAGCTAAATGAATAATTTTATAGAAATAGAAAAGTAGGTATATGACTTAGTAGTTAATTATGTAATAGAGTCTATCTTTTGTACTCTTTGCTTGAAGATACAATTCTTGAGAATTCCTCAGCACCCTAAAAATAGCATCACTTGCTAGTTGTACTTTATGTATACATGGTTTATGTGTGCTTGGTTTATTTCAGCTGTTTTCTTCAGTGTCACTTCCATTTCCTCATACAGAATATCTATATGAAATTATTAAAGTATGTATGTGGTGACTCCATAGATTTTGATGGTGAAACAAATTTGTAATATATTTACAGATATTTTTCATTTTTGTCTGTTGTCCTTAATTCCCTATTTCTCTTAATAGTCAAGAAATTATTTTAAAGTAGATAGATTTTCTTTAAAAATTTTTTTTTAAAAAGGAGTGTTTGTTAAGTGATGGCAATCTTTTCCTACTTAGTACTTTGCTTCACTTAAAGCATGCATCCTTAAAGCAGTTGTTGTCTTGATCATTGTCAGATGGTCCAAAGACCTTCATCTGAGGGGAAAATGATGAATATTCTTTCCCCTTTTTTAAGTCCCTCGACAAAAACAAAATAGTTTTCTGAAACCCAGACTAGGTAAAGTGGAAATTCTACATTACCTATACCTTTCTTCTTAGATAATATTCTTCTTGACTTTTTAAAATTGTTGTTACTTTTCCTGATGTCTAAGAGTCATTTATGAACTCTGGCTGTTGGACTGTGTGAGTGGAGTGGGACTCTTTGTCTACTTGTTCATCATCCCAGATTACTATACTTTTTTTTTCTTTTGTCTTCTTTAAGTATTGATGTCTGTCTTCAGATTTTTTCTGTCTTACTATCATCCATTTGCTTCTTTTAGGTGCCAGTGCCTCTTCCTCTCTTTGTAATTGATTATCAGGTTTCTTGGGGTTATAAATAAAAGAAGGGTAAATTTTAAGTAAATTCCTGAGGGACTCTCCATTGAGCAAAGTTCATATACTTTTGTGACATCTTTTTTGATTACTTTTTTGACTGTGTTTCATATAGTTGATATTGTTAGTCAAGTAGCTTTTGGATAAGTATTGTTACAATATAGAAAAAGTTATTATCTCAGATTTGTTATTTTTTCTGTTTTTGTAAGTACATTAGACTTGAATTGGGAAATTTCATCCTACTCGCTGATCTGTTGAATCTGTCCGTGTTATTTCTGGCAAATCACTTTACTTCCCTGGGACTCATTACTTATTTTGGACAATTAGACTAGATGATCTCTAAAAAATCTTGCTATTAGAAAAGACATTTCAATAAGAGACCTTCTATTTGGGAATCTTGTGAAAATTTAGATTCCCAAATAGGACATCTCTTACTTTGATCAGGAAAGAGAATAAACATTTATATAGAACCTACTATGTTCCAGTCACTGTGGTAAATTTTTTTTTCAAATATGATCTCCTTTGATCCTCACAACAATCCTGGACAGTAAATGCTATTGTTCATATTTTTTAGCTGTGAGAACGGTGGCAAAACAAAGGGACTTAATCAGGACACAAACCTAGGAAGTGTCTAGGTTGGATTTGAATTTAGCTCTTCCTGAATCCAAGAGCCCAGCTCTTTCTAAACCAGAGGTTTTTACCTTAACTTTTTTGTGTCATAAATCTCTATGGATACTTTAGAATATTATTTTTAAATGCATTAAATAAAACATATAGGACTACAAAGGAAAACAATTATATTGACGTACTTGACATTGACAAAAACAAAATGATAGACCCTCTTAATTAAGAACACCTATTCCAGACCATTATGTCATCATCATCACTAGCTACTCTCCTTCCTTTCTCTTTTCCTATTTCTTGTAAGATACAACACCTAGCAGCTTATCCTCTGAGGCCTATTGATTTCAACTTTGCAACATCCTCAAATATGACCACTTTTCTCCTCTGGCATTGCTACCACTCTCATGCAGGCTTTTATCAGCTCATGCCTGGACTATTACAATATCCTGTTGATGGATCTCCATCCACTCCACTCCAATCCATCCCTCATTGAGCCACTAAAGTAAACATCCTGGAATTCTTTCCTTTCTCATCTCTACTTAATGACTTCCTTTTAATTCTCAATATCTCAGCTTCTACAGATAGCATTTGCCATCCCCTTTTAATTTTTTAGTGTCTTCCTTCTGTTATTATTTATTTACTTATTTTATATTTATATAGCTTATTTGTACATATTTGTTCATTTCTTGTCTCCCCTGTTAAATTGGGGACTCCTTGAAGGCATTTCTTTTGCCTCTTTTTGTATTCTCAGTACTTAGCACAGTGCCTGGAATGTAATAGGTATTTAAAAAATGTTTTTTGACTGACAGTTTTGAGTTTAGAACATGAATATCTACCATCTTCACATCCTTCTCAGTGACACAACTGATTTCTGAGTAATTCTTTTTAAAAAAATTTTTTATTAAAGCTTTTTATTTGCAAAACATATGCATGGGTAATTTTTCAACACTGACCCTTGCAAAGCTCTCTGTTACAATTTTTTCCCTCCTTATCCCCACCCCCTATCCTAGATGGCAGGAAGTCTAATACATGTTAATTATGTTAAAATACTTGATAAATCAAATGTGTGTATGCATATTTATACAGTTAGCTTGCTGTACAAGAAAAATCGTATCAAAAAAAAAAAAAAAACCTGAGAAGGAAAACATAATGTAAGCAAACATCAATAGAGAGCATGAAAATGCTATATTGTGGTCCACACTCAGATCCCACAGGCCTCTCCCTGAGTGTATATGACTTTCTTCATCACTGAACAACTGGAACTGGTTTAAAACATCTCATTGTTGAAAAGAACCATGTCCATCAGAATTGATCATCATATAGTCTTCTTGTTGCCGTGTATAATGATCTCCTGGTTCTGCTCATTTCACTTTTTCTAAGTAATTCTTAATTTCCTTAGTGACGTCCCTACTGGCTGACATTTTAAATTCCATGCCATCATTTTCTCTATTCACAGTGTTATAGACCTAGCACATGGTTACATCTAAGACTATTCTGCCTCTAACTTCTCAGATTCTTGAATTCCTTTTCCCTGACTACTCTTATTCCTTCATATCTTTTGAAATTATTCTTTGTCCTAATCATGATTTCTGATCTCTATTCTTAATTGTGGAATCATAGAATTTTTAAGCTAGAATGTTTCTCAAGATAATCTGGTCTAGCTTCTTCATTTTGCAAATGAGGAAACTGAGGTTCTGAAAGATGAATTAAAGATTAAAAAGTCTCTCAATCTCCTGGTTTCATTACTTTCATTATAGACCCATGATTGGTCATCCTACTCATTATGGTGCTTTATTGAAAAATGTAAATCCTTTAATATTTTCCCACCAAGCCAGTTTTAAAACCGCTCATTCACAGCAACTATTTTGTTTGCTTTCACAACATTACTAAATTCATTGCTAAAAGTTATTAAAGAAAGTTATTGAAATTTATAACTTGCACCATTACAAAATTACATTCTTTAACCCAATTGCTGATTGCTACTCAGCAATTTTTTTAAAATTGTTAATCTTTTGATGACTCCTTATTGCATTCCCTACAGTAGCTATTCAGGCTTTCCTTGACCCTGCTCTAAGCAGCTCCTCTTGTTCACCTAATTTCTGTTAATGTTAACACAAATCTCCAAATCATTCAGACTCAGAACCTTTAAGTTTAGGCAGTTTAGTCAACTTGAAATCAGAATTCTACTTGATAACTGGTATAACTGTGAGCAAGTCACTTAACATCTCTGAGGGTCTATTTCCTTATCTATAAAATGGGAATAACAATATTTCCACAGGGTTGTTGTGAGGAATATGCTTTGTAAACCTTATAGCACAGTGGAATAATGAGTATTATGTAAGCAGTTGTTCCTCAGGGACTTTTGGTGATTCTTAATATATTTTGTTTTATCTTTCTTTCCCCCCCATTCCCAGAATCACAGAATTTAAAAATTAAAAGCAATCTTTGAAGCTATTCAGTCCATCCTACAACAAAGAGGTTTAACCACAGCAACATACCTGATGAGTAGCTATCCAAAGAAACTATTAAGAACCCAGAACCTTCTGAGGCAGCTCATTTTGTTTTGTGATAGTTTTAGTTGTTAAAAAATTTATCTCTCTTTTTAGGTTGCTAATTCTTTATGATCAAGAACATGAGTTTATTTAAACTTTGTATTTTATCTCTCACATCCTCCCTCATTTTGCCTTGAGTATAATAGGTGTTCAGGATCTTTTTTTCTTCCCCATCATCAGATCATTGATTAAATATGTGCTCAAATAAAATCGAATCCATTCCCCCCATATCTTGAAAGAAGTATTAATATTACTAGATGCTGAAGTAAATTATATTCCAGAATTACTTTTTACTTTCATGATGTAGCTTCTCAGCTACCATGCATTGGAGAAAACTTCTGCTGAAGCCCAGTATTTGAAAAATAAGGTTTTTCTGTTTGCATTATAATTCAGCTTTAAATATTATAATTGATGGGAAAAACATTTTAAAATAATTCAAAACACTAAATGTGTTTATCTTTCCTCATCTTCATTGAAATCTCTTGTTTAATTCTTTTAGCTACAATGCCATTAAATCATATAAGACAGAGGGGAGAACAGAACGGCTAGAGGCAACAGAATATCTTGTTTCAGCTGCTGAAGCTGGTAAGGAAATGTATTATTTATAAAAATCCTTTCACATTAATGTATAAAATGTATAATGTATAAAAACTTCAGTGTTTTAAAGAAGCTTATCACTTCTTTATAGTGACTCTTTTCTATTCAGCTGTGTCAATTGGATGAAACTGGATATTTTCCTTACATGAAATTCTTGGGAAGACATTTTAATCTGGATAGATTTGAAATAATTTACTTTTAATATCTAAGCAAAGCTGTAGATCCATAATAAGAAAGAAATGGCATAATTTGCAGAAAGAGGAGCAAAAAGTGTTTTAGTTTCCTAATTATTTAACGTAGGACATTGTTTAATTGATTGTTTTATAGAACAAAAATATGAAGTGTGACTTATTCCCTTATATCTGATTCAGTATTTAATGTGCTCCAGGTTTAATAGATGTTAACTACTTAGAAAAACTAAGAAAATATGCAGATATTAAAGAAATTATAAAATTATTTTTGTAGTTTTACATGTTTGCAAAATCTTTAAGATTTCGTGGTAATTTGTTACTTTCTGTTTATCTCATTTTGTGGAAGGAACTATGATTGAGAACTTGGTTTAGTTTATTGAAGTATTTAAATGAAAGGGGAAAACATGGGTATATGCTGGTATAAATATTTTGCTTTTTCCATCTATATCTGCTTTGTTATATATAATGCTTAATACACTACTACTTAGAATAAGGTATTTATTCTTTTTATAGTGGAGTTGATTCATAGAATTGCTGAAATGACTGGCTTAACGGAGCAAAGTACTCTGAGTATGAATTTATAAAATCATATATTCAGATGACCCCCAAATTGCAAATAGATTATGTTCCCAAATTAATTTATAAGTCATTTCTTTAGAACTTAAAAGATATTTCCCATATGTTCCATAGAAACTATGTGATATATGGAAATTAAGTTCCCAATTTAGACCACAAAAGCCTATTTTGACCCTAGTGAGCATTACTATTGTATTTTTTAAGGTTAGATAGCTTTTTTTGATGGGTAATATATCATCCTAATTATTTAAACTATTTCTGTGAGAAGTGTTCCCACTCTTCACAACAGAAAAGGCAATGTGGAAACCCAACAAATATAACTCTCCCTTCCCCTTCTTTCCCCTCCCTTTACCTCTTCCCTCTTCCCCACCATCAAAGCATCTGAACAAGAGGATGAAAGGAATTGGGGAGAGTAAGTCCTAGGAACCAATGGGAAGGAGAGAGCAATGAAGAAACCAGCTTAAGTACCTTCACTATTTACCTACTTTGGGACACCCAGATTCCCACTCCAAGTCAAGCTCTTGAAAATGTACCCAAGGAGTGAGTTACGATCCCCTTTTTTAGCCCCACTCCAAGGAGTACTGTAACTAATAGGCCCCACTGTCCACAATAAAATCTTGTCATCTCCCCAAAATGCTTTTTCTCTCCTATCCTTCTGCAGCTAAGGCTACTGGGTCTACCTTAAGATAAGCATACAGTGATTTAGGTCACTTCTTTACCTCCTGGTTTCCAAGGAGAGTTCATCTTTGTCTCCCAATAATACTTTTAAGTATTTGTAGCATTCATTAGTCAAGAAAGTACATATGTAATTAAACTTCTCTATTTTAGGGGCCATGACACTCTGTATTACAAATCCATTATGGGTAACAAAGACTCGACTTATGTTACAATATGATGTTGTCAGTACTCCACAGAGACAGTACAAAGGAATGATGGATACACTTGTAAAGATATATAAATATGAAGGTGTACGTGGATTATACAAGGTATTTTTTATTTCGTTGTTTTAAATCATTATGATAGATAATTACATATATTGTTATTTGCACAGTTAGTTGCCGCTTAAATTTTCATTAATTTTTAGGTTCAGATTCTGAAAGATTCCAGGATTCATTCCTAAAAAGAAACAAGCCTAGGAGCAAGTAATAATTTTAATAGAAACAAATATAATCCACAGTATGGGTATTTTCTCTTTAGGCTATTTCTATTTACTGCAGTATGATGCATCATTGTGATATGAATGGGAGGAGAATAAAATTGTCCAAAATATTGTAGCAATCTTAGTTAATATTTAGGGAATTTGGCATACATTTATGCTTTAAACAATTCTGCTGGTTAGAAAAATATTTTACTTTGCTTTCTAGATCAATAAGATCTTTCATATTTTTACAATTTACAATTGTAAATAAACACTTAAAAAGATTTGCAACACAATCAAGACAACCCTGAGATACCACTTCACACCTGTCAGATTGGCTAAAATGACAGGAAAAGTTGATGAATGTTGGAGGGGTTGTGGGAGGGCTGGGACACTGATGCATTGTTGGTGGAGCTGTGAACGGATACAGCCATTCTGGAGAACAATTTGGAGCTATGCTCAAAAAGTTATCAAACTGTGCATACCCTTTGACCCAGCAGCATTTCTATTGGGCTTATATCCCAAAGAAATCATAAAGGAAGGAAAAGGCCCCACATGTGCAAGAATGTTTGTGGCAGCCCTTTTTGTAGTGGCTAGAAACTGGAAATTGAATAGATGCCCTTCAATTGGAGAATGGCTGAATAAATTATGGTATATGAATGTTATGGAATATTATTGTTCTGTAAGAAATGACCAGCAAGATGATTTCAGAGAGGCCTGGAGAGACTTACATGAACTGATGCTGAGTGAAATGAGCAGAACCAGGAGATCATTATACACGGCAACAACAGTACTATATGACGATCAATTCTGATGGACATGGCTCTCTTCAACAATGAAATGTTTCAAACCACCTCCAATTGTTCACTGAAGAAAGCCATATACACCCAGAGAGAGGGATGCGAAATGTGGACCACAACATAACATTCTCATACTCCTTGATTGATGTTTGCTTACATTGTGTTTCCTTTATCTGATATATCGTTTGTGTAGATAAGATTTTTCTTGCACACCAATGATAAGTTTGGAAATATGTATACATATATTCGATTTGCCAATATTTTAACATAATTAACATGTAGTGGATATCCTGCCATCTAGGGGAGGGGTGGGGAGTTGGGGGGAAAAATTTGTAACGGAAAGCTATGTAAGGGTTATTGTTGAAGAATTACCCACACATATGTTATGCAAATAAAATAAAAATTTAAAAAAAAAAAAAGATTTGCAACACAACTCATACCAGTGTCAGATAAGTAATGCACAAGATGGCAACAAATGTCAGCATCAAATTCAGTGCAGATTCTATGGCCTGCATTTTTAGTTAATTACATTCATATTTTAACTGACCTAATTTAGGGAGACCTTTAGAATTTTTAAGGCTGTGGACAAAATAAGCAAAAATTCTTCCTAGATATCTACAGAAAAACTCAGAAATAATTACCATGACTTCTCTATATTTGTACATGAAAAAGGATACAACATTCATAATTTTACATTACATTAATACATTACATTGTATTAATACTGTGAAACCTTGGAAAGAACACTTCACATCTTGAACTTCAGTTTTATTATATCTAAGTTGAAGGAAGACCTCTGAAGCCTCTCTCTCTCTCTCTCTCTCTCTCTCTCTCTCTCTCTCTCTCTATATATATATATATATATATATATATATATATATATATACATACATAATCAGCTTTAGATCACTGATGATCTTGTAATTCAATCCAGTCCTGAAATTTTCCTATAATACTGCTTTAGTCAACATAGGAGAGTTTTGATTGCCCAGCATGTGCAAGAAATTGATTAGGGTCTTAAACTATTTAATGCATTATATTTCTTTCATGTCTTCCTTTTTTGCACCCCAGACATTGTCAGTCTTCTGGCCAAATTTGGCCTGCTACCTGTTTATTATTTTTTACATAGCCCCAGCTAAATGAAGATGTTTGCACCTTTAAATAAAATTTGTTGTATTTTAAAATGTAAGCATGTAAGCATCTCTGTAGTTTGTCACCCTTACTCTCTACTCTTTCCCTTCCCTGTGCCAGAAAACAAAAAAGAAGAACTCATGCATAATAGATCTATGATTTCATATCATTATATAGTCTTCAACAGTGTCAGTAGAGCAAAAGTCATTCATGCCTTATTTATTTTATATGATCCTTATCTGTGTTCTTCCTTGTCTCCTTCATGAGGAGAATCTACCCATCATGTTTTAAGCCTTCTTGTAGATCTCTTAATGTTTTTTATGTATTCCTTAACATTACCATAGATCCTCTCTCATGAACTGACCTACTTTCTTTTCTACTCAGGTATTAGATGAATCTTGTGCACTGCTTACATGCATTTAATTGTTATTATGCTTCAGCCTAATTATACCCACCATAGGGTTATCCACAGTTTTGATTCAGCAGAATAGATTATAATGAATTGTAGCTATATAGCTTTGATGGAAGAATAAGGAGAGAGACTAGACTTATAATTTCATTGGCATAATGAACTCTCCATAAATAAATTCCTTCTTAATGCAATTTGACACCTTTTTTGTCTCAGAAAATTGCCTAGAACTTGTTTGGGCTTACATTACTAGTATACATCAGAGCAGAATGGGAATCTAGATCTTTTGGCTCTTAAGTCTACGTTTCAATCCATTACACTGTACTTCTTCTCTGGCACACAGAAGGGCTTAATGCATTAGAAGAATGTAGGTGTTAAATAACTGGCATTTGGTTTCAGGAAGACAATTTTTAAATAAAATTAAGCATACATTAGACCAAATGGCTTTAAAGTTGTTTATAAGATTAAGATTCTCTAATTCCTTTAAATAGCAAGCTCCTAAACTTATTTTTAAAAAGATTCATCTTTTTCTTCTTTTTTTAAAAGCTAATATATCATTGTTTTAGTTGATAGAGTTGGATGAACAACCTCTAGAATTGGTCTGACAATATATATACATACGTATATGTATTTGTATATGTATGGGCAAACAGAAAAGGTTGGACTGGGCCTAAAACTGAGTAAGAGAGCTGAATCTCATTTGGAAAAAATTTTAGTACTTTTTAATGACTCAAAATTGGAACAAAGCTCCAATTTCAAACATGATATTTTTGTAATGATACTGTATGGCTACATTCTGTTACACTACCATTTCTAAAGAATTTTAATTGCACGTGATTCAGAGCAGTGGAGAAATATATAATAGGTGGGAGTAAACTTCAGCATATCATTTAAATGAAGAATTGCACACAAGAAGAGGCATGATAGTAGTATCAAAGATGAATGATTTGCTGGAGCTATGAATTCAGCTAGCTTTTTTGGGACAGAATGTGAAATGCTGTTTCACATTTCAGAGCTATTTATACCATTTGAGCTAGCAATCCTACTACTACTTGTGTGCCCCAAGGAGGTGAAAGACAGAAATGCCTATAAATACTTGAATATTAATTAGTATCCTTGTTTCTTGGGTGAAGAGGGAGAGACAAAAAGTGAGTATACATGAGTTGGAGAATGCTTAGACAGTTGTGTTTTGTATAAATTTAGTGAAATGTTATTGTGCCTTAAACAAATAGGAAGCATTAAGAAAAGTATGAAGACGTATAAATTTGTGCAGAGCAAATTAAAACAAGGAGAATAATATGAACATTGATTACAATAATATGACTGAAAATAACATTAAAGAGAATCTAAATTCAAAGGCAAAAAAGCAATTTTGGTTTCATAAAATTCATGATAGAACTTCATCTCTTTTCAGTGGAGAGATGGGGGACTAGAGGTGCTGAATATTTCATTTGCTTTTAAAAGCATTTGCTGTACTAATTAATTTTATTTTATTGTTTTTGTTTTTGCAAAAGTGGGTGAGAGAATAATGGAAATACTCAATGCAAAGAAAAAAATCTGTGAAACATTAGCATATGTAAGAAGGAAAATGGGCCAATTATGCACTAAAAATGAGGAAAATAGACAGTCTACCTTCCTCAGTGGTTTCCACATAATGTCAGGAGACTTAGAGAAAGTGCTTGGATAATTTTCAAAAAAGATACAAGCAGGAATGCATAGCAGAAGATATGGGTATGGAAGAATGCTGTCCCACATTGATGAAAAGGCAGGTAAATTGAAGTATTGGGCTTTTAAGTATAAATATAGACTTGGTTTTCTGCCTTCTGGGTTTTCTCACCCATCTAAGTAGAATGACTTATCACCTGAAGTTTGGTCATAAAGTGATAACAATACATTGTTATGAGCTCTGGCTTTTTTGAATCAGAGGGCCTAGGTTCAAATCCCATCTATTGTGGTCACCAGTGTTACCTATCCTTATCTCTAAGGATAAGTGTTACTTATCTATAAAATGATGGGGTTAAACCGAGTAGCCTCTAAAAACTTTTCTAGTTCCAGAATGATCATTCTTTGTTGGATTTTTATTACCATAATAACTCTCTATGGTTTTGGAGTATTTAAATATATATTAAATAAAACAATCATGTTAAGAAGAGATAGAAAATGATTTACTATTTCAGATTAGATATTATAGCTTTTTTTTTTTAAATCTAGGGATTTCTGCCTGGGCTGATTGGAACATCACATGGAGCACTTCAGTTCATGGCATATGAATTGCTGAAATTGAAGTACAACACACACATCAATAGATTACCAGATGCACAGTTGGTAAGAAATTCTTGAAAAAATGGTCCAATTTACTTTTAAAGAACATGTATAAGTTGAAATTTGTACAATTTAAGAAATATCCAGAAAAAACATAACCATATTGTGTTATTGTTTTAGAGCACAATAGAATATATATCAGTTGCAGCGATGTCAAAAATATTTGCTGTGGCAGCAACATACCCATATCAAGTAGTGAGAGCCCGACTTCAAGATCAACATATTTTTTACAATGGTGTACTTGATGTAATCAGCAGGACATGGAGGTGAGGTAACAGCTGCTATGTCTTATATAGTATAGAATTGGTGATAATATTGTAGCAATGACTAATTTGTGGGAGACCTTGGATTTTGCTTTTTTGTTTTTCTACAGAGTAAAATATTTGCTCTAAGACATTTTGAGA
This sequence comes from Myrmecobius fasciatus, assembly GCA_023553655.1. NCBI lineage: Eukaryota > Metazoa > Chordata > Mammalia > Dasyuromorphia > Myrmecobiidae > Myrmecobius > Myrmecobius fasciatus. The sequence continues at coordinate 71,414 of JAJPUD010000709.1, read as the reverse complement.
AAGCCACAATTTAGTGACTGACTCTTTGTAGACACTTTATCTCAAAGTAGTACTTGTTTGCTGCTGGGGAGCTCAACCACCCAAACAAATACTTTATTTTGTGCATACATAGCTGAACTGGAAATGTAGAGATCTCCACGCTTTGTTTTAGCCCTTTTTAAAAGCTGAGTATTAAAGCGTCATAAATTTACTTCCATTCAATTCAATTCCTCAGGGACTTATGACTTTGTGGTGGGCAAATTTCTTCCATGAAACATTGAACGTAGCCCATTTGTAACTTAGTTGATAATCTAATAAAACACAAGTGTCAAACATCGCTCAAAATGTAATTGGGAAATAATTAAATAAATGAAAATGTAGTAGGACATCAATAATGATAATTTGTGGTTTTCTAAGGAGTCTCCCACTGATCTCAGAGTTGTCTCAGGTATGGATAAGTTTACCCTTGCCATGGTCCCACAGATAGGCACCAGACAGGATTTGAATCCAAGGTCTTCCTGATCAGATAAAGGATGGTAAACCATAACTAAATGTATATAAACAGTTGTATTCAAATGTATACAAACAGAATAACTAAATGGCCCTCTTCAAAGGCTTTTAATAGCAATGAGTATCATTTCCTTGTTCATCCTGGAACATTAAGTGGAAATTTTAGATATTTTTTCTCCTATGTTAAGTGTTTTGATTTAATTTTGTTCAGTATTTTCACTCTATAGTTATTTTGTACACTGATTTATTTTTTCCCTTCTATAGGAAAGAAGGCATTCTTGGCTTTTACAAAGGAATTGTCCCTAATTTGATTAGAGTGACTCCAGCCTGTTGTATTACTTTTCTAGTTTACGAAAATGTCTCCCATTTTTTACTTGACCTTAGAGGAGAAGAGTAAGTGTAAAGAAGATAACAAAAATATCTGCCACTGCAACAACATACTATTCAAAACATGGAAGAAATAATGCACAACAACATTAATCCAATTCAAATCAACCTCGAACTGTTGGAAGAAGTCAAAGAACTGGTGAATCCTCAAAAGTTTTCTGGTTTTGCCCTCATTTATCTATATGACTTGGCTGCCTTTGCCTAGAATAGCTGCCGTCAAAACAATATTAAAACTGACATGAAGTGTATAGCTCTGTGAATTTGTCCATTTCATTGTTCAAATAGAAGCTGATTTTGCAACATTTGTCTAGTGGATTAGATGGATTTGCCTTTATTGCTAAACTGAACTGTATAGGTTGGTTTTTAAAATCTGCTTTTGTGCAATAGTATGAAGTTGTCCTCTGTACAAGGATACATGGTGGCATATATGTAATAGTTAACTTTAAAGGAATGATTGCAAACTTTAGAAGTTTTGCTGAAAAAAAGTGCCCAAATTCAGAGTATATCAGAATCAGTGGACAGTGAAACAAGCATTCACTAGTGATATACTTTAGTCTTAGGTTAGTTTGCACTCTGCTGAGATTCCATACCTCTCTCAGGATTAAGGAGTGAGTGGAGTCTGTATCTCTTGTAATAACAATTCTCTTCCCCGCCCCTCAATTTAAAGTTTACTTTCAGATCCAAGATTTCTGAATACTGGCATTGAATATACTTTTGATTTTTCAAACCTCATCGTGCTCCCAGACTGAGTTTTGATTTAATTACCATTTAATAGAGATGCTTAGAGAATTCTTCTGCATATTCAGAAGTGTTGGGGTTGTGTTACTTAGGCAGTTGATTATATATAAAATGGGAAACAGTCTTTACAGTTATGCTTCTAACTTTGGAATATCTGGGTCTGGATTCCCCAGTTGTCAAATTGATGTTTTACATACAAATTTTACCTGTGCTCATTATTGTTGATTTTATTTTTAATGAGGCATTGCAGGAGCGGCTTAAAATGTTGAAATAGTAATTATATTCTTATCTATCATAAATACCTATGACTGCTATTGCACTACCATCTGTTTGTTGTAAATAAAATATTGCAATTTTCAAAACCATATTTAAATGGTTCTTTGAAAATGGATCTATTTTTACATTTTGAATGCTATTGTTTTTCAAATAAAGGTGAAATAAATAATGTTATGTGTATTTCCTATGTAGGCATTGATACTATACCTGGAAATGTGTTGTAAGGTTCTAATAAAATCTTTTCATTCATACTTTTCAAGAACTAATAAATTATAACAAAAAAAGGCTCATGAGATCATCCTGATGATGCTTACTACATGTATAACATTGATTAAGCTAATATTTTGTTTTCACATTGACAATATGAATTTTCATTCAGTAATCATTTATCAAGTGTCTGCTATGTGACAAGAATTGGGCAGGATGCTGTAGGAAAAAGTAAATAAGAACAGGTTATGAACTCCCCTGTCAAAGAACTTAGTCAAGTCTAGTTGGGAAGATGACCCAAATCACAGAATTTAAGAATTAAAAGGATATCCAAGTGCCAATTAATGCAAAAGAATATTTCATAAATTCATGGGAATTGAGAGAAGGAAGAAACATTTGATCTTTGAAAGGTAGTTAGGAATTGGACCAATAGATGAGATAAATAATGAAGAGATTGGGGATGGCAAAGCTAATCTAAGCACTGCTTTAGGAAAATTTGGTAGGTGGGAACAAGAAAGGATTGGAAGTGGGATTAGCCAGTTAAGATGCTAACATAGGGAATAATAATTGACACTAGAATAATGTTTTTAAAGATTTTTTTTTCATGATTTTCACCAATCTCCTGGGAATTGTTATATGTCTATTTTTACAGTTAACTCAGCTACAGTTGTGGACATGAGTGAGCTTGGAAGTGGAATTATAAATAGCAAAGCCAGAATTTACTCCAATCCAGCACTACCAGGTATTGAGCCTGAACAAAGTTAGTGGCATTAGTAGTAAAAAGGATGAGGGATATACTAGAGACACCTTCTGAGATCCACAGCATTATTAAGATTGGGAGTGGAAGGTAAAAAAAAAAGGGAAAGTGTCAAAGATGATTTGTGCTACTTACTATTCCTGGGAATGCTTGGTAGTGCCACTAAGAAGTAGAAAAATCAGAATGGAAGTTTATCCTTTTTGAACATTTACACTGAATTCTTTTCATCTGAAGATCAATTCAAGAAACTGGGATTTATCCTGGAGAAAAGAAAATTCAGGGGAAGATATGAAAACTATTCAAGTCTAGGCAATCTGGGTGAATCTAATAAGGAGTAGAAAATATGGATCTAGACAGATTTGGAATCATAACAGTGGTGAGAATTGAAGGCATAGAAATGCAAAAGATCCCCCAAAAGTACAGAGAAAAGAGAGGGAAGAACATAACTCTAGGTAATGCTCATATTTAGAATTTGAAAGGAGGGGGCTGAGCCCAAGAAAGGAGAATCATGTTTTAATGACCAGCATCTGAGGCCACTATGACTCCATCTGTTCTTCTTTGCCAATATCTTGGAACTACTGGTGGCCAAGGATCCCTTAGTTCTGCTTTTGCTTGGCAAGTGCTGGGTTCTGCCATGTGGGGTGGAGTGTATTTGTGTCTCCACTTGCTTTATTTGCCCTCTACCTATTTTGACTCCTCGTTGACATCCTTATCAGCTTTGTCTGATTGGCATCTTCTGAGGTTGAAAAAACTTTTATTCTGTGTTAAAATGATCATTTAAAAAATAAACATTTTTTATCAAAGCAATAGCTACAGATGTATTTGCTTATTGAGACTTTAGCCTATTCTTACTCCCAACTGTGAAAAAAAAGGGGGGGGAGGAGAAATCAAGATATGAACTTTTCTTTCAAAGAACTTAGTCAAGACTGGCAGGGGAGGTGACCCAAATTCAGAATTCAGTCATTGATAAGATATCTCAAGTGCCAATTAATAGAAAAATTGCTAAACCCCCTACTTCAAGGGTTTTAGCAGGCTACAAACTCAATATGAAATAGCAATATGGTACGGCAACCAAACGAATGTAATCTTAGACCGAATTAGGAGAAGAATAGCTTCCAGGAATTATATAATTGTTCCTTGGTACTCAGTCAACCCTCAGAAGACCACATCTGAAGTATTGTGTTAGTTCTGGGCACTATCTCTGGAGAGTATCCAGAAGAAGGAGACCCAGAGTGGTAAAGGCAAGGGTATGCTAAAGTTAGCTCCAGGGGTATGCAGAAGAGCCAGTTATCAGATTTTCTTTTTGAACATTTACATTGAGTTCTTTTCATGTGGGGATCAGTTGAAGAAATTGGGGTTTAACCTGGAGAAAAGAAAACTCAGGGGGAAGATATAAAAATTATTTGTGGGGCTATTAAAGAGAAAGGATTAAACTTAATTTGTTTGTCTCCAGAAGGTAAGACCAGGAGCAATGGGTACAACTTAAATGAAGCTTATTTATTGGGTCAAGTAGAAGGGGAAAATAAGCTTCATAACTTTTTGAGAGAGTGGACCACCTTAAGTTTTTTGGGTTCCCCTTTCTTGTAGGTCTTCAAGTAGATGCCAGAACAGATATGCTAATAGTGAGGATTTCTTTAAAGTATGAGTTGATCTAGATTTCTGCTGAGATATTAATTCTCAAATTTTAAGATTCTTTAATTCTGTTTCTTTTGCTCTGGACTCTGTTCGGATAAACATTTTAAATAATTTAGATAAAAACATAATGAACATATGGAATTAGCAAATATCACAAAGCTAATACTTTGAATGAAAAAATTGAGATACAAAAAGTTCTCAGTAGCTAGAATTATAGACCAGATCTAATGTGATGAAATTTTCTTTGTGTTAAGTATGAAATAATCTTGGACTTCAGCTCAGAAAACCAATTGCAGAAGTACAAAACAAGGCTAGGCAACAATTAACATTTTTAAAAAGATTAGTTTTAGTAGATTAGGAGCTCAACATGGGTCAGCTATGTCATGTGGTAGCCAAAAAAGTAAATGTTACCTTATATTGGAAGTAGCTATGTAGAATGAAGAATTAATACTCCCACTCTATTCTGCCCAGATCAGACAGTATTTTTAGTATTGTATTCCATCCAGGAATGACATTGAGAAATTATACCTTTTTAAAAAGGAGATAAAAATGAGGCAAGGATTCAAGGCCATATTGATATGATTCAATTCAATGAACATTTATTATGCACCTACTATGTACTTTGGGGGATACAAAGATAATAACTCTTCACCTTAAGGAGCTTACCTTCTATTCAGTACATTAAATAAATACAAAATATCTACAAAATACTTTCAAGAGGAAAAGAGCACTACCAACAGGAAAATTCTAGAAAGGTATACAGGTAGAAGATGGATTATAATGTATCAAAACCTGGTAGCAACAAAGAGATACTTTTATAATGGCTTTTTATTTTTCAAAATACATGCAAAGATAGTTATCAACATTCACTCTTGTAAAATCGTATATTCCATATTTTTCTCCCTCCCTTTCCATCTCCCTCCCCTAGACAGCAAGTAATCAAAAATGTCAGACATGTGCAATTCTTTTTTTTATTAAAGCTTTTTATTTTCAAAACATATGCATGGACAATTTTTCAACACTAACCCTTGCAAAATCTTGTGTTCCAATTTTTCCTCCTTTTCCTCTTACCCTTCCCTCAGGTGGCATGTAATCTAATATATGGTAAACATGATAAAAATACAATGTTAAATACAAAAATCTTGCTGCACAAGAAAAATCAGATCAAAAAGGAAAAAAATGAGAAAGAAAATAAAATGCAAGCAAACAACAAAAAGAGTAAAAATGCTATGTTGTGATCCACACTCAGTTCCAACAATCCTCTCTCTGAGTGGAGATGGCTCTTTTTATCGCAAGATCATTGGAATTGGCCTGAATCATCTCATTGTTGAAAAGAGCCACATTCATCAGAACTGATCATCATATAATCTTGTTGCTGCTGTGAAATATGTTATTTTGAACTTGCATGAACTGATGCTGAGTGAAATTAGCAGAACCAGGAGATCATTGTACATGGCAACAAGACTCTATGATAATCAGCTCTGAAGGACGGGGCTCTCTTCAACAATGAGATGTTTCAAACCAGTTCCAATTGTTCAGTGATAAAGAAAGCCATATACACCCAGACAGAGGGATCTGAAGTGTGGACCACAACATAACATTTTCATGCTCTCTATTGATGTTTGCTTGCATTGTTTCCCTTCTCAGATTTTTTTTCTTGTAGATCTAATTTTTCTTGTACAGCAAGATAACTATAAATATGTATACACGTATTCAATTTGTCAAGTATTTTAGCATAATCAACATGTATTAGACTTCCTGCCATCTAGGGGAGGGGGTGAGGGGTAGGAAGGAAAAATTTGTAACTGAAAGCTTTGCAAGAGTCAATGTTGAAAAACTATCCATGCATATGTTTTGCGAATAAAAAAACTTTAATTAAAAAAAAAGAAAGAAAGAAATATGTTCTCTTGGTTCTACTTACTTCATTTAGCATTAGTTCATGTCTCTCCAGGCCTTTCTGAAAGATCTGAAAAATCATCCTGCCGATCATTTCTTATAGAACATAATATTCCATAACATACATATACCATAATTTATTCAGCCATTCTCCAAATTGATGGGCATTCATTCAGTTTCCAATTTCTAGCCACGACAAAAAAAGGGCTGCCACAAACATTTTTTGTACATGTGGGTCCTTTCCCCTTTTTTATGATTTCCTTAGGATATAGACCCAATAGAGACACTGCTGGACCAAAGCACATGCACAGTTTGACAGCCCTTTGGACATAGTTCCAAATTTCTCAAGGACTTAAATTTATTGGAATGGATATTACATGAAGGCAAGCATAAACATTCTACTCATGAGTAGAATGATAGATAGAAGCCACTGGTGGAAAATAAATTAAATAAACTGGATATTTTTAGTTTAGGTAAGGAAAACTGAAAGTTGAAAGGTCTGAAGGAAAAAAGCTTTTTGACTGGGACACTGATATATTATTGGTGGAACTGGGAACAGATCCATCCATTCTGGAGAGCAATTTGGAACTACACTCAAAAAGTTATCAAACTGTGCATACCCTTTGACCCAGCAGTGTCATTGGGCTTATATCCCAAGGAGATCTTAAAGGAGGGAAAGGGACCCACATGTGTAAAAATGTTTGTGGCACCCCTTTTTGTAGTGGCTAGAAACTGGAAACTGAATGGATGCCCTTCAATTGGAGAATTGCTGAACAAATTATGGTATATGAATGTTATGGAATATTATTGCTCTGTAAGAAACGATCAGCAGGATGATTTCAGAGAGGCCTGGAGAGACTTGCATGAACTGATGCTGAGTGAAGTGAGCAGAACCAGATCATTGTACATGGCAACAAGAAGACTATATGATGATCAATTCTGAAGGACATGGTTCTCTTCAACAATGAGATGTTTCAAACCAGTTCCAATTGTTCAGTGATGAAGAAAGCCATATACACCAGAGAGAGGGAAATAAATGTAGACCACAACATAACATTTTCATGCTCTCTATTGATGTTCGCTTGCATTATGTTTCTCTTCTCAAATTTTTTTTTCTTGTAGAGCCGACTTTTTTTGCACAGCAAGATAACTGTAAAATTATGTATACACATATTCGATTTGTCAAGTATTTTAACATGATTAACATGTAGTAGATTTCCTGCCATCCAGGGGTGGGGTGGGGACTAGGGGGGAAAATTTTGTTTTTTTTTTTTTTT
>JAJPUD010000709.1:25815-63352 GCA_023553655.1 Myrmecobius fasciatus | reverse complement strand
AACTGGTTTGAATCACATCATTGTTGAAGAGAACCATGTCCATCAAAATTGATCATCGTATAGTCTTGTTGCTGTGTATAATGTTCTCCTGGTTCTGCTGATTTCACTCAGCATCAGTTCATGCAAGTCTCTCCAGGCCTCTCTGAAATCCTCCTGTTGGTCATTTCTTACAGAACAATAATATTCCATAACATTCATATACCATAATTTATTCAGCCATTCTCCAATTGATGGGCATCTTTTCAATTTCCAGTTTCTTGCCACTACAAAAAGGGCTGCCACAAACATTTTTGCACATGTGGGTCCCTTTCCCTCCTTAAAAATCTCTTTGGGATATAGGCCCAGTAGAAACACTGCTGGGTTAAAGGGTATGCACTGAGGGGGGAAAATTTTGTAAAAGAAAGCTTTGCAAGGGTCAATGTTGAAAAATTACCTATGCATATGTTTTTAAAAATAAAAAGCTTTAATAAAGAATCATAACAAGAAAAAAAAGAAAAAAACTTTTTTGGTCTTTTAGGACTGATGAATAGAAGTTATTAAAAGAAAGGCAATTTTCAGTTAGGTAAAATGAACTGTGAATGGATCTTTTCAAGCAGGGATTAGATCCTTTTAATCTCTTGTTTATTTAATCTATCTATTTATCTAACTAGCTGTCTATTAATTATTGTACACTGAATTCATGCTTCAAGGGAGGAGCTGGATAGGAACCTTTCCTACTGTAAAATTTGAGAAAACCAAATTACAAAGGCCTCATTTCTAAAATATATAGAAAATTGTCTTGTATTTTTTAAGAATTCAAGCCACTCTCCAATTGATAAATGGTCAAAGGATATGAACAGACAATTTTCACATGATGAAATTCAAACTATTTCTAGTCATATGAAAAGGTGCTCCAAATCACTATTGATCAGAGAAATGCAAATTAAGTCAACTCTGAGGTACCACTACACACCTGTCAGATTGGCTAAAATGATAGGAAAAGATGATGATAAATGTTGGAGGGGATGTGGGAAAACTGGGACACTGATACATTGTTGGTGGAACTGTGAACAGATCCAACCATTCTGAAGAACAATTTGGAACTATGCTCAAAGAGTTATCAAACTATGCATACCCTAGGGCAGCTAGTTGGTGCAGGGGATAGAGCACCAGCCTTGAAGTCAGGATGACCTGAGTTCAAATCTGGTCTCAGACACTTAACATTCCCTAGCTGTGTGACCCTGGGAAAGTCACTTAACCTCAATTGCCTCAGCAAAAAAAAAAAAAAAAACTATGCAGACCCTTTGACCCAGCAGTGTTTCTATTGGGCTTATATCCCAAAGAGATCTTAAAGGAAGGAAAGGGCCCCACATGTGCAAAAATGTTTATGGCAGCTCTTTTTGTAGTGGCAAGAAACTGGAAACTGAAAGGATGCCCATCAATTGGAGAGTAGCTGAATAAATTATGGTATATGAATGTTATGGAATATTACTGTTCTGTAAAAAACGACCAGCAGGATGATTTCAGAGAGGCCTGGAGAGACTTGCATGAACTGATGCTGAGTGAAATGAGCAGAACCAGGAGATCATTTTGCATGGCAACAAGACTATATGATGATCAATTCTGATGGACATGACTCTCTTCAACAATGAAATGTTTCAAACCAGTTCCAATTGTTCAGTGAAGAAAGCCATATACACCCAGAGAGAGGGATGTGAAATGTGGACCACAACATAACATTTTCATTCTCTCTATTGATGTTTGCTTGCATTGTGTTTCCTTTCTCAGATTTTTTTTCTTGTAGATACAATTTTTCTTGCACAACAAGATAAATGTGGAAATATGTATACATATATTTGATTTGTCAAGTATTTTAACATAATTAACATGTAGTGGATTTCCTGCCATCTGGGGGAGGGGTGGGGACTAAGGGGGAAAATTTGTAATGGAAAGCTTTGCAAGGGTCAATGTTGAAGAATTACCCATACATATGTTTTGCAAATAAAAAGCTTTAATAAAGAATAAAATTTAAAAAAAAATTTAAAAAGCTTTAATTAATAAAAAAGAGAATACCAAATTACCTGAATTCATTAGTTCATTATCAAAAGTGTGTCTGAGCTTGCGATGAAGAGAACCATCTACACCCAGAGAGAGGACTGTATGAATGCTATGTGGATCACAACAAAACATTCTCACTCTTTTTGCTGTTGTTCGCTTGCATTTTGTTTCATTATTCATTTACTTTCTTTTTTTTTATCTGATTTTTCTTGTGTGGCAAGATAATTGTATTAATGTTTATGCATATTGGATTTAACATATATTTTAACATGTTTAACATATATTGGATTGCTTGTCATCTAGGGGAGGGGGTGGGGGGAAGGAGGAAAAATCTGAAACAAGATTATGCAAGGGCCAATGTTGTCAAATTATCTGTGCATAAGTTTTGAAAATAAAAAACTTTATAAAAAGATGTGTCTGAAATCAACATAAAGACTACTTGCATTAAAAAATACAGCTATTTCTAGTGGCCTGTCTATTAACTTCAGACATGTCTTCAAACAGTGAATCAATGAATTCTGGAAACTTAGATTCTTACATCAGAAGGAACCTGAGAGCTGATCCTGTCTCTGATTCTATATCCCTGAGGAGCTGGAGTAGGCTGCCATTTGACCTGCTGATGTACCTAAAGGACTGCTAGGATTTTCCATCTTATGTGATTCTAAACCTTTCTATATGCATTGTCTTCCCTAACAAGAATGTAAATTCTTTAAAAGTTGGGATGGTCTTGTTTTTCTGTTCATATCTCCAACAAAGTACCTGAGACATAGGAAATGTTTTCATTCCATTCTATAACCCTTTCTCAGAGAAAGTGGCCTTTTATTATTCCCATTCTGTCCAGGCAAAAATCATTGTAATAAAACTTCTATTTCCTTCCATATACATTTTTGGCCGTAGTGACATTGTTTAATGGCAACCTTTCATTTTCCTTTCTATAGTGAAATGCACTTGAATTCTGAGGATTCATCCTTAAATATTCTAGATTTGTAGTATATAGTCTTTTTCCCCCTTCTTTTCTTTTAATTTTTTTTTTAATTTGATAGGATGAAGTAATATGTGGGGGAAGAGGGGGATTCCTGGTATGTAGCTAATCACATAACCCAGAAATGTTCTCTAATGGATTAAAAAAAAAAACCTAGTTCAAAACGACAAGTCTCTCACTGTACTCTTTAAGATGAAAAATACAAGGAACTGGTTTTTACTCTTAATTACTGTTTCTTTGAAATGAAGATTAGTGTTCTATGTAAAAACTAGAATCAACCCCTCAGCCTGTGTAGAGTGGCATTTCAAGTTGATCTGGAATGGTGATCTGAGGCTGTTAAACTCACCCACTACTGAGTCCCACCCAATATTTTTAAAACCTAAAAAAAAAAGAAAAAAAATTATACTATGTTTAAACCTAGAATTGTGGTTTAGCCAAAGTACTGCTGTGTGCCAGAGCTTTATAATTCGGAGCTTAGAAATAAACTTTGCTTAAACTGAAAGCTGGTGAAGCAGCCAGAAGACACTTATAATTAGTCTTATGGAGCTTAGGGTCACAACAGTCTCAGCCAGACTCCATTGAACCTTGAACATCATTTTTGGTCATGAGTAACCTAAATGTTGTTTCTGTCAATGACAAGTAGAAAAAAACAGGGGACTTGAAATAATAGGGAAAAAATGTGTTAGAATCAAAGATAAGTACTCATATGGTGTCAAGGATAATGAACTGAGTTGCATTTCGGAATAATCAAACATTATTAGACTTCAATATGTTGTCTTTATTCTTCAACTACTTTAAAATAACAATCATGTCCAATGGTATGTCACTAAGTATTTATCAATGGGCTGCCTCCCCCCAAAAATTAAGACATATTTTATTTAATCTACCATTATTAATATTTTCTTTCACTCAAGTAAATCTAAAAAAAATAACAAAACAGTAAATCAAGCCCTAAGTTCAGAAGTGTTAAATGTGCTTACTGAAAGTTTGATAGCCAATTTGAACTGACTTGGAGTCATGACTCTGGTTCATATACCGTCCCATTCCTCCTTATCTTCTCTTCTGGAAGACTAATCATTTCCCATTCCTTCAGCTGATCCTCATGTAACATGGTGGTTCTCAGACCCTCACTGATTTCCAGCTGTGTTTCTCAGATACATTCCTGCTTGCCTATATCCATTCTAAAATACGTTGATATTTCTGTATGCTAATGCATTTTTGTTTATAGATACTTTGAAAACACTCCTGGGAGGGGAGGAGGAGCAGAAGGTCCAAGAAAGGAATATATTTCATCAATCAATAAGCACTTATTATATGCCTAAACTTTTGGTCTCAGGACAATTTAAAATTCTTAAAAATTAAGTATCCCAAAGAGCTTTTGTTTATGTGAATTATATTTATTGATATATGCCATGTTAGAAGTTAAAACTAATAAATGTTTACTTTTTGATTCATTCATCCAAAAATGATAATAATGAATCCATTGTATATTAATAACATATTTCATGAAAAACTATTTTACAAAAAAATAAGAAAAATGGCATTGTTTTACATTCTTTTTTGTAAATCACTTGAATAGAAGACAGTTGGATTCTCATATTTGTTTCTACTTTTAATCAATTTACAATGTGTTTTGGTTGAAGAAAACCCATCCTTCCATAGATATGTAATTGGAGAGAGGAGAAATATTTTAAGAGCCTTTTAAAAGTAATTGTAGATATTATTCCCTGACATTATACCAAAAAATAATAGTTTCTTAAAGGTGAAATTTGAAAGCATATCAGTTAATAAATGAGAATTAAAAAAAAACAAATCTTAGTATTATTATAAAAACAGTATTGACCTTATAAACCCCCTAAAATGTCTAGAATATGTCTTGACCACACTTTGGAAACTGTTATCCTAAGGGAATGGAATTGGAATCACTAGCTGAGAAGAAAGAAAAGTTTCCAGTAGCTATTAACTCTAGGGTATATCTGTCAGCTCAATTCTGCCAATAAGTGGTTGGCTGGAGAAGGAGTCATGAAAATAATTTAAAGAAGACATTGATCAATTTTTTTTTATTTGGAACAAAATGTTTTGAAAGGGAAAATGTTGAAAACTATCTTTGCATGTTTTGGGAAAAAATAGAATGCTATTAAAAATAAATTTTTTTAATAAACAAAATTTTTAAGAATTATTTTTTTAAAAATTTGAAGGTTTACTATAAGAAAGCCTGATTAAATTAGAATTGTTCTGCTTTCCTTCAGAGGGCAAAAATCAGAAATAATGTAAGGAAAGGCAGATATAGCTCAATGGAAGAAGAAATCTTTATTCTTGGTATAAACTTTGAGATAAGACTAGTTTAGAAGAAGAAGAATATATGTTGGGAGTTTGAGGAGCCTAGTCTCAGAAAGAGGGTGGACAAAATGAGGTATAAAACTTCATGATAAAAGAGCCATGGTGTCTAGTATCTGCTCTAAGACATAGATCCAAGAGGCAACTTTGCCAGCAAGGGCAGATTTGGTCAAGGAAAGTCAAGGTTGACATGAAAGAGAACACAAATTCTAGGAATCACTTGTTGGGTATGTTGTAGAAGAATCACAGAATCATAATTTTAGATTTAGAGTTTTTGTTAATCAATTATGTCTGACTCTTTGTGACCCCATTTGTAGTTTTTTTTTTTTTTTTGGCAAAGATACTAGAGTGGCTTGCCATTTCCTTCTCCAGCTCATTTTACAGATTAGGAAATTGAGGCAAACAGGATTAAATGACTTGCCCAGGGTCTCACAGTATTTGCAGTCAGATTTGAATTTAGGGAGATGAGCCTTCCTAACTCCAGACCTGGCACTTTATCCACAGTGCCACCTAACTGTTTCCAGATTTAGAATTAGAAACCATTTATTCACACCCTCTCATTTTATAGATGATGGAACTAAGAGACTCTGTTCTCAGCTGTTTTGTCTTTTCTTTCTAATACTCTTTCCCTTCAGTTGGTGCATCAAAACCTTTGAACTTATGAATCCTTAACTCTTTCATTTATTATGCTATACTGCCTCTATCCCATGATTCCCCATAAGGGAAACTCCTGTTTAATAAATATTCACTGAATTGAAATCAGTGATTCACAACCCTCTCACTCTCATTCCTTTCCACAGCTCCCACCATTACCTATGGATGATAAGCCTCTTCCAATTTCTCTCATTCACTCTAGACCTTTAATTTCAATTGAATCCTTACTGTTATCCAAGTTAGAAATTTCAGGATCATCCCCATTAATTTCTCCCTTTCCCTAATTCCTTCTTCATTGACCATCTAATTTGTTGCCAAATTTAACTAACTCTACTTCTAAAACATCTCTCAGATCTTTCCCCTTTGCTAGTCTGAGCCCTCATCATTCTCACCAGGACTACTGCAATGATCTCTTCCACTCTTCTGCCTGCCTTCAATCTCTTTCCTCTATCCAACTTCAAAGCTATAATATATGTTGCAGCCAGATTAATCTCCTAAAATATATGTAGCATAGCTAGCTACAACATAGCTGCTCTAATTCATTTTATAATATTTATGGATGCTATGACTTTTCTCATAATGCCTATAAGAATATTTGCCATTTAAGATTTTTACTACAACCCTTCTTTGTGAATATGTGAGTCAACATTGCTTGGTAGATAATTCATACATTATTAATAAAATTCATACATTTTAATAGTTTATTAGCTGAATCACTTTATAGATTCAAGACAGCTCAGAACATGAAATAATAAAGAACCCTATGTGAACTTTCACCTGTTTACATTAAACTTTAGATTTTGGAGATTGCCATAAATCATAAATTCATAAAGTCATAAATTCAGACTGTGAATGAACAATAACACCTTTGTTCTTTGTTTGCCATGAGAATGTTTATAAACTAACTGCCACCCATAAGAGAGATGAGTCCTTGGGTGCTGGGAAATTTACAGATGAATATTTCACAGTATAACCTCAATCCTCAAACCCATTGGCATGGGACTCTCCTCAAGTATCCTCCCCTTTGTAAAAAGCCAACTCTCTAAGCTTCATGTTCCTCTGAGGTCTGCAATCAGTGCTTTCAGTTTTTTGCTTCAAGAGGGAAGATGGAAGAGCCCCTAACTTTAGGTTGCTAAAGGAAAAGATTCTGGGAAGACGTGAATGGACCTAGCAATTTCAATTATATCCTTATCTCCAGTTGCTACACTAGAGATTTCAGGGAATTTCCCCAAAGATCTAAGAACATCTTACTGGATATATTTTCTAGTATATATTTTCCTTTGGGCACTTAATTTGTCTGATTTCTGTTTTGCTACTGATTTGGATAAATGGGTTTTCTTGGCTAAATCACAAGGCTCAAAGATCCCAAAGATCAAAGATCCTCGATTCCCCACCAAGGACTGCCCTAGAATCCTGGAAAATGGGGAGTGCAGGGGGAATGATGAAATATCAATAACACATCTGATATGGGACCTTTTCTATATAAAAAAGAGAAGCTGGGTACCACCACCCACCAAATGCTGTGAATTGATCTATCTGACTTGCAAATTTGCAATGTTCACATCTCCAGCTTTCCAGAAGGAGACTTTGGTCCTCTCCAGCTTTCCAGAAGGAGACTTTGGTCACTTCTAAAAAAAAAGTGTTCCAAAAAAAATTATCTCATTGGTAGCATGGAGATATGTTTTGTATAACTGCACATGTGTGGCCTATATCAGGTTGCTTTCCTTCTTGGTGAGGGATGGGGAAGGAGGAAAGGACAGAATTTGGCACCCAAAAATTATAGAAAATGAATGCTGAAGATTACTTTTGTATGTGATTGGGGATAAATAAAACATTAAATTAAAAAAGGAAAATATCTCATTTGGATGCATGAGTTTTATGTGTAGTGTTTTTTTTTCTATTCCCAATGTAGACATAGATATGCCACAAAATCACTGATTGAGAAAGGCATTTGTTATTAACTGAGAAAAATAATCTGAATAAGAGAGACATCATCTCCTTTACCATTTTAAGAAAAATTCAACAGATCAAGAAAAGACCAATTTAGACAACTTGGATTACGTCTGGTCTCTGCTTTAAAATCTTCAATAGCTCCTCATTTAAAGACTTTAGGCTTTAAATTTTTTATAGTAGGCTTTATTTAACAGACGCAAAACAATTTTAAACAACTCCAACTTCTATAATGGCTCTCATTATGAATTTGTTTAGATACTACGTTGATAGAGAAGAGGTAGGTAAGGAGAGGAGAAGAGAAAGTCTGTCTGACAAAAATGAGGCTCTTAGTAATGGGACCTGGGAGAGTTGTTTTTTTTTGGGGGGGGGTGGGGGGCGGGAGCAGTGGAGAGGAGTGTTTGTACCAACAGCAAATTCCTCAACTTGCCTTAAACATTTGTAACATGACATTAAAAAAAAAAGAAAGTCTAAATACACAATACTAGATTACATCTGTTTTTTTTTTAAGTTTAACTTTTTTTTCAAAGTACAAAATGTTTTTTTTAAAATAAACTGTTTAAAATGTATTCAAAAGGAGGTAGGGAATGAAGACCTGCAGGATTCATTTTGGGAGTTCTTCAATGATGATTCGGGACACTGAATTCCATCCAGTTGAGGCATCTCCTTTGGGGTAATCTGCACAGGTGCCAACCCAGACAGCAACATCCACTAATCCAGCACTGATTCCTTCACACAGGCCTTCCACTGGGAATCAAGAATCACAGTTAGAACCTCCCTGAGATTTCACAACAATCAGCTTTTCTTGTTGTGGTTTTTCTTTCAGCTAAATATCACAAGTCTGACATCAAACTTAAGGTTACCTTACTTAACACAGGAACTAGCATGATTTATTGATAACAAATTCATATTAACATGATTTACCATAAATATTGGGCCATCTCTTTCTTAGCTTAAATTTTATAAATAAGCATTGGAAATTTTCCAACTTATCACCACTGTGAAAGCAGCCTTTTATGAAAAAAAAAACTTTTATGGTAAAATTGTTGAATTCCAGGAGAAACAGAAAAGCACTCTGCACACACATACACACACACAAATCAAAATTCCAACCAACCAGGAGACATTTATTCTATTTTTCAAAGTGGAAGAACTTGATTTGAGATGTACTTCTTATTTTGTTGATACACTTACTGATAACTGATACAAGAGAAACAGAAGACAGCTTTCATTGGTTTGGGTGGGGTTAGGTTAGAGCAAAATGGTTACATGCAATTCCTGACCAAGGATTGCCATAGAATCTCAAGAGAATCCTTTCCTGGTATTGGGAAGGAACACAATCTAAACTGCAAAAGGAAATTCTCATAGTAATGAAAACCTAGCCCTTTTGAAGTGCTTCTCATAACTCTATCCTTTATAGTGGTACTGCTGCTACCAATTAGTGCTTCTGAGAATCCACAAGAGGCTAGACTCTCCCCGGAGAGAGTATATAGTAATATATGTACTACACAGTCCCCTTTCATTCTAAAGAGGCACAATGCTCACTATATACATATATATATATATTCACATACTAAAAAGGAAACCATGGTTATTGGGAATTTTTAAAGTTGCTTTGTTACATTTGTTATTTAGTTTTTTTCCTAAAACTTTTAGAATTTGTTTCTTTTAAATATAAAGTCCAAAGCAAAAGTCAACTGTAAAATTTTAAGCTATATCTTTCTGATGATTTGTTCCAAAGAACTTGTAAATAAAAACATAATGGAGCTGAAAAAGGTTTAACTAAAAGAGAAAAATGGGAAGCTATATTGTGTCAGCCATACTATTCAATATTGCATGTTGTAGACCATTTAAAATAACTATTCAGTATAAAATAACTGAAAATATACCTGCAAAAAACAGACCATGTAAATCTAAATATAAATCATAAATTTATTGAATTTTCTCTTATGTTCTGTTGTACATGTGGTGATGATTTTTCTTTTCTTATTTTGTACTTGTCTAAAATAAATTTAAAAATAGCTTCTATTAAAAATACTTAGAAAGCATTAAAAATTGGGCACAAAATTGCTTTTGGGCAACACCTATTAATAAAGAATAAAATTATTTTAAAAAAATAGAAAGTTGAGAAATTGTCATCTAATAAACATGAACTATGTCTGTAAACACAAATAAATAACATCTAGCCTCAGTTTCTGTGCATTATCTCATTCAATCAAAAGAACATATGGAAGCATAGGTTTCCAGCTAGAAAAGATCTTAGAAAGCAAGAAAGGTATATCTCCAACTTGCGAATCTTTCCGTCATAAATATGACATATACCCAGCAAAGCTTTCCATATTGCTTTCATGCACAGAAAACCTTTAAAAAATGATATAAGGGTTTGCCCTAAGGAAATGATCATTTTCTTCAAACTGGATGTAACCCTAAACTTGATTCGAGAGAATTCAGGAATAGGATAGATTGTGTTTTCCCTTCATACTGGCTATACTGCTTCTCCCCTTCCAAGAACAGTAGAAAAAATCAAGTTCTTATTACTATACAATAGTAACCCCTGGTAATTCACTGACCAACTCTAATTGTATTATACCTTATAGAATGCTAAAAATGATAATTTATGTTAAGTTAAAATGTTAGTCAACAATAGTCACATAAGCATTTATTAAGCACTAACTATATGCTAGGCATGCTAGTTGAATGGCAGGGGCTATTGTTTTTTTCCATTTTTGTAGGACTATTGTTTTTGTTTTTTTTTTTTCCATTTTTGTAGGCCCAGCTCTTAGAAGAGTTCTTTGAACATATTAGGCACAAAAAGATATTTAGTAAGTTGAAATGTTTGTACATTGCCTGGAGACCTATGCTATACCAGATTATAACAATCCATTTGTCTAACATGAGAGCAAAACTTAAAAAAGGAGTTTGTTGATCATATCAAGAGAACAAAACAATTCAAGGAAGATATCACAGGACAGTCTCTCACATTTGTCATAGTTCTCCTACCTGAAGAAGTTCGATGAATGTTAATAGTTGAATTCATCTCTGGGCTTCCTTGATCCAAATAAATTATAGCCTCAATGGGAAGTGGTCCAGAGCATTCAGCCCCATTGAATGTAAAATACCACCGCTGACAACATGCACTTTTGCATTTTAGTCGAAGGGATCCACTAAAAAGCACCCGGAGGGCACTATTAGAGCGCATCTTTGTGAATGTGCATTCCTAATGCAAAAACACAGACATTGACTTAAGACCCCATTTCCTATTCTATTTCTGTCAGAATGTAGAAGTGCTTTCAAAATTATTTTCAACTCCCCATCTACATCTTAAAAGCATAATTAGTCAAACTATATTCCCTTAAGAGGAACAGTATATGATAGGAAAGTAAATCTGAATCACTTTCTAATTGTTCAAGCCTTTGGCATCAATGGGACAAAACAACTGAGCTATTAGCATTTAAATGAAGCTAAGTCAATAACTATGTCATCTTAACTTGATTATGAATATGAGAAAAGATTAATCTTAGTTATAGGATCAGAGATCTAGAACTAGAAAAGATCTTAGTGATTATTTAGTCCAACAGCGGAATTTTAAACATTAGGAAAATGAGTTCAAATTTTGCGGCATATGTAGGATATATAAATGCAAATAGCTAAACACAATACATATATACTCAATATATACATATCCATATACACATACACATGCATATGCCTATATATGTGCATATGTATATATACTATGTGAATATGCATGTGTCTGTACATGTATATGTATATGTACATATGTGTGCATATATAGCATATACATGTAGGTGTGTATTATATCAATATATAGATCTATAATATACAATATATTTGAAGTTTATTTTATTTTATATATTATAATACATATTAATTATATATAATTGAATTATATTATAATAAATAATATACTATAGAAAGAGAGCAATAAATACAACTGTATAAATACATAGCAAAGTCAGATTTAGACTAGATTTTAAATCTTTTCAGGAAAAGATTTGCATCTTATCCTCGGAACCTAACATAGGTCACTGTACTTAGTAGATACTAAAAATAAATGTAAATTAAATCTAAAGAAACCCAGAGACTTTGGATGGGCTACAAATAATCAACTCATTCATTAGGGTTGGGTATTTAAGTATCTGGACATTTATTTTAATAGAACACTTTTCTGGAAATTGGATGTCAACAGATATCCTCAACTGCTAAAACTATAAGAAGCATGTTAAAATTTTACTTATATAAGGTGGTCATCTAATTGATCCTGCCCTAAAATTTTGCTATATTTCCATATTAAACAATGGCCTATATTCCTTACAGTGCAAAGATATGGAGCTGAATATCAAATTCAGAAAAGACATAAAAGTTTCTTCCAGTTCTCTGGTAACAAAATTCGGCCAGGGTTGAATTCTTATCAATTATGACTGATACCCATGTAAGCCTAATCAGACACTTACTCTTAATCAAATACTGGGGATGGGGGATGAAATTAAAAGTTTTTCTCTGACAAGTATTCATTGGAATTATACCTCAGAACTGTAAGCCCAGAGTATGATTTGGCACAATTCTATCTTCACACTCACACGGCCTATTTCTGAAGCAGATTTAACCAATTAGCTGGACTGGATCTTTGATCAAAATGCATGTCCAAGGCTGTTATTTTAAATACAAATATGATCAATAAATGTAATTTCAATAGTTTACACTATTACTCTTGTCTTTAAATTTGGTCAAGCTTGTGTGACAATCCATTTCAAAAGAAGTCCATTGCTATGACTGAGGAATTACCCACTAAACATACCCTTAAAGTATTCTTCATTTAATAAAGCTTTTACATTCACTATTACTTTTTTTTATTAAAGCTTTTTATTTGTATAACATATATATGGGTAGTTCCCCAACATTGATCTTTACAAAGCTTTCCATTACAAATTTTACCCCCAGTCCCCTCCCCTCCCCTAGATGGCAGGAAGTCCACTACATGTTAATAATGTTGAAATGCTTGAGAAGTTATGCAAGAAAAATCCTATCTAAAAGAAAAAAAAAAAAAGAATCAGAGAAAGGCAACACAATGCAAGCAAATGTCAATAGAGAGCATGAAAATGTTACGTTGTGGTCCATATTTCATTTCCCTCTCTCTGGGTGTATATAGTTTTCTTCAGTGAACAATTGGAACTGGTTTGAGACAATTCTTTGTTGCAGAGAGTCATGTCCATCAGAATTGATCATCATGTAATACTGTTGTTGCTGTGTATGATGATCTCCTGGTTCTGCTCGTTTCACTCAGCATCAGTTCATGCAAGTCCCTCCAGGCCTCTCTGAAATCGTCCTGCTGGTCATTTCTTACAGAACAATAATATTCCATAACATTCATATACCATAATTTATTCAGCCACTCTCCAATTGATGGGCATCCCTTCAGTTTCCAGTTTCTAGCCACTGCAAAAAGGGCTGCCACAAACATTCTTGCACAGGTGGGTCCCTTTCCCTCCTCGAAGATCTCTTTGGGATATAGGCCCAGTAGAAACACTGCTGGGTCAAAGGGTATGCACAGTTTGACAACTTTTTGAGCATAGCTGCAAATTGCTCTCCAGAATGGTTGGATCCATTCACAGTTCCACCAACAATGTATTAGCATTCACTATTACTTTTAACCTAAACATTTTTTTTAATTTTAAACAAGAAGCTTATTTAAACAACACAATGTTTAACTTGAAGGGAAAATTATCTAGAATCAATTTTTATAGTAATTTATTCCTATTGAAATACAGAGATTGCCCTACATATAACAGCTGCATACAAAAAAGTTGTAAAGTCATTCTTTAACCTAAATATTTTTAGACACCATAGGTAAAATAGCAGGAAGATGTGTTGGCCTGATAACTTCTTTTATGAAATTGGTTTTGAATAATGACCTATTTTTTATACTTGAAAACTGGAGCTAAATTTATTTTAACTTAGATTAAAGTTGTCAAGGTGTCTGCTTTTGAATTTAAGTCTTGAGATGACTTTGGGCCATGTGTAGGAAATCTAACCAAAAACATAACACTCAAATCTTGCAGTCTTGATATTTCAGCTTAGAAAAATTCTTAAATTTACTTACTGCAATTTTCCCAAGATCTATTCCATAGTTAAGTGCACTCCATGAACACTGTTTATAGTTAGGTGACCAGGTCTCTTCAAAAGTTTCTCTCAGACATTCACCCTTTTCACCTTTGAATCCATCCCGACCTGGGATTCCAGGAGTACCTGGGATGCCATTGGCTCCAGGATTTCCATCTCTACCAGGCACTCCAGCAGGTCCTTGAATGCACATTCCATTATACTAGGGAGAGAAAGAGAAAGAAAGGGGAAAAAACACCACAGCATAGTTTAATTATAATGTAATTATAATTAGAAAGTGCTTAGGAAAAAAGCACTTGAGCATTTTTATATGACACTTCTGCCAACAAAATTCTATATAAGAAAACACTGACAAAATTTTCTTGGAATAATATAACATGTCTTTAAAAAAATTAGTATTTACTTTATGCTGACCCATAATAATTAAGATTATTACTTTTAAAATATAATTTTCTATATTACTGAAAAATTTGGTACTACCATTTTATATCATTGTATACCCCTATAATTTCCTTATATGTTATGATGAACATTGAGAACTACAAGCCCTCCAGTCATCTGGACTTGCAACACCTAAAATTCTTGATTTCTTACTCCATCTTGGAGATCCAATTGGACATCAAGTTTCACTAAATCTACCTCCAAAAGATCACCTACATTCTCCTCCTTTCCATTCTCACTGCTGCCACCACCATCATCTGCCCCCTGGACTAGTATCACAAGCTTCTAATTAAGACTTCCAGCTTCCAATTTTCTCCCTCTCCAATCCTCCTCAAAGTTGTCAAAATAAAGTTTCATATACCACAAGTTTGTTCATATCAACTCTGCTAAAGAAACTTCAGTGGCTCCCTACTAATTCAAAGATAAAATACCACCTCCTCAGCTTGGTATTTGAAGCCTTTAACAATGTTGCTGCTACATGAAATCCCAGATCTATTCACAATACTCTTTTTTGTATTCTTTATATTCCAGTCTAACTAACCTGCTAGTTATCCCTTGTACTTGGGATCTTATCTTTCATCTCCCTGCCTTTGCCAGATTGTCTCTTGGGCCAGGAATTCAATCCCTCCTTATCTTCACTTCATAGAATCCTAGGCTTCTTCTAAAGATCAATTTTCTGTGTCACATCATACCAGAATCCTCTCCCTCCTTTTCTGTTATCTCAGGTAAGCTTGTGATATGCATGTAAATGGTTTGGTCCTCTTGCAGTAGAATGTAAGCTTGTTGAGAACAGAAACTAATTTTTATTTTTTAAATTTTGTTTGTATCTCCAGCATTTATAAGTGAACCTTGCAAATAAGTTGCTTAATAAAATTTTATTAGATTGAATATGCTTCAATTCTCACTATTTAGAAATAGGATTTAGTAAGATCACCTAGGGCTAGGGAAGATTATGCATATGAAGTGTGCCAGCAAGCTTAATGTTTATCTTTCCAATGTGCTTCACTGACATTGAAAGAACCTTTTTCCTCTAGAACTGAATTTCCTCATGATTAGGGACAATGCTATTTTCTCAGAAAAGGTAAATTAAGAGAGAGAGAGGAAAGAGAGAGAGATGGGTAGCTAGATAGTGATAGATGCATAATTATTTTCTAAGGAGTGTGAAAATGAGTTAATACATGAAAAGGTGTTTGGGGGACATGGATTGAAAAGACTGAGATCTATTTAAATTTGATTTTTATCCTAAAGTATTATTCATGTTCACTGGCAAATATATAGACTATTGGGGCTTGCTTTTCAAGTGGGACAGAAGTAGAGAAACCAGTATGGTTTATTTTGGTATTTTCTCTTGTATTATTATCATCACAAAGCTTACCTCTCCTACTCTTCATCCATACCATGCCTCCAATTCCTCAACCCTTTAGTTCTTTCCCAGGCTATCATGGTAGTACTACCTACAGTTTCCTTCTCAGTCCTTGGTGAAACAATTCGAGTCTTTTGAATGCCTTGGTTCCTTATTTTAGCACTGCTTTAGCCTTACCAAGCCTCAGACTCAGATCACCCTCACTGTCAGTCACCTTTGTTCCTACACATGTCCCTATACAAGTTGGGGAAAATCATGAAACTATGTTTACTTAGTCCACTAAAAATTTATGTTACAGAACTTCAAATGGGCTCTCATTGCTGAAAGGCAATGCTTTTAAATCTCCCTAAATCGACTCATTATGCCACTGACCATAACAATTCTTCCAAATCTTTTTTAATCTTTCCTCAAACCAAGAGAGGATTCCCCCTCACATTTCACATAAAAAACTGAAGTCTTTCAACAAGAGCTTCCTCTTCTCTCCTTCCATCTCACATGATAATGTGAGTTGCCTTCTTTCACTTTTCTACTTTATCCTATCTCACATGAAGAGGTCACCCTTCTCTTTATCAAAGCAAACTCCTCCATGTGAACAGATAATCCCATTCTGTCCCTGCTTCTCCAGCATATTGTCCCCTATACCATCCCCATTTTCTCACTTATCTTCAACCTCTCCCTGTCTACTGGGTATTTCCCTGTTGCTTACAAACATATCCATATCTCTGTCATCTCCCAAAAACTCATTTAATTCATCCATCCCCACTAGCTTGCATTCCATACCTTTCCTCCTTTTTTATGGCTAAACTCCTTGAGAAGGTCATATATAATGATGCTATCACTTCCTTTCCTCACACTCCTATTTTCTGACTTCATCATTCAAACAAAACTGCTCTTTCCAAAGTTACCAACTATCTCTTACAACTGCCTAATCTAAGACCCTTTCTCAATCCTCCTTTCCTGACCTTCTAACAATAATGTCCCCCAAGCCTCTATCTTGGGTTTTCTCTCTTTGAACTGTTTTACTTGATGTTCTCATCAGCTCTCCTGGATTCAATTATCACCTCTATGCTCAAGAGCAGGAAATGTTATTATCCAGCCCTGTCTTTTCTACTAACCTCCAGTCTCAAGTGTCCAACTCTCTATTGGACATAATGAACTGGATGACTCATAGACATCTTAAATGTCTAAGATTGAACTTTATCTTTCTTCCTAAACTCTCGCCCCCCTTCCAAATTTCTTTATTACTGGTGATGTCACTCAGGTTTACAACTTCAATGTTATTCTCAGTATTCACTTTCTCATTCTCTATATACAATCTGTTGTCAACACTTGTCAATTTTACTTCTGCAACAACTCTTTTATGTGTTCTCTCTTTTAACACTGTTACCACTCTAGTGCAGGCACTCTTACCTAGACTATTGCAATAGTTTGCTGATTGGTCTGCTTGCCACAAGTATCTCATTACTCATTACTCTATTTGGCTGTCAAAGTGGTCTTTCTAAATCACAGGTTTGACCAATGTCATCCTCCTATTCAATAAATTCCATTGGTTCTCTATCACTTCCAGGATCAAATAGAAACTCTTCTGTTTATTATTCTCCCTAATCTTTTCAGTTTTCTTATGCCTTACTCCCTCCATCCCCCATATACTATGTAATCCAAAGACACTAGCTTCCTCACTACTTTTTGGACAAGATACATCATCTCCCAACTTTGGGTATTTCCACTGGCTGTCACTCATTTGTGGAATATTCTCCCTCTTCATCTTAATCCCCTGATTTACCTGGCCACATTCAAGTATTGGCTAAAATTCCATCTTTGATAAGAATCCTTTCACAATCTCCCTTAATTCTGTCTTCCCTCTATTGATTATAATTTATCCTTTTTTTGTTAAATTTTAAAGCTACACATAATTATACACTCTTTATATCCTATTTGTTATCATTTATAACTATATATGTGTGTGTTTATTATGGATTTATGATTACATCTCTTTTATATACCATTTGTTTTCTTTTATGGCCTTTTTTATTTAGTTGTTTGCCATTTTCTTCCCCATTGAACTTGATAACAGATGTAATTTTTTGTCTTTTTTTGTATCCCCAGTATTTAGTACAATGTACTTGGCATATTGTAGTTACTTAATAAAAGCTTATTGACTGGCTGATAGGTTTCCAGTTAGAGTTCTGAACTATTAGACTTTGTTTTTTCTGCATTAGATCTGCTTCCTTCACTATTTTGTTTTCAACCATCCACCCTTTAAGATCAACATTCCTGAAACATCATGTGTTTAGTCATTTCAGTTATATCTGACAATTCATATTGGGGGTTTTCTTGGCAAACACACTCGAGTAGTTTGTCATTTCCTTCTTCAGCTCATTTTATGGATAAGGAAACTGAGGTGAATAGGGTTAAGTGCTTTGCCCAAGTTCACTCTGCTAGTGCCTTAGGTCATATTTGAATTAAAGTTTTCCTAACTCTAGACCCAGTGTTCTTCCCATTCCCAAGCATCTAGTTGCCATTGCATTATAGTTCCATCCATATTATTTTTATTTTCATCTGGACTCTTCCTAGGGATACAAAGTTCCTCAGCTGAGCTTCTCTTCTTCTAAATCTGCTCCTGATCACTGACCCCTAAAAAAACCCCCAAAAAACCAGGAATGCCATGTGACCAAACCACATCTCTTACTCATAGTCTCTCAATGTCCCTGTGGAATCAAGTAAAAACTTATGTCCCTAAATGACCCAGTTCACCTCACTCTCTGCTAATCATTTGTCCTCAGCTCCATCCAGGTCAACACTATCCATTCCCACCCCTGAATCTTAACTTAGGCTATCTTTTTTTTTTGAAATTTTTTTATTAAAGCTTTTTATTTGTATAACATATGTATGGGTAGTTCCCCAACATTGATCTTTACAAAGCTTTCCATTACAAATTTTACCCCCAGTCCCCTCCCCTCCCCTAGATGGCAGGAAGTCCACTACATGTTAATAATGTTGAAATGCTTGAGAAGTTATGCAAGAAAAATCCTATCTACAAGAAAAAAAAAGAATCAGAGAAAGGCAACACAATGCAAGCAAATGTCAATAGAGATCATGAAAATGTTACGTTGTGGTCCATATTTCATTTCCCTCTCTCTGGGTGTATATGGTTTTCTTCAGTGAACAATTGGAACTGGTTTGAGACAATTCTTTGTTGCAGAGAGTCATGTCCATCAGAATTGATCATCATGTAATACTGTTGTTGCTGTGTATGATGATCTCCTGATTCTGCTTGTTTCACTCAGCATCAGTTCATGCAAGTCTCTACAGGCCTCTCTGAAATCGTCCTGCTGGTCGTTTCTTACAGAGCAATAATATTCCATAACATTCATATACCATAATTTATTCAGCCACTCTCCAATTGATGGGCATCCCTTCAGTTTCCAGTTTCTAGCCACTACAAAAAGGGCTGCCACAAACATTCTTGCACATGTGGGGCCCTTTCCCTCCTCTAAGATCTCTTTGGGATATAGGCCCAGTAGAAACACTGCTGGGTCAAAGGGTATGCACAGTTTGACAACTTTTTGAGCATAGCTCCAAATTGCTCTCCAGAATGGTTGGATCTGTTCACAGTTCCACCAACAATGTATTAGTGTCCCAGCCTTCCCACATCCCCTCCAACATTCATCGTTATCTTTTCCTGTCATTTTAGCCAATCTGACAGGTGTGTAGTGGTATCTCAGAGTTGTCTTAATTTGCATTTCTCTGATCAATAGTGATCTGGAGCAACTTTTCATATGACTAGAGATGGTTTTAATTTCATCATCTGAAAATTGTCTGTTCATATCCCTTGACCACTTATCTATTGAAGAGTGGCTTGAATTCTTATATATATGAAACAATTCTCTATATATTTTAGAAATGAGGCCTTTATCAGAACCATTAAATGTAAAGATGATTTCCCAATTTGATGCTTCCCTCCTAATCTTGTCTGCATTTGTTTTGTTTGTACAGAAACTTTTTAATTTAAGATAATCAAAATTATCCATCTGGTGTTCAATTAGGAGTTCCAGGTCTTCTTTGGACATAAATTTATTCCAACTCCACAGGTCTGAGAGATAAACTATATTACGTTCCTCTAACTTGCTTACAAAGTCCCTCTTTATATCTAGATCATGAACCCATTTAGATCTTATCTTGGTATGTGGTGTTAGGTATGGGTCAAGCCCTAATTTCTTCCACACTAGTTTCCAATTTTCCCAGCAGTTTTTGCCAAATAGTGAGTATTTATCCCAAAAGCTGGGGTCTTTGGGTTTATCGAATACTAGATTGTTAAGGTTATTGCCTAGATTGTCCTGATATCCTATCCTGTGCCACTGATCCACTGCTCTATTTCTTTAGGCTATCTTTTTTAGTTTCTATATGAAGCAAGGTTAGTCCTTTCCTCTGGATTCCAAAACAAAAACACCACCAGAGGGCATACCTTGCTGAAAGTGTGAAAGGAATTTTAAAAGATTCAGTTAAAGTAAATTCTGTTTTCTTGGGCTGTCGCTGATCTCAAATGTAGAAGAGCTTTTCTTTTTTTTTCTTTTTAAAATGGCTTTTAGAGTATGTTTATTGCCAAAGTGGTAATATCAACAAAATACCACAACTATAAAAACAATTGTGCACATTTTATCCTCAGTAAAAGCAATCAAATGAGATTGCAGTCATTTAAAAAGTAATGGAAATCAGCCTCCCTCAAAAAGCAAATGAAATATTCTTATGTAACCAGGAAACAAATTAATATGACTAATAATGAAAATAACACAAATTTGAAAAGTCTGGAATTAATATTTTTTAAAGGGTAGTCCATAAGCATATGGCCATTAGCATCTCCAAAACATCTTGTGTAATTGTCTCAAATTTTTTTCAATTCAATTCCATATCTCTATCAAAGTTATTTCTCACGTACTAGGTTCCTAAATCTAGAACTGGACTTACAGTGATTTTTTTTCTCTTTATGTTATTGGATCTTAAATAGTCCAATCCCATGCAATACATATTACTGATGTGCATACGGCCCAAACCAGAAGACATTTAATCCATAATTTGGACCATATACCAGTTCCCATACTCAGATCCTCATGATACACACTTGATCCCATTCAATCTATTTGAACCAATCCAATTTATTAGAATACCCATTCTCTCAATACCAAAACACATCATAGCCCTCATTTCCTCTATGCACCCTTATACTGATTCTATAGGTCACCCATCCTCTCAGTACTTGTGTTCATGTACCCTATTTCAAGGGAATCTTTTTGCTATATTCCTGATTCCATTCCCTCTAGAGTGAATCCCATTTGATTCATGACAAGACCCATTCTCTGCATTTTAGACCCTATTCTGCCATTCTGTGCTTTTCATGGCTTAGGCTAGAACCCATTTTTTTTCATACCAGCACCATTTATGCAATTTCAGGGCCTATTCCCTTGATTCCAGAATCATTGCTCTGCCACCCCCCACGACTCTCAGAAGATTTTTCTCAAAAAGTGCAAGCCATTTCCATTTCATTTCAAGCAAAGTTTCTCTCAAATCTTTCAGCCATTCCACAATCCATCCTATTCATTTGGCCCATGTTCATGACTGATCCAAACTGACTCATGCCACTACAAATAAAAGGATCTTCCAAGTGTCTTATTTCAAATTCCATGCCTTTCATTCCCATTCCTGCAGGTCACATTTTGCCATTCTTATATCTTTTTTTTTTAGATGATTGACATCAAAAGAAACTTCTTCTGATCCTAGTCCCATACCAATGTTATCAAGTCTATGAAAGAGTTACTAAAGGTATTCCAAGGCAAAAAAAAGCTCCCTTTTGGCAAGTTCCTCTAATTCATTTTCATGAATTCTATTCTGTAAAACAAAAGTTGATTGCTGCATAT
The DNA here is from genome assembly GCA_023553655.1 of Myrmecobius fasciatus. Taxonomy (NCBI): domain Eukaryota; kingdom Metazoa; phylum Chordata; class Mammalia; order Dasyuromorphia; family Myrmecobiidae; genus Myrmecobius; species Myrmecobius fasciatus. The sequence goes on along the minus strand of JAJPUD010000709.1, from coordinate 41,535 downwards.
TACATTTCAATTAAGCTGTTCAAAAGAAAGTATTGATTCCATGATTTTTCCCACTTTGATCTTCAAGAATGTCTACTCTAAATACATCAACTGTACAGAATACTTTCTTCAATTTATTCTAGCCAACTTTGTAATTCAGATTTGCCACATACACTGTGCTTCCTAGGCTTTTTTCCCTTTAACCAGTGATTAATTTCATTTGAGACAGTGGGTGGAATATTAATTATTCCTGGGTCAACTGGTCCCATAATTATACCACCAGTTGTAGACATCAACTTTTACTTACTCTCTAGGCCTCTTCATCATTAAGACTTTCTTTGGCTTTCAGAGATATTCCACTTGCCCAAAACTTTACTGCTATTTCCATGCTTTTTTCCATCTTGAATTCAACATTATAAAGAAAAACAACTTTGAAATACTTGAGAACTTTCATCAAGACAATGACCAACAATGATTCCAGAGGACTGAAGATGAAGCATTTTATTTGCCACTTCACAGAGAACTGATGAATTCAAGATCCAGAATGAGACATACATCACTAAACATAGCTAATAAGGAATTTGATTTGCTTAACTATTCATATTTCTTACAAGGAATTTTTCTTTTTTGTTTCAATGACAAGGGGCATGGAAAGGAAAGGAAATAAGTTTATATTAGTTGAATTAAGTTTAATTTAGCTAAAATTATCATTTTTTAAAAAAGAGAAAGCAGAAAGACAGCTAGATGATGAGGTAAATAGAGCACCGGTCCTGGGGTCAGAAAGACTTGAGTTCAGATCCAGCCTCAGATCCTTAACATTTTACTAGCTGTGTGACCCTGGGCAAAGCACTTGACCCCAACTGCTTCACAAAATACACAAATAAATAATAAAAATGGGGAGTATTTACAATAGCTTTTCCAACCTGGTGGCTATGGCAAAAGGACTGTGCTTAGGAAAGGATTTAAAGAATAACTAAATGTTAAAATTAGAAAGAATCTCAGATGATATCTAGTTCAACCATATCCATGATGAGGAAAGAATCAAATGCCAGAGGCTTAAGTAATGATAGCTGGCATTTATATAAAGCTTAATATCTTATAATGTATCACCTATCATACATCTCATTGAGGGAAATATTACAAGTATCATGGTCTACATGCCATAGACAAGGTAACTGTTCCTATTATTATAACTTTTGTCCAGAAATCACAAAGTGATTTGTTTTGATCAGATACAGATAATAATCAAAGGCAGGATTTAAACATAGGTAGCTCTTAATTCAAAGCCAAAACATTGATTCAATATACTGCATTGCCTATCATATTTGCTTTAAAGAAAAAGCAACAAAAAAGCAAAGATATTTTAAATCCATATCATGTAAATGACATGTAAGCACTAGACAAATAAATAGGCTTCTAGAGTTGACAGTCTGAAAACTTGAAATTCATGAATAAGGATTTGAATCTGTGATTTCATTAGCATTGGGTAACCACTCTCTCTACTACAATTTTTAAGTGATTTATTTTTTTTCCCTTGACCTTTGCTTTTTTCCCCCAGACCTTTTTTTTCATCAATGTAGAAAGAGGCTTTGATGGGGAGAAGAGAGGTTTGGAAGTGTGAGGGGAAGAAGAAAATGGAATGGAGAATTAGAAGAGTAGGGAAACTTTCTTGCACTGAAATACTTGATTTGACTATCATTGGGAAATATTTAACAAAATAAAAATACAATACAACATAGATAATGTTATTTTATGGATTTTTAAAGTCATTTTTGGCTTCAGGGATTCTCATGGAAGTTTAAGTGACTCTAATTTCTATCTGAATTTGATGTCTAACTTGACTTAGAACATAGCTTCTTACACTTTTCCACTCGAGACCTCTTTTTGCTCGAGAAATTTTCATGTGAGTCTGACTACAAAAGTATATTCAATGACTATACAAAAACAAACATTTATTGATAATAAATCATAATTTTGCAACCTCCACATTCAGTTACAAGACCCCATATGGAGTTACAATTCACAGTTTAATAAGCTTTGTTCTAGAGAATTAAGAGTTTAAATTACTTACAAACAATCTCATAGCCAGTAGGTGTCAGAAATATTTGGGTCTTCCTGGTTTCAAAGTTAGCTCTTAATCAAAGTACCACGCTGCACATGTTATACACACACTTTCTCTCTGTGTGTCCGTATATGTATACATATATACACACACTCTATATATATCCACAAATTTGTAACATATATCTTTATGTGCTATTTATACAGTGCTTTAAGAGTTACAAAATGCTTTCATTTCCTTATTAGATATTCTTAACAGTTTTGTGAAGTAAATATTATTATTCTCACCCATTTTACAAATAAGAAAACAAGGCTTATAGAATTTAAGTGACTTGCTAAATTTCATTTAGTAAGTATACAAGGTAGAATAATATTAGTTAACATTTAATTATAACATCACTACAAGACTTGCAAACTGCTTTACACATATTATTTTATTTGATTCTCACATCTCTGTGAAGTTGTTATTTAGTTATTTCAGTAATATTCAACTCTTCAAATCTCTATTTGGGATTATCTTGTCAAAGATGCTGTAATGATTTGCCATTTCCTTCTCTAGCTCACTTTATAGATGAAGATGAATTAAGTGATGAAAATTATAGTTGAGAAAAATAAGTGACTTTCCCAGAGTCATACATTTAATAAGTGTCTGAGGCTTATTTGAACTCATCTTCTTGACTCTAGGCACAATGTTCACTATTCAACTTAGCTGTGAAGTGGGTACTATTATTGTCACCCCCACTTTAGAGATGGGCAAACTGAGGCTGAGAGGGATGAAGTGACATGCCTAAGGTCAAAAAAGGCAGTGTCTGGTACAGGATTTGAACTCAGGTCTTCCTGAACACCACAGTCCAGAACTGTTTCACTATTCCTTGCCATAGAGTAAGCACAGAAAAATTATTAATTAATCAATAAATAAAATTATTCATCACTGTGTCTGTAATACCTGAAGGTTTTGTGATTTCCATGATTTGGGTTCTTCCTGCACCCACAAAGACTAAAACTTCATTCAGGTGGGTGGTTTTTCCTGAGTTGCTACTTCCAAAAAATTCATCCTCTCTTTTCCTCCTGCCACAGCCACTGATCAATCTGGTGATGAGTCTTTGCATTTAGCTAATCCATGTACTGAAGGCTTTTGTGGGTTAGTAGGATTTACAGAGCATGGACTCTACTCAATTTCTTTGTGATTTATTTTTTCCCTCACCTTTACTCTGCTCCCCTCTCCCCCAGACCTGTTCTTTCATCAATACAGAAATCAGATTTTGGATGGAGAGAAGAGAGGCTTGGATTCTAAAGGGAAGGAGAAAATGGAATGGAGAATTGGAAGGGCAGGAAACTTCCATGCATTGAAATCCTTGATCTGTACAATTCCCATAATTAAGGACAAGATCATGCAACGTGTCCTTATTTGAGTGAAATGAAACTCTCTGCTAGTAGAAAAGAATAACAATCTACAAAACCCATGTTGTCTAACTTCCTTTGTAATTTGAAGACTAGGAGAGAAGATTCCCCATGGATTATCCATGTGGATAGTAGGAGCTGCAATTTACTTCTTTTGGTGACCACAGCAATTGGCAGCAAGAGTTCAGTGTAAGGGAAGAAAGAGAAATCAGGTTTCTAAATGTTAACAGGCAATTTTGCTCTAATTTGAACCACAACTATATATGCAGCCTTTCCAGCCACATTAATGCTATTGACTGGAGTACCTAACTTTTTTCTTTTCTTTTCTTTTCTTTTTTTTTTAACTAAACTGGGAATAAATGGGGTAGAGAAGAGAACTGTGCTGGGCACTGGTGATACAAAGATGAGAAAGGACACTATCTCTGCTTACAAGAAGTTCACATTTTCCTTGGTAATACAAATGGACACACTGATAAGCACAAAACAAAGACAAAGTAATTTCAAGAAAAAAAAATAACTCCAATTGAAAGGAGAAGCCTTCAAGAGAAGCTTGGGGGGGGGGGAAGGTCTTCCTTAAACCACTTTCCTTCTAAAAGTAAACAAAATCTTAATGGAAACCAGAAGCAAAGAGAGGAAAACTGCCTTACCATTCAACTTTTTTTTTTGACATAGCCTCCAGGGGCAAGGAGATATGTTCAAGGTCAGAGGATTACTTGAGACAATTTCATAGGCTCATAGGATTTATATATTTCTAGATAACCTATTCTAGCCCTTTTGTTTTACAAATGAGGACATTGAAGCTCAGGTTTAATTTGATTTGTCTAGAGGTGCATAGGTACTGAGGAGCAACGCTGGGAGTTGAACCCAAGTCCTTGGACTCCAAGTCTTCTTAAAATCTCTTCTGGTAACTAACAAAGCTTCTATATATTTCAGTGGTAACCCATAGGGAGCGCCAGCAAAGTTCCCCATTGCATCGTCCAGACACAGAACTAAGCCTTGTGGCTTGAAGTCCATAGAACTAAAATTTGCAAAAGCGCTAACCTGTAGGGATCGCCAAAGTTCTCCTTCTTCATTGTGGCAAGGTCATCACGCTCCAAGATTTCTCCCTCTTCGAGTTAATTTCCCTCTCCAGAATCCCAAACCCCATAACACATGTCCTTCCTTCCACGTAGACAGACACTAGACGATCCTTCCCCCATCCCACATTGAGTAGGCAGGCAGACATACACAGAGATAGTCAAGCAGACAACATATATATAAACATAAGATGAGGCAGCGGGGCAGATAGACAGACACACCCACAGTACCATCTGTAGCTTTTGATCATCTCTCCAGCCTCAGCGACTCGAACTTCCTCTCCAGCTTTTCCAATACAGCCCCGTTTGCCCGACCCAGCTGAGGCCAATCTCCATCTATTCCCTAGTCTCCTGCGGTTCCAACTAGCCTTTATTCTCCAACTCCCTGGGCCCTCAGCCTTCCCAGAGGATGTAATGGGGGTACATTAGATAGCACAGGAGACGGGACGGGGTGGACTGAACCGAATGGGATGAGATGGGCTCACCAAGTCCACTACTTCCCTGGGGCGGAGCTGCGATTTCTGCTTTCCTTTGGGGTTCTCCATGCCGCCCAAAGGCGCGGGCCACAGCAGCAGCAGAAGGAGCTGCAGGAGGCAGAGGTGCAGCCGGACAGAAGCGGAGGCAGCAGTCGGGTCGCAGGAGCGCATGGTCACACCGAATGAGAGGCTGAAAGACTCGGCTGAGCTCTGACCCGCTAGGAAGAGGGGGTGGGAGGCAGCTGAATTGGTCAGTGTCTGGCCCCAACGCTCTCAGTTACCGCGGCTGCCTCCGGCTGCATCAATGCGCCTTTCACACGCGCGCCCTCCCTGCGGACACCAGGAATTTCCATCCTGTGAAAGGCTGGGAGCCCGTTGCCCGCCCCCCCACCACCCGGCCCCCAGAGTCTGGCCGCGGGGCGGGCCGAGACATCTGGGGACCCGCCTCTTTGGCTCGCGCCTAGGAGCCCCTTCCTGCTGCTAGAAAACAGACAGACCCTAGGGGGAAGAGGGAGGATAAGAGAACTTTGTAGAGGGGGAGGTGAAACTTAGGGAGCGGATCAGACTGAGCAGGGAGGGAAGCTTAAGATCACAGGCTTTGAGCTAAAAGGGACAGGGCAGCTATTTTCACCCCTTCATTTTACTGATAAGGCATTGAGACCTTGGGACGTTGAATAACTTGCCCAAATTTATACATGTATTAAGTAGCAGATTTAAATACAAGTTTTCTGATTCCAAATCCAGCGCTCTTCCCGCGGTACCTCAGCAAAACCGGCACCAGAAGCTGGTAAGGGATTGAAACTCCGGGATAAAAAGTTTGCACAAATGATATCCTCAGGCAGGAAAAGTAACTGAAGAGGAGATGTAGCTACGGCCTTAGATAATACTATAAAGGACCATTTATTAGATCTCCCACTCTTCCTCCAGGATCTTCACTGGAGAGGGGTGAAGCGGAGGGGGGAAAGGGGACAGGAGGAAGAAGAAAACAGAGGGAGAGGTGAGGGAGAGAGAAGGGGGAAGGGAAGAAGTAGGAAGAAAGAAAGGAAAAAAGTGAAGGAGGGAGAGAGGGAGACCAAGAAAGAGAGACAGCGATACAGAGACAGACTGACTGAGATGGGTTGGAGAATGTTTTTAAGAGCCATGGGATATCTTAGAAGCTACAGCTATAGAAGAAAAAATGAGAACCTGAATTTAAGGTAAAGTGAGAGTCCAAATGAGAAAATATATGTAAAGCGTTTTACAAATCTTAAAGCACTATATACATGTTAGTAGTGATGATGATGATGATGATGATGATCATGATCATGATCATGATCATGATACAAAACTGGTATGGGGCTATACAAATAATGGTTAAATAGCTAGACTAACCGTGTTATTAGGCAAATCAATGAACAGCTCTCAGCCTCAATCACCTCTTTTGTAAAACTGAGGATAATAATAGCACCTACCTCCTGGGGTTCTTGTGAGGATCATATGAAAAAGTATAAGCAAAGTGCTTTGTAAGCCCTAAAATGCTACATGAATACTTGTTATTATTTTTTATACCCCTTCTCTCTAAGCTGAGTTACTAATTTGTCCACTTATCCACTAAGGAAATCAATGATGTCAGCTCTTTCTAGACTTAGTTCCTGAAACTAAGCTAACTTTAATCCAGAATTATTGTATACCAGCAATGGAAAGAATGAACCTTAAGCAATCATCTAAACGATTGTACAATTAAAACCTTGAGAAGTTGAGGTTTATTCGAGTTCATGTTGCAAATTAAGACAACTCTGAGGTACCACTAAACACCTGTCAGATTGGCCAAAATGACAGAAAAAGATAATGATGAATGTTGGAGGGGATGTGGGAAAACTGGGACATTGATACATTGTTGGTGGAACCAACCATTCTGGAGAGCAATTTGGAGCTATGCTCAAAAAGTTATCAAACTGTGCATACCCTTTGACCCAGCAGTGTTTTTATTGGGCTTATATCCCAAAGAGATCTTAAAGAAGGGAAAGGGCTCCACATGTGCAAGAATGTTTGTGGCAGCCCTTTTTGTGGTGGCTAGAAACTGGAAACTGAATGGATGCCCATCAATTGGAGAGTGGCTGAATAAATTATGGTATATGAATGTCATGGAATATTATTGTTCTGTAAGAAACGACCAGCAGGATGATTTCAGAGAGGCCTGGAGAAACTTGCATCAACTGATGCTGAGTGAAATGAGCAGAACCAGGAAATCATTATACACAGCAATATTATAAGATGATCAATTCTGATGGACATGGCTCTCTTCAACAATGAAATGTTTCAAACCAGTTCCAATTGTTCAGTGAAGAAAGCCATGTATACCCAGAGAGAGGGATATGAAATATAGACCACAACATATCATTTCCATCTCTATTGATGTTTATTTGCATTGGGTTTCCTTTCTCAGATATTTTTTTTTGTTCATGTAGATATGATTGTTCTTGCACAGCAAGATAAGTATGGAAATATGTATACATATATTCAACTTGTGTAGTATTTTAATATAGTTATCATGTAGTGGACTTCCTGCCATCTAGGGGAGGGGTGGGGACTAGGAGGGAAAACTTTTTAAGGATCAATGCTGAAGAACTACCCATACATATGTTATGCAAATAAAAAGCTTTAATAAAAAAAACAATGAATATGATACATCAAATGTATATATATATACACCATGGAAGCTTTGTGGTGCAACAGATAGAAAGCTGGAATCCAGAAGCCCTGACTTCAAATGTGACCTTACAGACTAATTACACAAGTCAATTAACCAAGGTCTGTCTCAGTTTACTTATGAGTAAAATTGAGTTATTAATAGTTCTTATCCTCCATGGTTGTTGTGAGGATCGAGTGTGATAATATTTGTGAAATACTTTGCAATCTTAAGGAACCTTATAAATGCTAGCAAAACAAAATCAGATCATCTCATATTTGGGAGGAATCTTTAAAGCCATTTAACCCAGTCTATTCCTAAGCAAGCATCTCCTCTATAACAGCTTTAGCATCCAGCCTCTATTTAAAGAAGGATGGTGGAGAGTATTGATTTTCAAGTCAGATGAATGAGTGACTTTGGGCATCTCATTTTCTTATCTATATAAGGAGGAGATCGCATTCAGGGAGCTTTGAGATCCCTTCTAACACTTCATTTATAAGCTCTAACTCAAAGAACTCTGGTGATCTAAATGGGGAACTAACTACCTACTGAGGTAGCACTTTGGGATGGCTCTAAATGTTAGGAAGTTTGTTTCTGTATCAAGGCAAAATAAGTTTCCTATAGCTTGTACCTTTTCTTTCTTATTCTATCCATGGGGCCAAAGAACAAACCTAATCTCCCTTCTATATAACTGTTCTTCCAAATAATTCCAGAATGGTATCTACTTGTGTCTCTCTGTGACTTCTCTTTCTAAAAGTTAAATATCCTTCATCTCTTTAACACACCTTCTTAGGTTAGTACCATCACTCTTCTGGTCACACTTCTCTGGCTGGCTCAGCCAAATTGTGTAGATGTCTTAAATTCCAGGCAAAAGAATCCAAATTTATCCTCCATGAAATTGGAAACGTGATGTTTTTTAAATAAATTAGTTTTTTTAAACAAAAACAATTAGCAAAGAGGCACATTTGGAAGAAAAACAGGAGGGACAACATAACACTGAATTTGGTGCCAGAGACTTGGATTTGAATCCTGGCACTGATATTATGGAGCACCTAGGTGACACAGTGGATAGAGGTCTGACCCTGGAGTCAGGAAGACTCATCTTCCTAAATTCAAATCTGGCCTTAGATAATTACTGGCTGTGTGACTCTGGGCAAGTCATTTGAGCCTGCTTGCCTCAGTTCCCTCATCTGTAAAATGAACTGGAGATGGAAATGGAAAATCACTCTTGTATCTTTGCCCCACAAAAAGCCTAATGGGTTCACAAAAAGTCAGAAATGACTGAACAATAACAATACTTCTATAGAAATATCATACTTACCTTCTATATTACCTTGGATAAGTCCTGGCAGTTTTGAATCTATCAGTTACTTGCATTACTCTGCCTGCCATACAAAACAAAATGACACATCCTAAGCTATTATAAAAATTCTTATTTAAGAAAATGTATGATTACTAAATGATATTCTCCTTCCTCTCAGCTGGGACAGGGGAATCCTTGAGTGCAATATTGTACAAATATTATTAGATTCAATGTTCAGGCATTGTCTTGGGGAGTTTTGCTTGCTGCCTGAATTATTTTGTTATAAAGGAAAGTTCTATTCAGAAGGAAATAAATGAAGAACATTTACAGAATGACTGTAAGATAAAAACCAAAGGCATGAAAAAAGCTTATAAAAACAAAAACAAAATAAAAGGCAGAAAAAGTGACATTGTTTGATTTGAGGTAGGGGAGAGAAGACAACAAACGGTCCCCACAGCTGCACTTTTAAGTGTATCATGTGGCTTAGTAATGTAATTGGTGTCCTATGTAAATATGACTGATTCAATAAGGTTCATTGTAGATGAAAGAAGAGGTCTGAAGCACCTTGGCAGAAAGCATTCATGGAGGAAATATTTACATTTGCCCATATGGTCAACAGTGAGGAAAGCATAATTTTTTTTTCTATACCACTTGCCAAAAATCTACAAAAGAACATGTGTTACTAGCTACTTGATTGGTAAAGCATTCTGGTGCAGTGGAAAACGTGCTGAAGTTAGAATCAAGGACCTGGGTTTACATTGTGGCTCTTCTACTTACTACCCACATGACTTTAAATAGGTCATTTAATCTCTATGTTTCAGTTTCCAAATGTGTAAAAAAGTTGGACTAGAGGGCCTCTAAAGACCCCTTTCCAGCTATAAATCTATGATCCTACCAATTTAGGGAAGTTATTTCTCTTTTTCTGGGCCTCAGTTTATTTATTTGTTTTTTTTTTTAAGCAATTGGGGTTAAGTGACTTGCCCAGGGTCACAAAGCTAGGAAGTGTTAAGTGTCTGAGGCCAAATTTGAACTCAGGTCTTCCTGACTTCAGGGCTGGTGCTCCATCCACTGAGCCACCTAGCTGCCCCAGTTGCTTTATTTGTAAAAATGAGAGCAGCTGGATGAGATAGTCTCAATAGTCAACTTGAAATCTTTCTTTCAAGGGCCATGGGTTGTCATCATATAGTATGAGAAGGAGCTTTGGTGACTATGATTTTAGAACATGTTTTAACTCTCCTGGGGATCATCAGGTGTATTTGCTTAAAGCATAGGTGCAGAACCTTCTATTCCAAAAGGAGATATCCTATTCTTATCTTGTCTGACATGCAACTTCTCTCTTGTCATATAATATCTTGTATCCATGTTGACTGGGCAAAGATGCTAAAGCTAATAATGTTTTTCCTAAACTTTGAGTGGATATATATGAACTGAGAGAGAATGTAATTAATGGCAGTCTGTAATATTCTAATCTTCCATTTGTCTTCTTCTAATAGGAAAATGGAGATAACTGACAAAGACTAAAACTGAACATCATGTTGTTCCCATCGTCCTCAGGTTTGGCTTTCATATATTCTAGTAGCGTGCTAACTTTTCAGATTTTTCTCATGGTACTTCCCACCAGGAATTCCAGGTTCTAATCAGAGGCTCAGTGTTGGAAAAGGTCTCAGAAACAATCAAGTTCAATCCATACTTAAATAAAAGTCATCTTAATTTAAAAAGGAAAAGCTTCTCCATAAGGCAAAAATTCATCTTTCAACACCAGTATTTTCTAGGGGCAAAAAGCAGTGTGGAATCATAGAGAATGGACCTGAAAAAAGTTAGGAAAACGGGTTCAGGTCCAGCCTTTGGCCCATACTGGCTATGACAAAGACCAAATTATTTAACTTCTCAAGGTCCCCAAGGTAATTCTCTAAGAATATTTATTAGATGCAAATCAGTAGCTGATCTGCCTTGATACAAGGAGTTTTCTCATCAGGGGTTTCTGTGCCCATAATAAATCTGGTCCAGAAAATTCTTCCAGTGATGTTATATGAATGTAAATCTCCATTAGATTACTTTGTGCCAAGCACTGTGCTATCAAAGGGAATACAAAGAAAGGCAACAGAGTTCACAATGTGATGAAAGAGATAACAATTATGTGCAAAGCAGATACAGGATAAACAGAAGGAAGATTCCAGAATTAAGAGAGACTAGGCAAGGCTTCCAGTGAAAGGTAGGATTTTAAATGGGATTTGAAGGAAGCTAAGAAGCCTGGAGAAGAGAAAGAGGAATCACCTTCTATGCCTGAGCGACTAAAAGGCGAAGGAGAGACATTCAGTGTATGCAGATTTTCACCAATTACTCTCTCAAGTCAATATAAAAGAAATGGCCCTAATAGCCTCTGTACTGAGTTGTCCTGCCTCTGCATTTCCTCACATTTTTTTGCTCAGGCAATTGAGGTTAAGTGACTTGCCCAGGGTCACACATCTAGAAAGTGTTAAGTGTCTGAGACCAGATTTGAACGCGCGTCCTTCAGACTTCAGAGCTGGGGCTTTGTTCACTGCACCATCTAGCTGCCCCACTTCCTCGCTTTTTTTACCCCTGCCTAGAAAGTCTTTCCTTTTTGACGACTGAAATCCTATTTATCACTTAAAGTCCAATGTTCAAATGCCTCCTCCTCCAGGAAGATCTTCCTGCATCCCTCCCCATAAGTAATGACTTTTCCACCTAGCAAATAAACTCACCCTATGCTTTGTACATCAAAGCTCTTTGTTTGAGTGAGTTACGGCCATACTTGAATGTAAACTCTACGTGGGCAACTATTATAAACTTTTTATCTCTTTCAGCACTAACAGCACTCTGCAACACAGTAAAAGCAAAAACATTGTTGCTTTTCTTTAAAGAAGGCAAATACCATAGGACACCGGGGATCCGTAGGTAGCGCAATTCCCCTCCAGCAGTCAGCCTTGTATCCATGTGGATGAATCTGTGCTTCAATTCTTTTCCGTTCACTCACCCAAAGAAATTCGATTTTAATTCCACCCCACCCTTTCACCCCAGCCCCACCCCGCTACACACCTAATTACCTGATGATCCCGTTAGTTTGGGAAATCTAGGAATCCAGATGTGGTGGTTCCTGCTAGGTTTCCACATAGGCTGTTGAATGATCCGAAATTCTAGACCATTTGTGTCAATTTCAAATGCAAATGAGGGTCATTAAACTGTACACAGGGATTTCCAGAGGGCCCATGTTGAGTTAGAAAACCACATACTAACATTATTTATGTTCTATTGTATTTTTATTCCTAATGACATTTTAATTGGTTCCGTCCTTTCAGTCTTGCAAACTGCCAGTGTTATATGATAAATATGGCTAATTTATATCACACCTACTGTGTGCCAGGCATTATCCTGAATGCTTTACAAATATTATCTTATTTAATTCTCATAACAATCCCATTGTAAGTGCTATTATCATTATTCTGATTTTACTGATAGGTTGTTGTGGTTTGTTCTTAGTTCCCTGTGACATCAGGGAATTTGATTTAAGTGAGGGAGGGCTGTGTAAGGTCACCTGACTCACTTTCTCCTCCAGAATTATCTGGGTCCACTGGCAAGATATAGATTAAGACAACTGGAGATGGTTTTGGATGAAATAGGAGAGCTTGGCCTCTTTTTCTACAAATAAATAGTCTAGGAGCTGTCCAGTAAAGGTTTAAGTAAGTAATCACTCTGAGGAGAAAAAATACCAACAGAGACACAAGTTTAACTTGCATTATTAAAGTTCTCTCTCTCACTTTCTTAACTCTAAATAATCAATAATAAAGTCCTTCTTTTATTTTTTATACGTATACATATTTATACAGTTATCTTGCTGTACAAGAAAAATCAGATCTACAAGAAAAGAAAAGAAAAACCTGAGAAAGAAAACAAAATGCAAGCAAACATCAAGAGAGAGCATGAAAATGCTATGTTGTGGTCCACACTCAGATCCCACAGGCCTCTCTCTGGGTGTATATGTCTTTCTTCATCACTGAACAATTGGAGCTGGTTTGAATTATCTCATTCTTGAAGAGAACCATGTCCATCAGAATTGATCATCCTATAGTCTCCTTGTTGCCATGTATAATGATCTCCTGGTTCTGCTCATTTCACTCAGCATCAGTTCATGTAAGTCTCTCCAGGCCTCTCTGAAATCATCCTGCTGGTCATTTCTTACAGAACAATAATATTCCATTACATTCATATGCACCATAGTTTATTCAGCCATTCTCCAATTGATGGGCATCCATTCAGTTTCCAGTTTCTAGTCACTACAAAAAAAGCCTTTCTTTTAATATCCCCCTATTTCTGAGGTGTAAATGCTGACACTGAAAATTTAACAATAGTTTAGGAGCCTATACAAGCTAGCTCCAGCACAGTGCCTGGTTGGCACTGGATGAATGACCACTTTTCTCACTTACCTCCCCACCCAGTCCCAGGTACAGTTTAACTATCTAAAGGTTTCTACAAACTAGGCCTTTTGGAAATGTGCCATGTCATTTTGCTGTACACATTTTGATCAGATAAGCTTATATATATATATATATATATATATATATATAATATTGCAAATTTTAAAACACAAAATAAATGCTAACTAGTATTATTAATAGAAAAACATAGAAATTTTTTTTTTGTGAAATTCACTTGTGAAAGACTAGTCCAAGAAAGTTATTTGCCAGACATCTTTATGTCTGAACCTTTCTAGCCTCTTTCATAAGTTGTGAATATTTGGACACCTGGGAGTTCTCATTCTGAGGCAGACTTGAGGGCAACCACTGGTTTTTTGATGATGAGTATTTAAAGTTCCTTTATTTTAAAATCATAACATTCTATATGTTTTCACCTCGGGTAGTCTTTCATTTCCTGTTAATTTTTTCCCCCTTTTTATTAAATTACATAACGTCACATAATCCTCCCCACACACATACCTTCCCAAAGCCCTGTGGGTAGAGCTTCTTAAATCAGTGTCCTCTGAACAGACTCTGCATTGTAAGGACATTCCTCAGAAAATTGTGAACTACAGAGATTTGTATTTGAAAATCGTCAAGTTCGAAGAGATTGCAAACCAGGTCAGATAGTTCATTTCAGTCGCTGTGTCTCTTTCAAGGCACAAAGAGCAGCCTGTTATATGATAAGGGAAAGCCAAAGTAAGTAGCCTTTTTTGGAATTGCATCCTGATATAATTAGGTTTATGATATGCATTCAGTTTCCCTCCTCCCTACAAATTTTCACTCACCAAGAAACAACTGTACTATTATTTCATGTTCCTCTTTCTTATCTTGTTGCTTATGTGATAGCTTTTTTGATTTAAAAAGCAGCTTATTGCTAGGAAAGAGGAAGAATATGGATAATGAAAATGTCCAGGTATTACAAAGATACCTTCACCATACCAAAACTGTTAGCAAGTATTAAAATTGATCAGCATCTCGAGTGTTCTCTACTGATCCTAAACACATTTGGGTAGAGATTGTAGGGATATGGTAATAGACAGCAGAAGGAAAGGGAAAAACAAAGACATCTTGCTTTTAGACACAAAGAAGTAGCCAGATTTATCAATCAGGCAAAATGTTGTTGTTAACTGTATTGGCTCAATTAGTGTTAGATATTAAATGATATCTATGAATAGCTGGTGTTATAATCTTCCGAATTAAAATGGAGCTAAACAAATGACACAAAATAATTGAAATCTAATACCTCCTTCTCCAGAGGGCAGGAAATTTTCTACAGATTAGCCATGTTTCCTTTTACTCCTAGCTTGGACTATTACTCTCCTTTTCCTGAACTCTTTAACTATTTTTTTCCAGAAAGTATGAGACCCAATCATCAAACTTTCGGATGACATGAAAGGTTGAGGTGGGGAGGGAGCAGAAGAACAGACACAATTGATGACATTCAAGTTCCATGAATATCATTTTGACAGATAGCAACCAGAATGAAATTTAATAGGGAAAATGTAAAAAGTCCTTCACCGAGGTTCAAAAAATCAATTGTCTATAGAGGAAAGGGTATTTAGAAAAATGGTTTGGGTATTATATCATTTGAAAACTATTTGGGGATTTTATCTAACCACAAGCTGAATGTGAATCATTGGCATGATGTCTCTGTTAAAAAATGCTAAGGAAACCTCTAGCTGGATTGAGGTAAATACAATGTCCAGATCACAGGAAATAATAGTCACATGGGGTTGCATGCTAGTCAGACTACTCTGGGAATATTAAGTTCATTTCTGAGCACATTTTAAAGTCAGACAGTTCTAGCACAGATAAAGACATTTAAGGGAAAGAAGAGAGATGAAGATGACTTAGGCTTCAGAAATCATATCTTGTAAAAAAAAGAGAGAGAGATAAAGGAACTATAGTGGTCAAGCATGGAAAAGAGAAGAGGGAAGGAATGATACACTCTTTTCAAAGGATTTGTGATCATTTGGGATCTAGTCATTGTGGTCATAGCCTACAATATTACAAATTGGGACCCATCCGACCCTATCCAGAATCACAAAATCTCAGAGTTGGAAGACACCTGAAAGCCTTTTTTGCCTATTCAACACTTGAACAAGAATATAAGAGACAGACACAGAGAGAGAGACAGAGAAGGAGGAAGACAGGGAGGGAGAGAGGAGAGAGAGAGACAGAGAGAGACAGAGAGAGAGAGAGAGAGCCATAGAGAGAGAGCCAGAGAGAGAGCCAGAGAGAGAGAGAGAGAGAGAGAGAGAGAGAGAGAGAGAGAGAGAGA